>JAABKJ010007464.1:0-20946 GCA_011634705.1 Andricus grossulariae | reverse complement strand
CTGCTGTCGCGTTAAAATCGTGGTTGTGTTGCCCTACTACATCAAACGCAACAGCTGTCCTAAATTTCTTTCCGTGTGGAACTTCGCGATCTCGGTACATAAATTTATCAACTTGCACAACCTGTGAGGTATGTACTCGTCACCGCATTTAAGCATTTTAGCGTTGATATACTTTCTACATCAGCAGCCTCACCATTCTTTAAGTTCTTAATTATATCCCTAACCTCAAAGGCACAGATTCTCTCAAACGGGTTTTGTAACGTATCGTGTTCTATGTCGGAGTTGTGCTGTCCTATAGTTTCACCTCCTAATAATTCCTTAAAGGAGTCTCTCAAAGCCTCTAGTATCTCGTATGTATCATGTAGCATTTCACCGTTGCTATTTCTCATGCTTACTAACTCTGTACTTCTACTTCCTTTCATACTGATCAACGTCAGTTTATAAAACAGTTGCTTTCTTCCTTCAAAATCGATTTGCATTTTTTTCTCTTCTGCTTTGATTTTATCTTTACTTTCCTTGACTAGCAGTTTTACTTTCCTCTTTTTGTCTCTAATCGCCTCCCATGTTGCCCTATCTATGCGTTCATATGTCCATTCTGAAAATCTATTCGCTCTTCAGGTTTCTGTAATGTCTTGACATTGATTCGCGTTTCTTTTGCCTTTTTGGTTCTTTTTATTTAAAATTCAGTATTGACTTAGTTTCAGATTCAATTGTTAATTAATGACAGCTTTTCTTCTCTAAAAAAAAACCCACTATATAATTCAGGACGTAATAAAATTGTAGCAATAAACCCGTATGTGATGTTAAACGATTTAATTAATTTTAATATATTTAGAATGTTTATAGAGTCAATTTATGATATGTGAACTGCAAGTGCCTAATTTCTGTAAAATACTTTTTCATTTATTTCCGTGAATACAGTATTTTTATAAATACTCTTCCTATACGTATTTTAAAACAGAAATCGGATTAAAGCACTATTTCTCCAACTAAAATAAGCCATTTTATGCAAAAAATTATTATAATAACCAACAAAGACGAGCTTTATTTGTAAATAATATCGTGCCATACATTGGCACTATCCTAGTGGACCCGAGGACGTCCTTAGAATGTACCTCTATGCCATGTGACTTGACACAGTGCTGTGCTTCCACCTTTCAAAAGTATTTATTTCACTGAATGAATAAGTAACGTTTCACTGATTTCCAGTGACCCATTTCCAGCTATTTCAATCAGTGAAATTTGTCTGAGTCCCAGTAATATAACACTACATTAGAAAAATTTACTGGTTTTTTTATATTCAATAAATACTTATCATCCTGTACAAGATGGTCAGTTTTCTTTTTTCAGTTTTGTTCCTATTTATTTAAATTTAATATAAGAAGTCTCCAAACGTCATTACCCTGCCTCAATTTTTATGATGATATTATAGCATTATATTGATTTTCTCCTTTGTTTTTTACAGTAACTGAAAAACGCTTAACGTAGCATGTTAGTGAATTTTAGAAAAGCGAAAGTGTTATTTGTGCACATTTTTCAAACCAAATAATGAATATTGTAAAAACCTAAAAGTCTATCTTCGATTTTTGTCATTTTCTTCGTCCTTACAATCCGTTGTTTTTGCAGTAAAATATTGTAGTTCGAGTTGAGTGATAAACACAGAAATAGTAAGCGTATATTTTAATACAAGTATGTATGAAACAACATTCAGCGGTATTAGGTAAATACAAAATTGTTTACTTTTATCATAGACAATGAGGTGAACAAAAGTAGTGTTTTTACAATGCAATTAGAAATCTCAGAGATATAAAAAATTTTCAATGATAAATAAAAAGAATTTTCATAAACAAATACACATTTTAGCCATTATTTGATCAATATATTTCTTTTTTCCTGCAGGCACAACTGAAAAAAGATTGTGAATAGTTCTTTGCAGTTATAGTTTGCAAAATTAAAGTTTACCTAGTTGTGCTTTGGTCAAAAACAGGTAATTATCATATAAGGGGGACTTTTGTGTGGCCTCCTACTAAGTCCACGGGCCTGCGAATCTTCAGTCGACAAGTGTACGCATTACCGTCTAACCACATACGCGTCGCATTTCAGGATGACGGAACGCACCGAACAAAGAGTGTGCATTAAGTTTTCCCCAAAATACTTGGCTATTTATGTTCGGAAACTATGGTTATGATTGGAAAGTGTATGGTGATGATTCTATGAGTGATACTCAAATTCAAGAGTGGTTTAGGCGATTAAAAAATTATCGTACTCCAGTGGAATGTGACCCTCGCTCGGTCAGGCCCGCAAAGCAACGGCCAAACACCTTCAAATTTGGAAGCAGGAAGGAAACGGCCTGATTTTTGGAAAACCAGCCCCTTCAGCGCGGCTTATTCAGCAACTTCTCGTAAAACACGGCATTACACAAATGCGACAGCCTCCATACAATCTTGACCTGGCTCTCTGTGACTTTTGACTGTTTCCAAAATTGAAGAATCCTCTAACAGGAAAAATTTTTCAAGATGCAGAGGAAATAAAACAGAACACGACGATGCAGCTGTTATCTATTCCGAAAGGTTACTTTAAGGAGTGCCTTCGAAAGTGAGAGGATCGCTGGAAGGTTTTGGCTTCTAAAGGATGTACTTTGAAGAGGATATCATCGTCATTGATCAGAATTAACTCTTACTCCTGGAACACCAAAAGGTTGGATACTTTCCAGACAGACCTTGTATTCTTGATTACCAATTCAAATAATTTAATTAATATCCTTCAGGTTAGCTTTTTTAAACGATGAATCCTGGCATAAATTAATTGACTCGTGATTATCCAATACATCACTGAAATATGGCTATTTTACCTCAAATTCTAGCTGTGTTACCTGAATATCTAGCTGTTTTAGCTCATTTTTCCATCTAGAAATTATCTAGCTAATATATCTAGATAATTTCTAGATGGGAAAATTTAACTAAAACAGCTAGATATTCAGGTAAAACAGCTAAAAATTGTGGTAATACAGCTTGTTTGCCTATTGTATTTTTTATAAGAGTGACGTTAATCCTTACATTGAAAATAAAATATTTCTTTAAAGCTGGATTTCATATTAGGGCTAGTTATGATAAGGGTATTTTTACACTTGAGCAGGTGATGGAAAATCAAATTGATTTCTGGCAACTATAAAAAAATATGTGTCTCCTATTATTTTATGTACTATTTAAGAGAGAACGAAATCTGAGGTGAACACCTAAAAAACATTCCTTTCGTTTGGAGAAGCTCAAGGCGTGAGATAAGGGGCTATTACTACAGGCAAGAGTGTATTTTGTATGCCAGTGCTGGAGAATTTATCACTTTTTCGACCTTTTCGCCCGTTCCATCAAGAGAAAGAGAAAAAATGGGAATTCAATTGTGATTGAATGGCTTTCATTGAAAATAAATCTACTAAATACTCCCTCCCTTATCTGAATGTCTGTCTAGTACAAGATAACTTATGCTGATCGAGTATTCCAAAAGTAAAACTTGACTTCTAGTACATCGTAGAAACGAGTGGAATTCCTAATTTACGATTCGAGTGATTATATTGATACTATTTAAGTAAAGATGAAGGAACTACTGCGAAATATTTGCAGTTGTATATATTTACTAATTGAATTTATTTCAATTTTCTTCCTATACCCAGAGAAAAGTTTTGTTTGATTTTTAATAATGCTGTTTTTCTTCCACCTTGAATTAAAGAAATTATTTGTTTAATACAATTTGTTTAACTTAGGAATAATTTTTTTGTTGGTCCAAATAACGTACTGGTAAAAATGGGAGAAATAATGTATACAATCTCATTATTTTAAACCAACAAAATTATTTCTTTAAATCAAATAAAAGATTTTTTTAAATGTATAAATCAAAACTCATATAAACCTATGTAACGATCGATTTTTCCCCTACTGTGAAATTCTTATTTTACACTTCAATAACAATTTTACAAATCCTCGAAATCCTGCAAAGGTAAGCTCAAGGTAATGCGTTAAGTGTTTTTTTTTGTAATAAAAATAATACTTCGTTGGACAAAGTAACGGTATTTTATTATTGTAACAAATAATGAAAAGCTGCATGCGAAAAATAAAGGAGGCTTAAAAGTAACAAAACATTTCTTTCATTTAAAAAGATTTTCCTTGGAACAATAAACTATTTGTTTATCTCAAATAAAAGAAACTAAAAAACTCTAAATCAAATAAACTTTTCGTTAACTGTAAACCAATGCACAAATTTCTTTGATTTAGTTTTTTTTTTTTAATCGAAAAAACTTTTTTCGGGGTGTAGAAATTTTATTCATATTATATTCCCACAATCAGAAAATTATTATTTTGGATAGGTACCCACTATTCATCACACATATATCATCACTCCCCAGGTTTCGTTTCACTGCGGTTAGTTCAGTATAATAAGAAATTTAATCTCTTTCAAGATTTTCCATGTATTTTTGAAACATAAGCTTTTAAAAAGTGGTAAAATTTCGAGTTTCAAACAACTAATTCATGTAACATGAAAAAGGAAAGATGTATATATCCTTTCACTGCATTTTGGCACTATTTAAAGATTAATTATTTTAGATAGAGCGCACGTTCAGAATACCTGATTAAAGGAAGCATTAAACTCTGAGAGAAACCTTCTTCCAGTATATTTATATGGATGCGTATACCTATGGATAGACTTCCCTCCGAGTTTTGCAGAGGTTCTTCGGTCGAATATTTATAAGGACGTTTCGTTAAAATTTCAAGGGGATTGTCGGGAAGGAATGAATTTTATTTTCAAGGGCAATAGCCCTTGCTTCATGCTTCATGAAGAAAAAGTTTGCGGTAATTATTTCCATATTCATATGGATATCACGGGATGAGTGGCAAATAAGGTATAAGATAACTTCATGTTAAAAGAGTATTTATTAAATGAGAATCAGATATGTTAATCAAAAAAGGAGAAGGGTTACATTAAAATATGGTAATTCCAATGAGATTTTAGTAGAAATGTCTAATTATCATTTTTTCACAATTTTGTACCTCAGATTAATAACTCGACCAAAAAGTATCAGAAAAATGGACAGACTCAAACAAATGTTAAAAATCGTTTTTTTTTCTGTATTTTTATAGAAAAATTCGTCTATTATTGAAATTGTATCTTTCTCAAAAACTTTTAGTTACATTTGTCTAGATGCCTTATATTATGTAGATCAGAGAAACTGAAATAAAGCTTTGTACTCGTGAACTTCACAGATTCACTGTTTTCTGCATACAAGATGTTTTGGTGTTGTTTTCACATCCTCTAAACATTCAAGCAAGGAAATCGACATTTGCTAAAAACCAAAACCGCAGGATCTTTTTCGCTCAAAATATGGCTGGTTGTTAGGAAATGTCGATCTAATTGCTTGAATCTCTAAGGCATGATGCAACATCCTTTAAAATAAATTAAAACACTTTTTCTGGTAGGGGACACTTCCTGCACTTAGGGGCCGTCCATAAACTACATTACCAATTTTGGGTTATTTTTTACTCACTCCCCCCTTGTTTATTACAATTTACCTCTCCCTCTCCCGAAAGTAAGGTAGTTCTTGGCTAAATACAGATTTCACGGTTATTCTGTGTTTTTTCGCGTTTTAGTGAGTTGAGTTACGAATGTGCCTGCGTGGCCCTGTGTTCAACTATAAGTTTCGGTAATAAATTAAAAATAATCAAAAATACTAATATATATATATATATATATATGTCAGACTTTACAGCTCAAAAGACTCTCAAAACAGGGGAAATAATATGATTTTTTACAAAAATGGGGAAATGATAGGGGAATAAATTCTTTTAAATAAAATAATGGAGCCGCCACGTTGAATTAAAAATGAAACGCTTTACAATCCTAATATTTTCAGTCGAAATATACTGAATTTTCAACAAAATAGTTGAATTTACAACCAAAAAGATTTTCTACCAAAATATATGAAGTGTCAACACAAAAAGACGAATTTTCAACAACAAAATTAATTTTTCAGCAAACAGTTGCTTCGACAACCAAATAGTTGAAATTTCAAACCAAGGAGACGAATTCGAAACAAAACAGTTTAAATTGTAACCAAATTGTTAAATTTTTAAGTCAAAAAGACGAATTTTTTCGACGACAGATAAATTTTGCACTAAAAAGTTATTTTTCAACCAAGAAAGATACATTTTTAATCAAGAAAAGTGACTTTTGGAAATAAAAGAATTATTTTCTATACAGAAGGACGTATTTTTAACAAAACAGTCGAATTTTCGATACAAAAAGAAGAATTTTTTGAAAGACCTTTAAATGCTCAACCCAAAAATATGGATTTTCAACAAGAAAGTTCATTTTCAACCAATGAAGATAAATTTTCAACTAAGAAAGATGACTTTCCTAACATAAAAGATGAATTTTCAATCCTAAAGGACGAATTTTCAAATAAATGGTGGAATTTTCGATCAAAAAGATGACTTTAACAAAATAGTTAGATTTTTGACAAAATAATTAAACTCTTTACAAACTAGTTAATTTTTTTACAATATAGCTGAATTTTTAACATTTTGAAATTAATTTTTAACAAAGAAGTTTTATTTCTTTACCAAAAGCCGAATTTTCAAAAAAATGCATGAATTTTTAGAATTACCTTTTAACAATACAAAAAACGAATTTTCAACAAACTCAATTCAACGAAAAGAGACCATTTTTAACAAAATTGTTCAATTGCCAACCAAATAGATAAATTTTCAACATAGAAAATTATTATTTTATTTCAAAAACACGAATTTTCAACGAAAGAGTCAAGTTTTGAAGCAAAGAGGTGAATCTGAAAAAGAATAAATTTTTAAGAAAGCAGTTCAGCTTTTAACCAAGTAGTTGCATTTTTAACAAAATTCTGCAATTTCCAACTAAAGAGATGCATTTTCTACCAAATAGTTTAATTTTCAAGCCCGAAAGACGAATTTTCTACAAAACAGTTGAATTTTCAACCTGAAAATATTAACTTTCAACAAAAAAGTTAATTTATAACCAAATAGTTGAATTTTCAACTAAAATGATGAATCTTTAAACAAAAGCAATGCATTTTTCACAATTTAGCTTAAGATTCAACCGAATAATAGATTTTTTTTTTTTTTAATCTCTTTCAAGATTTTCTATGTATTTTTGAAACATAAGCTTTCAAAAAATTCTCAACAAAATACATGAGCATTCAACAAAGTAATTAAATTTTCATCGAAAGAGATCAAGTTTTAACTAAAATGATGAATCTTAAAAAAAAATTAATTTTCAACAAAAGAGTTTAACATTAAACCAAATAGTTGAATTTTCAACCAAAAGGATGATTTTTTTACTAACAAGACTAATTTTTTACCAAAACAGACGGATTATCAACAAAATGCACAAATTTTCAACCACAAAAGATAAATTTTCAACCAAAAATTGGAATACTTGAATGTTTGATTAAAAAAATTAATGATCAACCAACAATAAAACGAATTATCAACACAATAGTTAAATTTTAAGCCAAAGAGATAAGTCTCCAGCCAAAAATTTAAATGTTTAACAAAATAGTTGACTTTTCAACCAAGTATGTAGTTGAATTTTTTACCAAGAAAGATTACTTTTTAATAATGTTGTAGCATTTTCAACAAAATAACTAAATTTTCAACAAAACTGTAGAATGTTCAGCCAAACGAGATGAATTCCAATCCAAAAACAGTTGTATTTCCTTATTGGGTTCTATTAATTCGCAACCTTTGTTAAAATTTATCACTAGGAAACGTACTTAACGTTATCTAAGTTCGTAACGTTACTTCCATTGATCCTTCCCCTGACCATCTCATCCCTCAAATTGGTAAAGAAGTTTATGGACGGATTCTTATTTGGAAGTGATTTTTGACACTAATAGTTAATTCAAAAAATATCCCGTGATTTTGATTATTAGGAATTGTAGATTTCCTCACTTAAATATTTAAGGGGTGTTAAAACAACACTTAACATAAATTCACATACTTTTTCTGTTCAGGGACATTTTCTGCACTTATTCAGAAGTGAATTCTGTCCCCAATAGTTTAATAAAATTATCTTCAGTGGTTTCGGATATTGGAAAATGGTCACTGGTATGAAACTTTTTCTTCAGTTGGTCTGGTCTGCATAATATGCGGCATCTAACCAAATGCAACTAAAGTTTTTCAAAAAAAAAAAAAATTCATTAATAGACGAATTTTCTATTAAAATATGATGCATCTGGCCAAATCTCACTACAAGTTTTTTTAAAGGATAAGATTTCATTAGTAGACGAATTTTTCTATTAAAATACACGTAAAAATGGAAAGATCAGCATTAGTTTGAGTAAAAATGTCCATTTTTCTGATAATTTTTTTAGAGTTATTAACATTACCTATTTATATTTATTTATCATTTCATCAATTATATATCATATTTTATCATTGTGAATCATATACTATATAATTCTCACACAAAAACTTCGATCCTCAAAAGTACACCGACTTGCTGTTGTTTTAAGTTGCAACAAAAATGAGACACTGGAGAATGAGAATGAAGTATTCTCAAAATGAGAAAAAAATATCTCATTTTGAGACCATAACAAATGAGCTTCAACAAAAATAAGGCCACTGTTCTTGTTGTGCTGAGATGACGAGATATATTATGTTTATTCCAATTTTAAACATTTTAAGAAAATTTTTAATTATCGGTAATTGTTGAAACCTGTAGATTCCCAGTTTCGAACTTTCACAACTGTAATCAAAACCTTGAAAAGATAGTAATTTTTCATTTTTAATCCTTGGCTATAAGTTCGATAATAATGGTAAGCCTTTTTTCCCAGGTGCAAAATTTAAATGTCACCATACTCATTGGTAACGATTTAACTTTTTTATGACTACGTTTATGAATACATTTTCCAAACAATTTGAGTAAGAAAATTTTATTTGTCTCTCGTCCCATCATATCCATATATCAGGCTAAAAGTTTCCCTAAACGTTTTCTCCGTGTATTTTCTAGTTATTGTTAGTGACATAGTTACAATGAAACTAGCAAACAATACTACAGATTCTCAGTAAAAATTTATTGAAATTGTATTGATTAGCCATTAATCACATCAAGCTTGGTAATTAATCTTGAAAAAATTATTCTAGAACATTGAATTATAAACAAAATATTTGCATAGATAAAGATTAGGAGGACGAACAATATGTACCATCCAAAAAACATGATTTCAAATTTCATATCAGTTAATCGGTACTAGAAATGAGATGTCAAAGATTCTAGTAGTTTGTACTTACGCGGCTTCGTTTTAATTGAAAAATGTACAAAAATGTTATTAGGAGAATAGCAGCATTCATTTCCGTTATTACTCAGTTTTTCTGCATATCTGCACATCCGAAATATATTTTCAATCCGCTTTCAGTATCGTAGTAGAAACTATTAAAACCAAAAAAAGAACCTTATCAAACATTCAACCAAAAGCTCACGCTTCATACTACTGAATGTTTTCACGTTAAAAGCGGCTTTCATTTGACCACTATCGAAGGTACCATCGATTTTAGAGTTGCCTTTGTCAGAGTGATTTTAAGCAGAAGCGACTTTTTTTATCTTATTTTGGAGAACGTCCAAATTCAACGCGATTTTGCATTTTATGCTTTTACCTCTTTTTGAGTTGCCACGGTCCGTCGAGGCGGAATGGGAGAATTAAAGGGAGGAAGGACGACCAGTAGAAATGTAGCGAAGAGGGTTGGGGCCTGAAATGGGAGAAGGCAAAAGGGGTGAACGGGTGAAGTAGTGAGGGGGTAAAACTGTGGGTAGGTGGGCATAACGTCGTTATGCAGATAATACACGAGGAACCGTGTATTATGCCGCGAAACTGAGAAAGTTCTTGCACGCGTCCGCACGGTACAGCTGCTGCAATGGCGGGTGGCATCGACCCGGGCGGCTTTTACGAAGATAACATCTCCGCTTATGAGGCATAGCTTATCTCCACCTTGCCGTAGATCTTTCGGTGCACAGAAGCCGCATTATACCCACCGGCCGGGCAGACTCTCCTTTATAATCCATTACAGCTTCTAAAACACCCGACACCCCCAGTTTCCGCTAGCTTTAGCAAGAACCTCTATGTACTATCAGTGTACCAAAGCTTCTCAAAGTTATCAAATCCCTAGAACTGTCAGCAACCATGAATGCATTCAGTAAGATCAACAACGGGACAGACCGTTAGATCTACCAGATGATAAGCTAAATATAAATTGTCGCTCCCTGCTAACCGCTCAGCTTCAACATTTTATTGCAGAGTAAATGTTCCAGTTATTGATCATTTGGATAATGCCATTAAGTTCCCGAGATAGGGGACGTGCATAAGTTTCGTTAAGTTTTTTTCGGAAACTCAGAACCACGTACCCTTCTTTGTTAGGTTCCGTAAGTTTTGAGTAATTTTTTATCCAAGTAGTTGAATTTTCAACCAAGAAAGATGAATTCTGAACAATGATGTAATAGCTGATACCACTTAAATATATTCTTATATCTAGATCCTCAATTATATTTTTATGATAGCGCATTTTGGATATATTGGCGAACCAGTAAGCGAGCGATCGAAAATGAAAGAGCGAGCGAGAGCGAATGAGCATCTTATCTATCACCGTTTTCTTTTTTCTTTTACTTCTCCTCTACCTTAATCTTGCAATTTTTTCACATTCACTCTTTTATTCTCTCTTATTTGCTCCTCCAGCCCCCTCAAATTCTTACATGCACTCTTCACCCAATCCATTCTTCCCTAAAATCTGGACCACATTCTCTCCCAGCTTCTATTATCTTCCATTCCTCTCCTACATCCTTCCCATACATGCTCAATGTTTTCTCTTCCCATGCTCAGATGCTGCACTTTCTTTTCTCTTTCTTTTCTCAGTACACCCCTTCTCTTACCTTTTTTCCCACTATAAATCTTGCTATTCTGGTACATCTCCTCTCTCTCCATACCTTTTCTGAATACTTTGGTACTCCTTCCTTTTTTATCATCGTATACTATTCATTATATTTTGAATTCTCAATCATCACCCACTTTCTATTAATTGCCTTTCCCTATCTTTTTTCTCCAATTCTTCATAGTTTACTTCAGTCCCCTTTCCTATATCTCTAGCACTAAAGAACTCCCTTCTTTCTTCTTCCCTTCTCTTTAATACTATCGCCCACCCTCTCCTTTGTTCTACCTCCTTCAAACACTTTATCGCTAATTTTCCTTTCCGTCTCTTAGCTTCTTTTCAAACTTCTAGGACCTCTTTCCAGCTCTAGTATTCAATTTATTCCTTTGCGCTTCGAAGAAAAGATTTTTATTTTAAATCGATAACAGTTGAATTTATTCAAAAAAAATTTAATTTTCAACAAAAGTTCAAACCTAAACAAAAACAGATTTATTTTTAACAAAAAAGTTGCATTTTTAACGGAAAAAGATTAAATTTAATCAAAAATGATGAATTTCAAAGTCAAAAAGAAGAGCTTCCTCCAAAACAGTTGAATTTTCAACCAAATAATTGAATTTTCAACCAGAAAGATGAATTTTCAACCAAGAAGATTAATTTTCAATTAAAAAAATATTAGTTTTCAACAAATTACATAAATTTTTGACGAAATGGTTAAAGTTTCCACCAATCAGATTAATTTTGTACCAAAAAAAGTAGAATTTTCTACAAAACAGTTGAATTTTCAACCAAATTAATAAATTTTCAACTAAAATTGTAAATCATTTACTCAAAAAATTAATTTTGATAAAAGTAGTTCAACTTTCAACATAAGAGTATGAAGTTTCATAATTATACTCAAAATATAAATATAAATTTTATGAATAAATTAAGAATAATTATCAAACTTACTGATATTTTCTCCGTTCGTATCCCCTATTTTAACACTGTAACATATTATTTAGTGTTTTACGTAATCCATTAAAGAATTTATTGTAAGTATTATCAGTTCAGCCAATGACGATTATTTGATGCCTGGCTCAAATTCGCGACTTGACATGAAAACCAAATTTATCAACCCTGATGTGTTAACAATGCTTAAACATGCCAATTTCCGAAAATATCTAAAGTCCAGCCAAAGACGCACAAAGATTACTCATTCAGATTATATTTATGTCCATAAGTCACATCCATTTTTGTTAAACAACAGGGATATTGGATTTTTCGCTATATGAGAATCAACCTTTTGGAGTTTTTGAGTTGCAAAAAATTGCAAAAAGTTCCAAAAAAATACTACAATTTTATTTTTTAATTTACAAAAATTTGACAAGCTTTATAATAAGATAAATCATTTTGTCACAATGTGTATTGAAATTTGTATGATTTTTTTAGGTAATATTCTCATTTTCGTGGACGCGAAAAATGTCTTTTTGGAATGCCACCCTTCAATCATCTTAACGTATAAAATTAAAAAGATTAGTACAAATGTTCAATTTCAGTACTTTGCTCGCAGATACATTTTTTATTTCAGCATAGATACCTGTGCTGAAATCATTTTTCAAGTTATTCCTATACACGAAATTTAATGAACGTTAAATAAATTTTATTGTTTTGAAAAGCGTTTCGATGTTCTGGGGTTTACAGGCCTTTTGGGCTTATTTAATTGCATATTTATATAATATTGAGCTTGCGTCGCTTCTAAATATGATGTAAATATAACACTGAGTTATACTACTGCAAGATAACGTACAGTCGACAACGCTTGCCCAATTTTAACGTAGAAAATTGGGAAAAAGCTGATAAAATTTCCCAGAGATATTTTGAGCTCGATTTTTGATTTAGCTACTCAATTTTTTATAAATAAACAAATATGATGAAAAATTGGTCATTTTTAGTTTTTGATGTTCCCGGCGCTCGTGAATGATAGAGAGATTGTTGTAATCGCCTAAGTTTTGTAGAGTAACATTAGTTGAAGAGGTTTTGTCCTTTTATAATAAACAATCCGAATTGAAAAAAAAACAATTATTTGCTAAAAGCATGTTTTCCATAATTTTGAATAATTTCACGTTATTTTTAAGTAATACTGCAAGAAATTTGGATGGAAACAATATTATAAATGAGAAAATTTCTCCTAAGATGATTCTAGTATATATTATACGCAAATTTGATAACCAAATGCATTATTCGGGCATTTGTCGATGGAAAAATTCGTTTTTAATGTTAGTTCTTTTAATTTTGTACTTTATGATAATTTCAGCAAAATTCAGAATTGGTTGACAAATTTTAGGATTTTTTTAAACAAATTTTATAAATAAATGCATTACTTGGGCAGTTGTCGACAATAAAAACTTTTTTAGAGTAGCAGTCCTTCTAATTCAGAATTCCATGTTAGTTTCAGTAACATTCATAATTAGTTGATAAATTGTACGATTTTTTAAACAAATTTGAGAAACAAATGCATTATTCGGGCATTGGTCGAAGGAACAATTTTTTTTCGTCAATGCCAATCCTTTGAATTGGTAACTCCGTGGTAACGTTATAAACACTCTGAATAAATTGATAAGTTATACGACTTCTCCAAACAAATTTAATAAAGAAATGCATTATTTGAGCATTTGTCGACGAGAAAATTTTTTTGTTCAATGGCAGTCCTTTGAGTTTTAATCAACATTTTGCGCCCAAAATATCTACGTATTAGTAGCCTCTTTGCTGCGTTTTCGATAAAAAATTAGAAGGGCTGACATTGAAAATAAGTGGTCTAGGAGTGTGCAAAAACTCGCGAGATTTTCATATACAGGTCGAGTCAAGCAAAAACAAACTCGCAAGCCGAAACAAGCTCGCGAAGCGAAAAAGCTCGCTGCCAGGAAGAAAACCGCGTGGCTCGCAGGGCTCGTAAAACATGCACTGAACCACAATATTTTTTCGCTTTGCTTGATCGATTATTACTGCATTGATTTCAGCCGATTTTTAATGTATGCAAGTCTTTGATACACAAGGAAACACATTTTCTTTGAAAGCATCACTTTTTAACAATTGCACGTGAAAAAATAAAAAATAATAACATTTACAAGTTTGCTTGGAGAGTTTTTTTTTAATTAAATTTCTTTCAATTTTGAGAAAAAAACTTTTCAAATCAAATGGAAATTAAAAGGTGTAATTATTTTTAAAGTATAAATTCTTGCTAATATCAATGTTGATAGCTTTTGCTATTCTGGCTCGCGGGTCGGCTCGCGACTCGTTCTGACCCGCTAGCAAAAAGCTCGTCTTGCGCGGGTCGAGCTTCTGCACACCCCTATTGTCAACAAATGAATAAATAATGAATTCGCTTAAGAAAATCTTACGATTTATCAACTCATTATAAATGCTGCTGAAATTATCATAAAGTTCCCAATTAAAAGGACTGAAATTAAACAAAAATGAATTTTTTCGCCGACAAATGACTGGATTATGTATTTGTTTAATAAAATTGTTCATAATATTAACAAGAATACTCACAGGAGAAAATTTCTTTATTATAATATTGTTTCCATTTAAATTTCTTGCAATATAACTTAAAAAGACGTAAAATTATTGAAAATTATACATAAAACACACTTTCAACAAATAAATGTTCTATAAATTTTTGTTTTGTTTATTATATGATGAGAAAAAATCTTTGACTAAAAGTAATCTATTAAACACATGCAATTTCAACCATTTTCCTATTATTTACGAGCACCTGCAACGTCCAATAGAAAAAATGGTTATTTTTTCGTCATATTTGCTTATTTATAAAAGAATTTAAAAATGAAATGAAAAATCGGGCTTGTTAATTCTCTGGGAAATTTTTATCAGCTTTTGTCAAATTATTTACATCCCAATCGGTCAAGATTTGTCGGCTGTGCGTTATTTTGAATAAAAAAAGTCATTTTTTTCCCACAGTGTACTGTCTACCTGCTCTCCCCTCTCAGTTGACTATACGTCGGCTATTACTGCTAATTACTGGACCCCGTGGGCCCCAAAAAGGCTGACTATACCTCAGCATGTACTACTTAATCCTTTTTTCGAAACCTGCCCTTAACTGTTGGACTGCAATAAAGCCCTTACTATTGATCCCTCCTCATTTTCCATATCGCCTGACTAAATCTTGACCTGTTCTACTGGACGTTCTTCAACAAGATATTTTTTCCCCCTAATCCCGCCATATTTCAACCCCTCTGATATCCTTAAAGTCGACACTTCGTATATCTACGTTTGGAGTCTGATCTATGTCTCCGAAAATCACTTCTATAACTGATTTATCATATACCATATGTTATTGAGTTAAAATAGTTTAATGTTAATTCTTGTATGAAATCCATTTTAAACATTTAAAACATCATAAAAATACAACAACAAAATTTTAAAAAATTATAAGTAATTTTTTATAAATATAATTTTAAATGCTGACATTATTAATGCAATGTTATTGTTAATGTAATTGAATGTAATAGAATGAAGTCTAGAAAGCAGATCGATATCTGGCAAACGCAATTTCATTAAGTATGGTGAACTACATCAGAATAAATTTTTATATTAATAAAATCCTAATTTCCAATGTTAATAATTTTGTTATAGGAATAATTGTTGACAAAATTAATTATAATCAATTAATATTAGGTTCAATCTACTGCACCTTTTTAATTAGTTATAAGTGAAATTTTTGTAATGATATAGACAAATAATGCCGTGCTAATTTTATTTAAAAAATCCTACATGATCAATGTTTTAAATGAAGGTCGTGCCTAGGTACATCGAAATCAGATGAGCGTAGAAGAAATATTATGGTGAACCCAGGGAAACTGTGAAGGGTGGCTAGGTTCACAAAAATTCGGTGAGCGTGAATGAAATATTTTTGGTGTGCTTTTTATAGGTTATCAATGAGATAATAAATAATAATACTGGAAAATAATCTTTAATAAAACATTTTAACCAATATTCTTAAAGTACGTTTGATTGATTCAATTTAAATATTCAGTTTTATTCATCCATTTAGTCTAAATCGAGAGGTGACATTTTTTCAATTTTTCAACGAACGCACTAAAATTTACAGACCTTCAAAATGAGTAAATCTCTCTTTTTGCAATTTTATCATTTTCGCTAAGTATTTGAAATATCAAATTTAATTTCAAGATTTATGTTGAAAAATATAATTGAATGATTAGGAAAAGCTCACTAAGTTCAAACGCCTAATTTCGTTGAAAACTTTAACGTTAAAATACCAGGCCAATAAAATATTACCAAAAGTTATGGAAACTTTGTTGAAACCGATTTTAGTCAACTTTGCAAGTACAATCGCATTTCATCAAATTATTTACTTATTGAATATTCATATAATTTACAGTACCGATCTGAATTCTCAGTGCACAAAAAAAAACCCTAATAAATACATGACTCTTTGTTTTTATATCTCAGCGAGAAATTAAGTTAAGAAGATTAAAAAAATAGTTAAAAAGTGTATCAACGACCGACCTATTTTTCCGATATTTTTACAAGTTACTATGTTGAAGCGTGCCGAAGACAAAAGTCGGTTCCTTGAGTAGCTGTCGAATATCTATCTGCTGTTAAGACATGGGAACAAGAGACATTTTTCACGATAATTCGAGAACCAGTAAATATTCCATTATGATCTTTGTATGATTTTAAAAAGGAGATTTCAAACTTTTATTCAGCGAAGTTTCATTTTTTCCATTTTCTTCCCTGAAGTCTGCAAAAAGTGGAAGTTGAGAATCGAAAATTGGTTAAAAACTGAAAATAGCTCTAAAAAAGAGAGGCATGTTTGAACACGACTATTTTAGTGCACTGTTAATTCTGGCCGGTACTGTATATAAAATACATAATGTATAATATGTAAATAAAGGTGTTCTCCTTACCTTTCTCACCAAGCGAAAGAAATTTCCACTTTAAGATTTTAGAAAATAATAAAAACATAATTTCTTTATGCGCAAATTTCAATATTTTTTTGATTTTATTCTATAATTATTGGATTCAGTTCTATATGGGCGATTTTCACATAAATTTCAATTTGTATGCCCCTCGATGTTTGTTCGATGTACCTATAACATTTTTGACCTATTAAGGGGATTACAGCACATATGGTGGTGCACTTTATTAGTCCATACAGAAAAAGTACAACAAAAATTACAGTTAGGCATACCTTTTTTGTAATTAAGTAGTCAGTTTTTACCCTCCCTACAGTGTCCCTCCCTACAGATTCACATACTTGAAATGTGACTGGACTGGTAAACATTTTTTTTATAATATTGGCCTCGGGCACTTTTTTTAAATATATGATGCAGTTAAAATTGCAATACTAGCATGCTAGAGATTATAAATACTGACTGAAAGAATCATGCTTAGATGTCTGTCCCTCGGTTTATTGACAACACCGAAGCCTCTATAATTTTAACGAATTTGAGGTGATAATTCGTATTATAATCGATTGTAATTATGATAAATATGTATTTTTTAATTAATTTTAAAAACACATGACGATTCCAGAGTCTCAAAATCGATTAAATCCTCGCAAGTCGTCTGAGAACACGGGAAGAACTATCGGTTAACCTGAATAACAATTCCGAAGCCTCCCAAAAAAAAAGAAGTACAAACGCAAAATAATTTTTTTTTTCTTCAAATTTCCCCATAAAATTCGAAGGGCTGATGAAGCAAAACACTTTCCCAAAGTTGGAATTATTTTTTATAAAAATGGTATGTTTTATATCACTTGAAAATTGCAAATAACAACTCCGAAGCTAACGACTGAAGCCTTTTGACCATTCCGAAGCCTTTTTTTGCACTCGCTGGTAAAAGGTTCAAAGTCGCATTGAAGAGAAAGAAAAAAGTGTTTTAAAAGTACTTTTTTTTAAGTTCTTCTTAAACTTCTTCATAAAACATTGTTCATAGATATTTTTTTCACGAAGAACTCTTCTTATACAAATTCACGTCAAGGAGATAAGTTGAAATTGTAAAAAACAAATTTGTAAATAATTATTTCAACAAATTTTCAATAAAAAACAAAATCGAAAAAAATTCTCTGACAAATTCAAACAAAAAATTGAAACAAATTTTCGAACAAAATTTTCAGAAAATGTTTCAAACAAAATTTTGAGAAAAAATTTCAAAAAAGATTTTTAAAAAAATTCAAAAAAATTCAAAAAAATTCAAAATAATTTCGAAAAATTTGTAGAATGTGCAGACAACTTTTGCACATTGAAAAAAAAATTCGAATTATTTTGATCCGTTAAGCCTGCCAAACCCAGTTTAAAACCGTTATAATAATGTACTTTAGGTAAAAGAATAATTTAGACACAAATTAGTGAAAAAATCAAGCAGCTTTTACAGCTTTTTTTACCGCTTTTTCACGTTATAAAGTACATCCTGGTACATATATCTAAGAAAACTGATAACTATTATTGCATAATTTAGAACTTCAATTTACTCTCATCTCGGTAAACAAAATTGAAATCTATTTGCAAATCGCCCATATAAGGCTTCACTTTGAGTGATTAAAGTGCACTGTCTGCATCAAATTTAAATTGTTTCATAGTTGACATTTGTAGACGGATTTATTTTAATTTTGTTTAAATTAAACATAGTCTCAGCAAAAACGAATAAAAAAATTAATGAAACTCTGAGATACCTAAATTGAAAATTGATTTCAAAACTGGAATGAATAAGAAAAGGAATGAGATTTGAGTAGTTTGGGAAGAAGTTTATTAAGTTCGTGATAAATGATAATTTAAGCTGTAGAATATTTCAATGAAATTAAACAGTAGTTATGACTAGAGAGATAGTAGGATACCCAATTAAAGATGAAGAGGACATTAGACTGGCAATTACAGAGGGTCCGGAAGTCGCACGTGTTAAACGTATGTTAGGCACGTGTGACTTCCGACCTCTTATTATTAGCATTACATAATTTATATGGATTTATCTCAATATAGAAAATATTCATTTAAGATTGATTTGGAAATCATTTTAATTTGACGATATAAAGAATTTGTATGTTCTTTTGAACCGTTTTTAGGGCTCCAAATGAGCTGCAAAAGTATTGATTCTTGGGAATATACATTTAAAGAGAAAAGAGGAAATTGAAATTCAATCCTAACTTTTCAAAATATCAGAAAGCACTAAAACGAAAATGAAAAAAAAACTAATAGGAATTAAACATTTTTGGCCATCTGTAAACTTTGAAGCATCTCTTATTTGAAAAAAAGATCAAATAAAAAAGTGACCTTTGAGCTTGAATAGAAAGTTAATTTGGAGGATGGAAAATATCATTATAGAATTTAAAATCCCACTTTAATTTCTATAAGTCTGAATTTAACAAAGCCAAAATCAAGAGAATGAGTTTTTAAAATTTTGAAATGCTTCCAAAAAAGTGTAGACATTTTATTCACAATGGGATGGAGCTCGAGTTGAGCTTGACGAGTTACGGGATAGTTAATCGCAAACGAATGGTAGGCTTCCGGGGAAACGATTATTGGCGAATATCGTGTGAAGGGATGCAGCTGACGGTTTTCGTATGCTCGGCTCTCATTCCCTGTTTCCACCTAGAAAACTCTCAAGACTTCAAAGTTTCCCTACCCTTACCCTGTCTTACTTAGTCTGTCTTTTCCACCCTTCCACATCTTTCTGCGTTCCACATTCCCATAGAAACTATTTCGCCCTTCTTCCTTCTCCGTTTTCCGTTCTTCATTTTCCCATCGAGACCTCCTTTCCTTTCTTCCACTTGTCAAAACGGTGTTGCTCGAAGCATCCCTGTAGAAAGCTTTCCTTATGACCGTGGATCAATTCCAATTATTCTTCCTGCTCTATTTACCCCTTATTTCCCGGAGACTTTCATTTATTCGAGTTTTCAAACGAGATCCGATCAGTATTTGACACCTTGAACGAGTTCATGTTATTCAAATTGTTTAATTACGGGTCATTTGCATTCCTTAATTAGATTTTTTGGAGTTGAGACTTTTTTAGGTGTTGGTTGCCAGAGTTGATTATTCATCATTAAGATATAAATATCTGTTCGTAAACCGACGGTAATCAGCCATCAAGAAGAGTATTGAAGGCTAAGTTATTCATACTTTTTTCTACATTCTTCCACCATACTCTTTCAACCTTATATTCCCTTACACTCTATCCCCCTCTTCCTCTTCCACAATTACCACCTCTTAAACCTACAAAATTCTATCTATCTTCTATACTCGCTATCCCTATCACCTCCCTAGCCCCTCACCCCCTTCATAAACATCCAACCGTGTCTCCCCCCCCAGAAAAATGTATATTCTACTTACCCCTCCCCAACTCCTATTGACATCACCTCCACTTTCCATCCCTACTATCTCTAGTCTATGCACATGTTACCCTTTCCAACGCAACTCGTGTAAACTCTTTCCCAATCCCTCCTCTCCAACCTAGATATGCCACTCTTTAGCTCTTCGCATCTCCAGCCCTCAATGCCTTTAGCCCTAATATTTCCCCACATTAAACTCCTTTTTTACCCTCTTAACCCAGACCCTACATTTTTCAACCCACATGCAGCAAAAATAAATATTATATTTACTTATCAAGAAATGTAAAGTGTTTCTTGTAATCGTAACAGTAAAAACTGCTGTTAATGAGGGTGTGAAAATGTCAAAGTCACTTAGCATTTCGTAAATGGCACAGTGAAGTTAAGGTGAATTTAACGGTAATCCTTTAGTAAAATAAACCTCTATTCCCTAGTATTAAATACTGTAAGATATGAAAAACCCACTGAACCGAGATCACAATAGTGGTGCAGTGAACATTACAGCAGGATCGGTACATGCTACCGATCCGATTAGCTTGCTTAGCTCACGGAGAAAAATGGATGGTCAAAGTTAGAGGGTCAAAATTGAGAGAGCCAGTCCGTTCTTTTAGATGGTCTAAAGAACCATCCAGAATTTTTTTGACATAGTCGGAGAGGCTCTCTTTTTAT
>JAABKJ010007463.1:0-20946 GCA_011634705.1 Andricus grossulariae | reverse complement strand
AGGACGATCCACTGCTGTACATCGGCTCAGTGTTCAGCAACGCAAAAGATTGCGGTGGACTTTTTTCAAAATATTTAAATAAAGTCACTCTGTAAAACTAACGATAATTGTTTAAATATTTGATTTATATTGAGAATTTGACTGCTAATATTTTACAGTAATTTTTAATTAATAGCCCTAATGATTCGATTAATTTCATGTTTCCAAATTTCATATTGAATACCTGGATGGTTTTATTTTTATTAATTTTAGATTTAAATATTCTAAATTGTTTGTTTTCAATTTTATTTAGTTTTAAATTTATTAATTTCAGATTTAAATATTCCAAATTGTTCCGTTTCAATTTTAAACGTAGAAAATTGTCTGGTTTTTTCAATTCTTGATACTTGATAGTTGCACAATTTCCATATCAAATGATCTGTAATTAGACAATCTTGAATTAAGTGCCTCCAGCATGAATTCAAAAGAATAAAAAATTAAGAAAATATTTGGTCAAACTCAAGCATTAAAAATGAGAATATTTCTGAACTATGCATTGAAAAGTAAATCATTTCAAACTCAATATAAAAAATGAAAAGAATTTCGAATTAAAAGGATTAAAATTGCACAATTTTAAAAATTGGAATCATAGTAATAATGATTTGATTTTTTTTTAATTTTTAATTTTGATTGTAATTTTTTCAAATTGACCAATTTTTATTTGAAGATTAAAAAAAATAAATCATTCAAAATTGAAAAAAATTTGATTGTAAAATTTCAAGAATTATTGATAAATCTAAATGAAGTGTGATGAATTAAACGATTTTAAATTAAAAAGTTAAAAATTGTGTTGCTTAAAACCAAAATAGATAAAAAAAGAAACATATGAAATTGATACCTTAGTTTTAGTAATTAATTAATTTCTTTAACTTTTAATGGTTATAATTTTAGAGTCCTGAATTTCAATATTTTAGAGTTCTGAATTTTTTATTTTTGAACTGTGAAAATTATGCTGAATTTATTTCTGGATCCTAGAAAAATTGGTGTGATCTATTTTAATGTTAAATAATCATTTTTTCATGTAATAAATTAAAAATCGTTTGATATTTTTGTTTCCAAACGCAATTAATTCAAAATTATTCATTATTCTTTCAAAATTTGGAAAAACTCTTAATATCAAAAAAATTATTTAATAATGTATTTTTGAATTGCTTATATTTTTAATGTGAGAAAAATGTTTTTAATAATAATGAATAGATAAAACAAGTGAAAATTAGTGTATATTAATAACATGTCGTCTTTAGGATTAAATTCTGATGAAAGAGTCTACTAGACTGAATGCATGGAAGCATGCATCGTAACAAAGTTTGATTAAATAGAGCGTTGCAAGAAGAGATGAAAGTACTTTCCAGGGAAATCAACGAAAAACCTGTTAATTAGAAGTACATATTTGAATACAAAAAAAAATGAATCAAATCTATATAAGAATTTTTTATAATTCATGACAGGGGAGAAAGAAATAAACAGTTTATGAAAGAAAGCATTGAAACTTTTTTTATTTATAAACTTTCCTAATTAATTCATTTTTAGTCAGGAAAGCTTGCTTATTTTATCAGTATAAAATAGATTGCTGTTTTAACGAAAAGTTGCATCATTAGTAACAAAGAATAAATTTCTACCAAAAGAGGTGAATTTGTGAACCAAAAAGATCAATTTCCAACAAAAGAGTTGAATTTTCAGCCAATGAAGAAAAAAATGTCGAAATAATTGTATAATTTTCAAGTAAAAAAGACAAATTTTCTACAAAACAGTTGATTTTTCAACCCAAACAGTTGATTTTTCAACCCAAAAATATGAACTTTCAACAATAGAATAGTTAAATTTTTAACCAAAGAGATAAATTTTCAAATGAAAAAATAAATTTTTAACAAAGTGTGTAACTTTCAACCAAGAAGTTCAATTTTATACAGAAAAATACGAGTTTTCAACAAAATACATGAATTTTCAACCAGATAGTTGAATCTTTAACCAATTTGTTGGATTTTCAACTGAAAACGATCACATTTCAACCAATAATCGAATAGTTAAATTTTCAGTTAAAAAAATATTTTAAAAAGAATGAAATTTTCAACAAAATGGTTAATTCTTCAACCAATAAAATAAATGTTTAACAATATAGTTCAAGTTTCAACCATGTATTTCAATTTTCAACCAAAAAAGATGAATTCTTAACAAAACATGTAATATTACATATTTCAGCCAAAACATATTTTGCATTATTAATTGAAAAGATTAAATTTCTACCAAAAAAGATGAATTTTCAAAACGAAAAGACCCATTTTCAACAAAACAGTTGAATTTTCAACCAAGGAAGATTTTTCAGTCAATGAAGAACAAAAATTTCAACCAAATTGTTGTATTTCAAGCTGAAAAAGAAAATTCTTTACAAAACAGTCGAATTTCCAACCATATACTTTAATTTTCTACTGAGTTAATAGAATTTTCAGTGCAGAAAGAAAATTTTTCAGCAAAAAATTTCAATTCATTAGACAAAAAGACGAATTTGCTACAAAACAGTTGATTTTTCAACCCAAAAAATATAAAGATTCAACAAAAAATTTAATTTGCAACCAAATAGTTGAAAGTTAAACTAAAAACGATCAATTATCAAATTAAACTGGAATGGGTAAATTTTTAGTTAAAAAAATTGACTTTTAACCAAAAAAATTAGTCAAAGTAGGCGTCGCGCACCTACAAAAAATGATTTCGTAGCTCAATATATTAAATATTTAATATTAACATTGCAAAAAAACGAATTCTCGCTAGTGTGCCGTTTACGTATGCTTGGTTTAAGTGTGCCGTTTGAGGGCCAAGTCTCAATAGAATCTTAATAAAATATTAGAATAAAAAAATTTGGAAATTTTTTTTTTTCAATCTCGAAAAAAAATTTGTTATTTAATGTTATAAAAAATTACTGTTCAAAATTATTTTCCTTGAAAAAAAGTTAGTTTAGCCGCTCAATACTCCCCTTCCATAGTATTTCTGCCATACTCCTTCTACGTTCCCCTCCCCTCACTTCCACCCCTTGGAAAAAAGTACGACAGATGGACGAACACCCGTCTGAAAATATAAGGGTTTCCGCCCGGGGCTGAAATCCTTTAAAAACGAATTTTCAACAAACCGTAAATATTCAACCGAAGAGATGAATCTTCAAATCATGAAATTAATTTCTAACACAGTCTTTTAACTTTCAACTAAGTAGTTGAATTTTCAATCAAGAAGATTAATTTTATATTAAAAAATCTACCGCTGAGAGGTCACTTTCTGATCGCGCGCTATGTGCCCGGCTCGCTTCGCTTGCAAGTTTGAGCGCGCCCGGGGCGCGCTTCTGTTGGATCTTGAGCTTCGCGATCGGTTATATATTCATTGCATTTGGAATGCTTGAATGAAACTTCAGCAAAAACATTTCTTTTGAATCTCTATTTCTTATGCATCTTCATATTCTGAATTGTCTACGTAATTCATTATATAGTTAAAGATTAAATTGCACAAAGCTCTGTAGGCTTGGGGGTAAATATTCTCATCGTGACTCTCACGCTTCGCGCTTGATTTTCGACAGACGTTTTTAAATATAAACTTAAATCCCGATTCTGGGCCGGCCTCGGGTCTGGGCAGCTCAGAATCGGATGCGTTTTTTCATGTCAATACTCAAGACGGTCCCGAGTCATTTTGACGTATCTCCAGCGAATGCGTTAAAACTGTCGTATCTCGTTGTCATATTGGAAAAGTATCGTATCTCGCAGCATCAATTCCGTAGTGTCGTATCTCGTGATAGTCTTTTAAAAGTGTTCTAAGTCGCTTTTTAAGGAAATATTGATATTCCTACAATCTATTGAACTGAAATTTTTTCAATTTGATGGTACTATTACTCAGTTTATGAAAAATTAATAGAAAAAATGCGACGTAATTGCAAATTTGATTAATTGTGATTTTTCGAGTTTGTTCCATTCCATACTTTTGTAACTGTCGCCTAATACAATTTCGCATTAACTGAAGTAACCTCTGAAGAGAGAACAGTTGAAAGAGTGTTGTTTCGTTCAATGTTTCATGTTTAAATCTGTCAGAAATTTCGTTGCGTTTCTAGAGATTTTAGGAGACTTTTCGTTGATTTGTTATAAGAATACAAACATTAAATGGTTTATAAATTATAAATATAATATAAATATAATATATTCTGAATTATATAAATTCAAATATAAAAAAAATGTTTTCATGGAAAAAATACTTATTTTTTCCTGATTATAATAAACATTTAAAAAAATTGTCACGGCATTTTGGAGTTTGTATAATACTCAACGTATATCTACTGACACGTTTTAATTTTTCATACTTGTAAAATCGAGGTATAGTTTGATTTATTATTTAAAAATCCATTTTGAATTTTGGCTTGTTCCGTTTTCAAAAATAATGAAAAATAGAAAAAATAAAATAGAAATAAAAAAAAAATAATAATAATAATGAAACAAATAAAATAAAAAATAAAAATATATAAAATTTAAAACACTATCAAGAGATACGACACTGTGGAATTGATGCTGAGAGTTACGATACTTTTCCAACATGACAACGTGATACGACAGTTTTACGAATTCGCTGGAGATACGTCAAAATGGCTCGGGACCGTCGATGTAGTCTCTGACCTTAGGCTTAGAGCAGCTTATGCCCAGAGAAGCGCGATATAAACAACTTCTGATACGGCACTGACTGTCCGAGCGTATGGGCTGTCAAGGGACGCTCGAAAGGGGAGGGGCGGGGCAGGAGCAGTCAAGCGTGAAACCGGCTGAAAATCTCGCGGCCAAGAATCGGAAGTTGAGTGTATATTTATTTATTATCTGAGCTATCTTACAATAAAAAGCTACAATCCTTACTTCAGACTTTCTTTCCTATCTCGCCTTATTAAGTTCTTATGCTGAATTCAGATTTTTTTTCTTAGCATTTTTGATGAATGAAACGAAAACTTTTAGACTTTTTACGTATCTCACGTATTTTGGAATAATATTGGAAAGTTCGATTTTTGCGTATCAATTTCGATAAATAAAAGAAAAACGACGAGTTCTGTCAAAAAATGGTTCAAAGTAAGTTTGTAGGAATTTTGAAAAGCAGACATTCCTTCAAAACATTTTCCCCGTATTTCGCATCGTTTGCCTCACACAGTAAAAACGAATACTCGAAATTAGATTCGACTTGATTTGAAATTTGACTTGAAATAAGGAAGCAACTAAATTTAAGTATACACACGATCTTGAATAAAGTACTTATTTTAAATAAGAAATAAGCATTTCTCGAATGAAATAAAATAAACAATGCACCTAACTTTCGATAAACAGTTCTGAAAGTAAGTTGAAGGCCACCTGAAATAACATATAAGGCTTTTGTTACCTAAAATTAAGAAATACGCCAAAACGAATTTCAGGTTAACTCTGCCTTAATCGCGCTGGGACATGCGCAGAACGCAGTCTTGATATTCTCCTCCGTTTCTATAATCTACACTGCGTTTTATGTGACGCTTTGTCGTAAGTCTCTGAAATTCTTGAACACAGCCGGAATTGTATGAGTATCTTAAATTGTATTCAGTTAAAAAATCACAACTGTCTAATTACTGTTTTTCGAAGTCAAGGCTCCATTTTCTGCTCATACCTAGATAACAATACGTGCCGACACGTGATCGGCCCGACGGGCTGGAGGCCAGCGTGCCTGCTAAATGCACGCGTCAGGCCGGCAGAGTCGGAATGCGACCGAAGGGCGGACAACGGTCCGGCGCATTAGACGCCCGTCGGTCGTGCAAACGGCGAGGACGAACGGGCGAGCGACTTTCACGACCACTGCAAGCTGATAGTGCGAATAGTTGGAGATCGAAAACGCGCATGCGCGTTTTGGATCAGCTGTTCTTGCCGTGTGTCATCTCATGTGGCGTTCACCCGTGAATTTTGGCTCGGATTTTGCGCGATTGAACGAATCGTTTCTCTCAGCGTGTCTCGGATTTTATTTTCACTAGAAAGGAACGATTTGTTTTCTCGTGTCCTACTAGTCGCATCCGAGGACAGTTTTATACGTCGTCAGCTGCTTAAAAGTATTATTTCGGATAGTTATCGGTTTGAGGATGGAGCAACCTTCAGGAAAACTTCAAAGATTTGCAAATTGTGTTTCAAGAAAAATTTCCCTCCACCGATCAAAACTTATCATCCATGAAAAATTTGTATCGCTTTTCCTGAGCGAACGAACTTATACTCTTAAAAATAAATTATAGTTGATGTAATAAAATTATTTTTTATTCAATTACTGTATTTCAAACACCTGCAATAATATTTACTTTGCCGTGCAAAACTTTCTGGAGACTCATCAATAATTAAACATTAAAATTCAAAAAATATTTTGTCATGCTAATAAAATAAAACTTTTTTTCTCCAAATAGCATGAAAGGTAATGAAATTCTGCGTATAATAAAGTCCAAGTTGAAAGAAAAATGTCAATATCATAAAAAAATGCTACAAGATTACTACAAAACAAAATTTCCAAAAATTATATTTTTTTACTTGTAAAAATTTATTAGTAAATAAACGTTTATTAGTCCCTTTTCTTTATTTTCACAAACCTATCAGTCGGCGAGGTAGAGATAGGGTAAGTATCATATGCCCTTAATAAACAAACTTTCCCTAAAAAGACAAACTTATGAAAATCTAATTAAAATTACTAACTATTCGCAGTCACGGCGTACTTTGCGTGCATCATGGAGCGATCGATGATGTAGTCGATATTACTTACATGCATAAGATGCTGATTTTAATTTCAGCTAATTAGCTTCGGAACAGTCAACCTCTTTCAAGTTGCAGAAACTGTTGATAAAATTTTAATGAATCCGCAGAAATACACAAATTTGATTTATTTCGTTCGTATTTATGGAGAAAAAATAATTCCCCTAGATTGTTACTTTTTGAAGAATTGCACAGAGGTTGAGATGAGCGTTAACAGTTGAAAGACGTTTGGCAAGCGTGTGCTCTTGTCTACATGATTCGCTCACAAGAAACGGTTGAATCTGAATATAAGCCTACCATTCGTAAGTTAAGCAAAACTATTATTTGATCGATCATTATTACTCCTTTCTTTTTAGTAGATACAATTATCTTTGATCATTCTTGTATAAGAGACTGTATCTTCGGGCAATTTCACTTGATCAATCCATCTTCTTTTTGCCTCTTTAGCAGCACCGAAATAACTAACATAGACAAATGTCGACAAATCTGATTCGGAATCACTTCAGCAGACTTAATCATTCTGAATAATTTACTGTGATCTGTTTCAAAAGGATAAGATGTATGACTTCATGACAGACCCCAATCTTCAAGTGATTTTACCCAAAGTAGTAGCTGGTAAACATTGTAGGTCATAGCACCTTCTGTGTAATACTCTTCAGTGTAAATCACAAACTTCATCACGAAATATTCCATGTGTTCTAATTCAGCTTGAGTAATAGTAGGTTTTAGGGATATATGCGCTGCTTTAACAAATGATTCCCAATAATCTACTAGTTTCTTTTCTAGAAATATTTTCAGAATTGGTCAACTGAAGTACAGTGTCCAATTCTCCCATTCTTTTGCTTTCAAATGCGATCTGTCGCTTATTGAACGCGTTAAACGCATACTTTGGTGTGGCATCTGAATGATGACCAGAAGTTTGTCAATTTTTTTCATGTCAGCAACAGATAAAGTGCTCGACATTGCTGAAAGCTTGTTGTCAAACCAACAGTGTGCCAATTGTGGCGCGATGCCCAATCGTCCGAAGTACATGTCGTCGGATACAATCCCAAATACGGTGTAAAATTTCTTTAAATTTATTAATCATGATACGCGCTTAACACCAAACGTACAGTCAGATTTGAAGAATTACCAGAATTCGTAGTATTTGAAGAATTAACCGGATTCATAAGATTAGTTATCTGCTGATGTGTTCCGGAAGCACTAGGATCGGCAGGATTTGAAAATTCTGCAGACATAGAATTAATTCTATTCGCAGGACTTGATTGTTGCAGCTGTATTCTGGAAAAAGGATTTAAAATGTCTTCAGGCATTGAATTGGTAGAATCCGAAGGATATACCAGTAAATTCATACATTGCAGCATTTATTCTTCAGTTCGCTGATTACGGAGAGGAATTACAATAGGATACTTCACGCAAACCTGGGTATGTTTGGCTTTGGGTATCCATTCACCTCGGTCTAGGCACCAACTACAGCCGTAAAAGCCATTATATTGGGTGATACCTTGCATAGGTGCTCGCGCAACAGAATTAAAGCAACAGAAAAAAGCATAGGGTTCAACAAGTCGCATTTCTCCTCGTATGTTGCATGAAATTCTGTAGTTTGCCATATAACTGATGTCTTTGACGAACGCTTGAAGAAAAACATTCATGTGTAATCATGGGTAATTCATTGAGCATTACATAAAGTGGATACACAGAATCCGTCGAAACTTCAAATTTGACTGCTCTGCCATAATTAAACGGGCACAATAGCGTA
Source organism: Andricus grossulariae (assembly GCA_011634705.1). Taxonomy (NCBI): domain Eukaryota; kingdom Metazoa; phylum Arthropoda; class Insecta; order Hymenoptera; family Cynipidae; genus Andricus; species Andricus grossulariae. Next base: position 12,396 of record JAABKJ010007463.1, on the reverse strand, counting down.
CTTAATTATTAATAAAAAATGTTCACCACGATTGGCAACTGTCGGTGCATCAACAACCTCCAAAATGTCGTCTGCTTGTAACACTTTCATTAGTTCGTTGTTAAGAAGGACAATCTCCATAGCATCGTCGAGATAATTTTCTAACAGTCGATTATATTCTCCCAGTCATACGGGAAATTTGTATTCTTGATTGATTTTGTCATCATCACCATTATCGCCATCTTCATCATCGTCATTTTCATCGTCCCCATAATCTGCCAACTTGAAAATTTTAAAACATTTTTTTAGTGACGGTAACCGAGCTGCATGTCTATCTATTCTAATTTAATTATACTTTTTTAGGATACCAATACACTACTTTTTCGCGTTGCAGCAATTTCAAATCCCAGAATTTGTTATTTTCGGCCCACCCTAATATGTATATATTTATTTATTTTTGTTGACTTGTAATGGAGAAATTGATATTGATATCTTAACTTAGACTAATGAAAAGTACGCTGTCACTCCGAATCAGCTTTCTTAGATTTTCGCAAGTTTGCAATTGCGGAAGTTGTCGACAATTAATTGGCATATATTGATCAATATTATTATTTTGAATCATTTTAAGTTATTGATGTTTCATAATTTAGGCACTGTCTAATATTAAAGGTTTTTTAAGTAAGACTAACCGGTCAGGCACAGGGCTAGGGCTAGTATTACGGAAAATTCCGTAACAGCAGACAGTGAGAATAATTTGTTAACTGGACTTCAAACATTATTACCTGAAAAATGATTTTAAATGAAAATTTTGTTTAGCAGACGTCAATTAATTGCACGTAACTGAAGATTGAAAAAATTGAACTCATACAAAATTGATTTTTTAACAAAAATGTTCTTCGTCACCGGCTTCCCAGACGCGCACCGTCCTTTTCCACGAAAAAAACCTTTTTAAATAATATATTGTTTGCAACACCTTCACGGAAAATTTCTTTCGCGTACTATCTGCAAGGTACTGAAAAGAGACTTTCTCGCACTGTTCGCCAAAGCCTTCTCTGGATGCCTGTACATGGCATGCAAAAGAGACTTCCCATGCAGGTGTAACAAAAAATGGAGTTCGGCACTCGTGAGCAAAGATAGCAACGACTTAGTCGTGGAAAAGCACAAAAACCACCCCTCGGTTCATCTTGGGTTCACTTCGACTTGCCCTTCGGGTTCCTGCTGCACCCACCCACTCGTGCGGGGATTGCCACATCGCGCATTTGTATCGATAACTATTAATGGTTGTCCTTATTTAATTAAACCTCAGACAATAAAAATTAAGTCATCGCAAATTTTGTAGCGGTTTATAATATTTCGAAATGCGGCCGCAAATGTGACCGCAAATGCTGTTGTTTATACGCGCCCGCTAATGCGGCCGCAATTGCGATCAGTTTCGAGCCGAGCCGAGGTCGAGCCAGGCCGAGTAGTTTCGAAAGCTCAAAAAAATGTGGGTTGTCGAACAGGTTCGAGTACCTGGAAATTTCGAGTTAATGCAAAGTCTTTTGAATTATCTGGATTCAGGGAATTCTATGAATGCAAAGAATTTGAAGAATTCACGGAATTCAAAGAGTTTACACGGATTTCACGGGATTCGAGGATTTCATGGAATTCACGGATTTCACGGGATTCAAGAATTTCATGGAATTCAAGAAATCCATGGAATTCAGTGAATATGAAAGAAATGAAGGTGAAGCGTTAAATTTAAGGCGGAACAGATTTAAAAGTCTTTGGATTCGAGAGAGATGTACGAATCAAACACATTTGAAAGTTTTATCTACAAGTACATTCTCTTTCATGCCGATTCTTATGCAAAACTTATCAAACGGGGAAATTGTGTGCTGCAAACATTGAGTGGAAATTTTGTGACTATAACGAAGCTCCTTTCTGTACAAACTGTTAATAATAATTCGGAAGAACAAGTCATTCTTGGAAAAGAATTACAAGCAAGAGGAGGAACAGTTTGCCAGGCTAAGAGTTTTTCCTCTTCCGATTTCGCATTTGTAGTACGTGAGACTGACAATATCATTCCCTTATTACCTTCAATCATTGCAAAAAAGTGTGTGTGCATGGCGTATGCACAGGAGAACATGTGCATAATTCCACTTGTAAATACAGTGGTAACTGATTAATTTAAGCGAATCATCTGCTCAATTTCTTCAGAAAAAGGTACATTATTTTGTAATAATTGGGTGTAAATACTACTTTTATCGAAAATAAATCTCAACAATTTTTTAAGAAGCACCTCAATCAAAATTGTAAAAATGAGATATGGATTAATCTATAATATGGCGGTAAACCACTTTGTTATTTATTCCCTTCAGCTTCTTCTGCGTTTATTTAACGGATTTTACAATTGCAAATGTCAAGATTTCGGGGTGTTTAAGACGATTCGAACGAATTTTTAAATTATTTTAATAAATTGAAGGGATTTCGAAGAATTTTTAAATGTCTGTGACAGTTGACCCTTTAAAGCGAACAAAAAACAGACGTCAGTGTAAATGGACACTCGTCTAGCTTTTTCCCCTTTTATAAATCAGTCTCTCATGTACCACCGGTTAATATAGTTGTATCTCAGTGAATGTTTTGAAGAAACATAATTAAATTCTTATATGGGTAATTGTCAAATTGTAGGCAAATTTTAGTACCTACAGTGGCAATCAAATTATTATTAGGAATTAAATATTTCATAACGGAAATTGATCTTATCTCATCTAAAAATTCAAAATCCAAAAGGGGCAGTTTTGAAAATAAGAAATAATAACGAAATTCTTACATGAAATACGGAAAGTGGATTTGAGGTTAAGAGTTTGAAGAAAGAGAGCGCGAGCTTTTAAAAAGTTCAGAAGCGAATACTGTAACATATGCCATTTAAGAAAAATTATATTTTTTTATTATACAGTCTGTAGCTTACACGAGATTTCTTCAAATTTGAGCAATATATAAATTTTTTTTTTTTATTTCAAGAGAAGTTCTAATTTTTATTGAGACGATTGAGACTGGCTACATATCAAATTTGGAACCTACAAAATTCATCAATTGGTCACAATTGTGAATAAAAATTACATAAAGCTTACAGCATATTATTAATAACAAATCTACCTACTTGTGCTGTAATGTAATTTGTAACACACCTCTTCCTTTTTAATTAACTTATTTAGCTCAATTCTTGATATAAGCAGTCGTACACTCCTGTGTTGTACCGTACGGAAATGATGCGAAAAAATTGATGAAGTTTAGCATTTTTTAATATTTATAAAAAATAACAGATTTCAATCATAAAAAGTCACCTACTTATGAAAGAAAACACCGCTGAGCAAGTAACGAAACGGTTTTTATAATTTTTTTTCACTCTGAAACCATTTTTTAACTCACGTACGGTAATGATGTTTTGTCAAAATTCACTTTTCAGCTTTAATATCGAATTCACAAAAAAAGAGTTCATATTCTAAGCTCAATTTTATAGAATCTTGTATTAAATGATACGCTTAATATTTCTGTATTTATTACTCAATTGCCACTACAATATTTTACTAGAAAATAAGGCGTACGGCAATGACGTCTGAAATGACAAAAATCGAGGGATAGACTTCAAGGATCTTACAATATTATTTATTTGACTTGAAAAATGTGTATAAATTAAATTTATGTTTATCTCAAGTTTAAAAACTTGATACGTTAAGCGTTTTTCAGGTTACTGTCTAAAAAAAGGAGAAAAACCATTTATCCTTGTGCAAAGTGAGGTTGGGAAGCCGTACGGTAATGACGTTTGAGGTGTTCTTTTATGAAATTAAAGTAAATTGGAACACAAATTAAAAAAAATGACCATTTTGTAGAGAATGACAATAACTATTTATTACATTTTTTTTTTAAATCAGTACGAGTTTCTAAGTGAATGCTATATTACTGGGACTTCAAGTTTGCCTCGAATTTGACAATTACCCATAACTCGTTTACCTTATAATTCTCTACACCCTTACAAATTAAATCTCATACAAATCACTTTTTTTAAATATCGTACTTCTATTATCTCAATTATTAATAATTTTCAATTGAATGCATATTCGCCAGTACCTAAAAACATTAGTTCTAAATACATATTTTAATATTTAAAAAAAAAGCAGTCGTTTTATTTTTTCAGGCATGCCATTATATTTTATCTATCCATTGGAGCAAAAAATGCTCAATTCGCCCCGCTTTCTACAATAATCGTTGCACTAATGAGACAGAGAAGAATTCGTGAATAATAAAAAAATATAATGAAATCCAGGTTAGAACGCGGTTACTCGTTAAGGCACGTCGTTTTTCCGCTAGGGGGCGCAATGAAGATCTCCGGCGTGGAAGGTATTCGAAATAAATTATTATCGCTATTCGTTAGCGTCCAAGAAGAGAGCGATTTAAAAAGTGAGAAGAAGAATTCCGATGTAAAATTCTAGGCGCAGACAGAATAAACATTTACGTTTGTGACAAAGTTGTTTGACCTTATATAAAATTTGCACTGGAAAATGGCAACTCTTAGCAAGGGTTAATAACATCCCCTAGTTACGCACAATAACATCCGCTTGTAACATTCAACTACTACTCCCCTTGTCAGCAACCGATAACAAACCTTCTTCAACGGTTGATAACAACTCCAGCAAGATCACAAACAGCCCATAGCAACAGGAAATACAAATCCTTGTGACAAACTGTTTATTTATATACATTAACATTTTTCTCTACTTTCGAATTGAAAACAAACATCCAGACGATTTGAAAAAATGTCTTAAAAATTGTTTTTATAGATACAAATAGATAAGGATAATAAATTGTGTCCTATAAAATAGGCAACAACGTCTACGAATGAGAATGATAAAATTTCTATTCCTAATCAGCGCAAAGAAAATAAAATTCTATAATATAAATGTGAATCAATCCCAATAATCAGATATTGGTAAAAAATTATGATAAAATAATTATCAAGTGCCATAAATACGCTCGCGTTAAGATGATGATGCTAAGATAATGACATGCATAAACCCAGGATTTAAGCATCCAAAATCTAGATTGATAGAAAAATCCACTTTCACATAGGTAAAACGACTATGTGGGTTTCATAATCTCCAGATTTTTGTTGTCACATTCTCGGATTGTGATTTTGACCAGATGTCAGCTAAAAACCCTCGCTTCATCATAGTTGTAAAAAGGTTTATCCGATTGCATACTTCGTAAAGTTGTAAGATAATATCGACGACGCAGAGTAAATGACAGATTCGCGCAAATGACGCTAAACACTTTTACAGAAACGGAAATAAAAATACGTTTAACAATTAGTTAACGTACAGCTTATTGTGAGCGCGATCTAGTGCTGACTATAGTACCTAGTACATTAAATGCAAAAAAAAATTTGTTCACTTCACTCTTCTGAAGATCTCCACATGGGGCCCCATTAGAGGAACCCTATCCCATTTTGTGCCCACATTTGCCCACAGGATTTTATATAGAAATGCATGCTGAATCATATATGGATTCCTATGTGGGTCCCCATATGGGTTCCTATATAGGGTCCCATGTGGGGATTTTCAGATTGATTTTATTGTAGCAGTATTACTTGTAATGTACCAATAATTATTTTCAATGATAAATGTAATACTTCCTTTACCCTCTTCTAAACCACCGCCAGTGGTGGAAGGCTCCTCAGGGGGCAGTCTACCATGAGTGGTGCGAACTTCTGGAGCCCTTGCCGCTCTAAATTACCGACTCTATCTAGGGGCCATGAATTAGCCTTTTAATGGCTGAGACGGGAATCCCCATGATGCAGATTAATCTGCACCACAGCAAAGGCGCCTCGGCGGTTCTGGCCAGGCGCTTGTCAGTGGTGCAGGCAGGAATTGACTTAATCCAGGAACCCTGGTTATACAGGGAAGGATAAGTGACTTTAGGATGTGGCTCCATATATAAAGGGCCACGAGAAAAGGCGCTGAGGGCAAACATAGCTGTCAAGGGTATGAATGCGATCTTGGTGCCTAAGTTCTATTCCAGAGATCTCACCGTTATCAAAGTGAGACTCAGGAGCAGTAGCCGAGAAAGGCTAGAGGTATTTATTGCCTTAGCGTATTTCCCGGGCGATGCTGAGGGACCCCCGCCTCCCAGAGAGGTGGAGGCTCTTATTCGGCACTGTCAAGAGAACAAGATTCCTCTACTGTTGGGCTGTGATGCAAACTCTCGCCACACTGTGTGGGGAAACACAAACATCAATGACAGAGGGAGAAATTTGATTGAACACATAGCGGGCACAGAGCTGAAGATTCTAAATCGGGGTGCTACTCCCATATTCCAGACTAAAAACAGGAGTGAGGTTCTCGATTTGACTCTATGTTCGGGTGTACTGAGAAGCAGGGTAGTAGGCTGGAGAGTCTCCGATGAGGAGTCTCTCTCGGACCACGAAGATGTTGTATTTCGATTAACCCTAGGGAAGCCGGTGATTTTCAAGATCAGAAACCCCAGAAATATACTTTGGGACTCATATAAAGAGGAACCCAAAGGGAGTCTGGTGGAATTCCTCACAAGCTGTGGTGCCATTGATGAGTTAGAGCATGCCGCGGATTTTTTTCGAAGAACTCTGACTGCATCATATGAGAACAATTGCCCTACAAGCACAATTAAGTCTAGGAAGGGAGCAGAATGGTACAATACCAACCTGAAGAGACTCCGTAAAAAGACAATAATGTTGTGCAATAGGGCAAATAGAACTGAATTACCTTCAGACTGGGACGTCTATAAGGTGGCACAGTATGAATACAATAAAAGTACAAGAAAGTATGACCAGGAGGATTGAAGGGGCTTCTGCGAGGAATCGAAAGAAATCCTGGAAACAGCGAGGCTCCAGAAGAGCCTGGCGAAAAATCTAGAAGCTCGCCTCGGGCTCACAAGGCTCGATAATGGTGAGTTTGCCGAAGACGAAGAAGCAACGCTGAATCACATGATGGAAGTTCACTTCCCGGGTTTTCAGGGAATCCGAACCGACCAAGAGGAGGAAGGCTGGGGCCAAGAGGTAAAGAGGGCCGACTGGAATTCCGTCGCTAAAGTCGTTGATTACAAAAAGGTGGAATAGGCCGTAGGGTCCTTTTGTCCCTTTAAATCACCAGGGGCGGATGGCATTAATCCAGCGCTTTTACAAAAAGGTATGGATCTAGTCGTCCCTCCTCTGACGAAATTATTTAGGGCAAGTAAAGCCCTTAAACATGTGCCATGGGCATGGAAGGATGGCAGAGTGGCCTTCATTTTCGAACCTGGGAGTGAGGGTTACACTGCTGCAAAAGAATTCCGATCAATGAGCCTAACGTCTTTGATTCTGAAGACGTTGGATCAGCTGATCGAGAGATACACTAGGGATGAGGTGCTCCTGGCCTCCCCTCTGCATAGAGGGCAGGCTTCTCGGTAGACACTGCGCTTCATGTTGTTGTGGCAAAATTGGAGCAACAGTTAGAACAAAAGGGCTATGCTGTGGGCACTTTCTTGGATATAGAGGGTGCTTTGAGCAATACTCCTCCAGAAGCCATCTGTCGAGAGGCTTTGAGATGTGGCGTGCCGGAGAAGCTAGTATGCTGGATAGGAAGAATTGCTACGCCGGAGGAGACTCAAAACCAGATCGGGTGAAGGCTTAGTATGGGGAATAACTCCACGGGGTTGCCCACAGGGGGGTTGTCCTGTCGCCCCGCCTGTGGTGCATTGTAGTGGACCGACTCCTTCGAAGAGGGGTATTATACTCAGGGCTATGCGGGTGACTTTGTAATCCTAGTCAGGGAGCTCATCTGGAAATGTTGATGGGTCTTACGAGGTCGGCACTGCGCATCGTAGAGCTCTAGTACGATAGCTGAGAGCTCTCAGTAAATCCAGATAAGACCAACCTAGTCATTTGCACGACAAATTATAAAGTTCCGAAAGTTGACGCTTGCATGGCTCTACTCTGCTGTCCTAAAACCAAGGCTCCTACATGCGGCCGTGATCTGGTGGCTACGGGCAGAACTTATAACAATGCAGGACAGGCTGCGAAGATTACAAACGCTAGCAATTAGGGGTTTAACTGGAGTAATGAGAACTACGCCCACAGCGGTGACAGGATGCATGCTCTGTGAAGAAACCCTACAGGTTGCGATAACTGCTAGAGTAGCACACGCGATGGGCCGCCTGGCAAGAGCAGACAGATGGACTCGGAGGACTAGACACACTAGGCTCCCGAGTGACATCAGCATACTGTCAATTCTGGAGATGAGGCAAGATAAAATAACAAAACGCTATAACTTTGCCAAAGCATTCCGCATCTGCATTCCAAGCAGGGATTTGTGGAAAGAAAATACTAACCCGCTCCTCTAAGGGGAAATCTGGTATACGGATGGCTCCAGGGGTGAGGGAGGGTCAGGAGCAGGATTCTATGACAGCAAAAGAGGCAGGGGGGATAGGGATCCCACTTGGGCGACATGCTAGTGTCTTTCAGGCGGAGGTCCTGACCGTCCTTCGCGGTGCTGAAACACTAATAGAAGAAAACGCTGTTGACAGGCAGATTACGATCTGTTCGGACAGCCAAGCGACACTAACTCCAATAGAGAAACCAGACATAACATCAGAACTGCTTTAGGAATGCAAAAAGACATTAAACCAACTTGCAGAAAGAAACAATGTGGCTCTCGTATGCGTTCCTGGTCATACAGGTCTTGCTGTGTCGGGATGGCCATTAAAAGCTGGATCCGACAAAACACCAGGAATACTGGGAACAAATCCAGGGTTGCCTTCAGGCGAAATTCATCCTGGGTGATACCTATATGATGGACAGAGCCAGGAAAATCTTGGGTTCATCCAAGAAAGATATAAGGACAGTAGTCGACATACTGAACAAGAGGTCTGGGGTCAACTGCTAAGAGCGAATAGGTAAGGGTGTGGAACAATAGGCTTTATTGCTTGAGCGCCAGGGAAGCTCTTCATAGGCTTCCCGCCCGTTTTGAAACTAAAATAACTAAACTAATTTATAATAGACCCACTTTGACGCATGAAAACGCTTATGTCTTCTCGTTTGATAACAGAAGTTAAGCAGTCATCGATAAGATTGTACTCGAAGGGGGGTCATATACTAAAGGGTTGTATTTATCAGCTGTTAACATGCCTTCACTCTCTAACTAATACATCAGAGTTTTTTATACATACATGTATATAGTAAACTATTTACCAGAGGGTTCCGTGAATAGACATTTGACTTGCGGTGGCGATTCAAAATAATAAGTAGGAACAAAAGAACAATTTCTGACATAAGATATTTGTTTAAATATGTTTATTTTCAAATTCACTTGTTGGTTGAAAAGACGTTATGTTTTTCATTATAAATACCGTACATTAAAGAACCATTTGTTCCAAATTGATATTTTTTATTATTAGATCGGTTCTGTAAGTTTTCATTCGGTTGTAGAATTGAAAAGTTTTCCAAATAGAAAATCCATTTGGTTCAATTTGGACATAATTCAATTGTAATCTATTCGGATTGCCGAGTTCATTTAGAACTAGGTTCAGTTCAGATTTTTCTCTCCTTCAATCTATTTGTATTGTCGAGTTCATTTTGAATTGATCTTAGTTCAGATTTCCAAAGTGAACTTTTCAAATCGTGAACTAAGTTTATACGTCAAATGGGTTCAATTTGGGCATAATATGAATGTATTCTATTCAGATATCTGAGTCTATTTTGACCTTTTTCCAGTTCGGATTTTCAAAACGTTCTTTCCAGATCGCGCACTTAGTTGGCACGTCAATTCGGTTCAATTTGGACATTATCAAATGTAATCTATTCGGATTTCCGAATTCATTTCAAATTGATCCTAGTTCGGGTTTCTAAATTCCACTCTTTGAATCTTGAATTATGTATCTACATCAATTTGGTTCAATTTATACATTAACAACTTAATGCCTTAGATCACGCCGGTGCGTCGAATTCTAATAAGCGGCGGTTATCAGACAAGTGTTGAGTCACCATGATGATACTTTATATAAAGTGTCTATTTCACAAAATAAATTAAATATGTGAGTTGATTGGTAGCTTAAAACCATCAGGATGAAAATTAGAGCTGTAGCAAAACCTAAAAGACCGTCCTGCCTCAGTTGGCTCGAAATTGATTGATTTTAGTCAAAATATGAATTGAAAAACTCTAACTCTAAACAAAGTTAGAACTCACTGATTTCGGGAATAATAAATCACGAGTGAGATAAGATCTTAAAACGGTTTTGTGGCTCAAGCAGAGCCCGAAAAGCCTCTGCGAGAATCAAATATTCAGTACCGCTGCAATGCTCACACAGTAGCGTATCGGTAGAAAATTTATCCACTGCAAGAAGTTAGAAAACAAAGGGTAGAAAGTAATTCATGCAATAATGGTGGGAGTAATCTTAGCATGCAAAAATGGAAGATCCGAAAAGGTAAAATGAATTATCTCTAATTATTCGTTTCACCCTTATTGATTTTCATTTTTTTGCATGCCAAGATTACTTCCAGCATTTTTATCTAAACGCCTTTTACCCTTTGTTTTCTGTGTGTATAGATCTCTTGAATTGTTCACTAGATATTTTAATTTTGCAACACATCAAATTTGAGTCATGAAATATTTATGAGAAACCTGGAAGGCCTACACCACTGCTCGTTGATAGATATTTCAGGGTGGTTTATACATTTAATACACTTGTCTGATAGCGTTATTTCTCAGGATATGACGGCTAAGCTATATAGTAAATATATTACATATACCTACCCTTTCTCTCTACCACCCACGAAGCACTTGGGTCTACCTCTTTCTAGAACCGCGTCGCGTCTCATGCGAAGTGAAACTACTTTCATGACGTATTTACGCGCCTAATCGCTCACACACGATAAAACGGGGATTCCGCGCAGTTTCACTAGTAGACATGATGCAAACGTACATATGGTAAACTTAAGTAATTTTGTTTATCTAATAACTTTATGTCACTATTAGTTTACCGCCAGGAGGGTATATACGAATATTCGTATTTACATTTCTTGGAAAGGATCATGTGCAACCCTGTAATAGTATAACGAGGTCTGCCCGGAAAGTATCCGCCCTTGTGCTCTAATATTGTACCTTGTTGTGCTATTTTTAAAGGTAGTGTCTGTAAGTCCGAACACAAGCCACGCTCCCTTCCTTTTTTCAACTGCCCCTTCCATTTTATAAAGGTAGTATCTATACTTCCGGACACAAGCCACGTCACCTTCCCTTTTACACCTTCCCTCCCTTTGCCAGGTCCTGACGTTTAGATTCGACCGTGTTATAAATATCTATAAACGTACGAACTGTTGGGATGTTAAGACTCAGCCATTTTTAAAAACAGATATTTACCATTTAGGGATGACTTCTATGAAGCCCCTTACTAAGTTGGGGTTGTTAGCAGGGTTGGCTGCCACAACAAGTACTTGTCTCACAGCAAGTTTTTGTGTCATTTTTTTGTCGGTTTCCAAGAATCCTGCGAAAGGTTACGGTCGCCACGGTTACGGCTCGTTACGGCTCATCGTTCAAACTGAACGGTCTCAATTTTTTTTACTCGATTTTACAATATATTTTATTTCAAATTGGAATTGACTATTAAGGACTAGGGACCAGTCGAAGCACAAGTTCGACAAAAATTTATTTGGGGCTGTTTGAACTAATCTTTTGGCTGCGACTGAATTCCAAGGCAGCCAATGGCTACGTACGCGTTACATTTCCGGATGACGAAAGCGCACGGAACAAAGAGTGTGCATTAAATTTTGCCGAAAACTTGGCCATTTATGTTCGGAAACTATTGTTATGATTCGGAAAGCGTAAATTAAATAGTGGTTTAGATGGCTTAAAAGTGGTAGTACTTCAGTGTCAAGTTAATTAATGGGAGCCATTGTTTAACAGTGAAAGAGATAGAGGAAGACCTCAGGATTCCAAAAACTATTGTTTCGGAAATCTTGAGTCAAGGTTTGGGGATGATCCGCGTGGCTGCAGAATTCCTTTCACGGCTGCTGACGGAAGATCAAAAGAATTATCGAGTGTACGTTATAACTTGATAGAACTCGTTCAAGTAGAGAACATCGATTTTGGTCAGACGACACCAGTTGTTGTGGGAAACAAAAAGAAAATTGATGTTTCTGCGAAAAAAATTATATAGTTGGTTCATCAAAATGCAATAAAAATTAACAACTACTCAACGTAATATTCGAAATGTTATTTAAGTATTGATTTATGAAACATTTGTCGTTCGTCTGTATGCGATGTTTGTACACACGTTTCTTTTCAGAGAGCTGAAAGCACACAGAAAAAAATGAGGGTTCAGTAAAGTTGCGGCTCAAGTAAAAGTTGGTATCATTTAGAACTGAGGCTCCATTGG
>JAABKJ010007462.1:0-20947 GCA_011634705.1 Andricus grossulariae | reverse complement strand
ATATTGGATTATAGTGGGACTCTTCATGGAATATATAGGACAGGTGAAAATAATTCGCGAATAAAAATAAATATAATAAGCAGCGTAGTTGATAATTTGACTGCAGATGAAATAACGTGTTGTCCAGTAGGCAAAATTCACCCAATCTTCCCAAACAGTTTTACTAAAGCTTTTGCAAATTACGATTCACTGGAGGATGTGTATAATTATTCCAATAAAAAAATTGTCGAATGAAACATAATAATTCTTGTAGCCTGCAGTTCGATCAGAATTAAATTAAAACATTCAAACATTATTTTATTTTTTTTCGGAATACTATTTTTGAAAATTTTATGTCACTGTAAACAACGCACTTTTAAGTAAGAGATTATGATTTTTAATATTACAAACCTTTCAAAGAGTTCTATATACTCTAATGTACTGGCAGTTCAAACAGTCGAATTTATTTTATTAATTTGTTAAATTTTGTGGGATCGTGATTACCACATTTTAATTCATGATGTTCCCTTTTTCGGCGGCCCTGTTACCGTTGAATCTTAATGATAAAAAGTGTTTTCTTTTGAAAAACTGACGCACTGACTCTAGTTTAGATTTTATTGTATTCAAATCAAAATAAAATAAAATAGAAAACAGATAGTCGGGAAGGAAGGAGTGCGCACAGATTAGATTTCTCGTTTTTTGGGAAAGGATGTAACTTGTCAGGTTCACACCTTTCTCCGGACCGCTGCACTTGGCTGATAACTGCAGTGGTACGAATTCGCCGTTTCTGTTCAAGGTTCAGTAAGCTGATGCGCAGAATCTAAACATCCTTGATGGTGGAAAATGATCTCTGCTGTTTTCTAATTTAAGTGGTTCCGGTTCATCTGAATTTTATAGAAAAGAATAGCCGTTGGTGCAGTTTGGAGGGAAGCATCCGTTGATACTTAACAAAAAATGAAGGGTTGAGGCGGACTATTATTTGAAAAGGCATTTTTCCAAGCATTTTTCTATTTTGAATGGATGTTTATTGTCAAGTGACAATTTGCAAAGAAACTATGGAGGAAAGCTATATAAGGAATAGTTGACTTCTAAAAAACACTGACTGTCATGACGTGACTCAAGGACACCTTTGAGTCCTTTTATTTAATATTTTTAAATTATAATTTGAAGCTTATAGTCTCATAATTATTAATTGTTACCAATTTAGTTCATTTATTTCAGAATTTTATAACTGTCAATTATCTTCAGTTCCTAATTTTTGAAATATTTTGTAATAGTAAGAAATTGTTAATTAGGCAACAGTAGTTCGAATATTATTATTACGGGTTAATTATTATAGGTAAGATCACCTGTTCAAACAAATAGATTGCTCACATAGGAAGGACGCTGGGGGATAAGCAAATGCACCTACCAGGATGGTAAGTAACAAACCCATCCTGGAAATTTTTGTTATTGTCCTTGATAAAGTCCTTGGCTTGGACGCTTTTTTTATAGACGTATACGGGGAAAAAAGTTATTTTTAAATTCTTTATTCACACAAATACCTTACTCATTATAACAAAAAGTAATGTAATTCATATTCAATCCTCGCTGCTTCTGTGTAGACGTTTTAACTTAATATAGAGAATATGGTACATTTGTGTGAAATTTTTCCAAATGTTACGTTTCCACTTTTAAAATTTTGGACCTTTTGCATTTTAACACCAGAGGGGTATTTTCTTTTTCTTGTGTTTTTATAGGCATCACTCAAAATCACTAATAACTTCACATGGGTTGATGCGTCTGCACCAGTAGTTGTACTTTGCGCAGGGGCCTCCCTGATACTTTTGATGTATTGGCTGCTTTTTGAGGATCACGCTAGATGATTTTATTGCAAAGGATCTGACTTGAATTCGTGTTAGTGGCTCTTGGAGACATTTTTGGATTCTATCTCATATTCATGGTGTTTCCCAAAATGAGCTCATTCGAAGTTTCGAGTAATTCGTTTGACGTCAGTAATACTGTACCTTCTAGATCACTTCTTGCTAATACAAGCGGCACAAGCTCATATTACCATTGAAATTTAAGAGAGAAAAAATAGCTAATTATTCCCAGGATCGTTAAAAAATCTAATCCACTATAAGACCCATGAGAAAGTGTTCCATGACTTTTGCTGTCTCCTTGTAATGACCTTATGAGCATTGATTCCGTGATGTTTCTCTTCTTGTTATCGTGTCCGCGATAGGCGATATTTTTGTTAGGTCTGAATGTAGAGTTAGCTCATGAATGAAATATGAAGAATGTGGGTTTACTGAAAGACTGGTTAAAATTGAGGTCTCTTTTTTTAATATACAGCCAGGACCTAGCTGGACTATTTCCAACTTTGATGATGGAATTTTTATTAATAGATGCATTGGGCAGAATAGTTTTGCTAACTGCTCCCTGTCGATAGAGTTAATCCTTCCCGCTGAAGTATTCACCTTGATCCAATATCAGTCGCTCAAGTATGAAATTTTGATATTGCAGATTTCAAACGTGTCTTGTGTTGGGAGGCGCAGCAGGTCACTGTCGTAAGTTTTACCGGGCGGTGTCTCGAGGATCATAAGATATCCCTTGCAAAGATGATATTTCTGATGGTACTTACATTCCAAGAATTGATCTTTAGTCGTTAGAATTTAGGTTCTTCGAGATCCATCTACGTCGATATATCTAGAATTGAAATGTATAAACGCCCGGCCATAGTTGGCTACAAATATTTCTTGAGGTACGGATATTTAATGAATATGGTAGATTTGATGATCTGATTTGTCGAGAAGTGTTGTGTCCAGTACGATCGTTAAAGATTTCTCCCTCACCATGACTGTTGATTTTCATTATAGTGCCAATTTCTCGATGCTGACTTTTGGTCCTCGAGTAGGAAACATGAATTTGGAGGCATGGACCTGTACATATCCACATACAACCTCTAGTTGGCTGATGGTTGACAGAGGGGGCTATAGATGTCCTCTTCTAGCGTCGTATGTGTTATCTAGAATTTAATCAGGTTATCTTGACTGGCTATCCAATCCGGCTCCCATCATTCTCAGCATTTGATTTAAAGTGCTTGTGTAGTTTATTTATGGCATATATTCTCTCATTTTATTGAACATCACTGCTGTAATGTTTAAATCAAGTTTGAACTGATAAAGCTGTATTTCTCGTGGATGTATTTGCACGAGATCAGCTCTCAAAACATGGTTTTGTTGCCCACTGAGGTGAGATAAATCCTTTTGTGCATTATTTGCCTCGTTGACTTTTGCGTCTAATAGTTGCTCATCATCATAGGTGACAAGTCCTGCAACAGGTCTCATTATTCCTGGCAAAAATCCTAGCATCCGAGATGCCCTGCGTTGTCTGATGTTCTCCGGTAGGTTTTGTGGATGAAGGTTTTTGGTCCTAAGTTCAAGTTTTTCCATCTCGAGTCAGAAGTCCTTGAAACGATTTTCAGTAACACCATGTTTCCTAGTAACTTAGTATTCGAAGATGTTAATGCAGTCTTCGCCGATTGTCACTTTGCAATTCTCCAGTAGAGATTCGTTTCTGTGTCCATATGTCTCAAGGAAATTCTGATATTTTTGAACCAGTCGCTTTTTTAAGCCGGTCGCTGCATATACATCACACAGAATAAAAATTTATCTATACTTTTAATTAAATTACATTTAATAACCGATATCTTAAGCCCCATCGTAGCATTATTTCGGAATGAAAGATTCTGTATTTCTTTGTGAAAGAATTCTTGAGAATAACGATCGCAGTTCTTTTGTAGTGAATTTTCTTACAAGATAATCATTGCGTAATCATTAACTTTATTGAATATATTTGAATCGCGATCCATCTTCACTTTCTAGAATTACATTTTGATTATCGGTTAGTCCTTTGACCTTGGATGGACCATGGCTTCGCGAATCGAATTTTTCATCGCGTATATTTTACACCACGTATACTATATCATTCACTTTTGCGTTTGGCGGCCTTCAGATGGAAACGAGGTGGCTACGCAAACATGGCGAATGGAAGCAGTCTGTCCCAATCGTCATAATTGTTCGCGCAATTTGTTATATAATTTGTTAAAACTATATGACTCATCTCCAGGGATCCCTTCTTTTGAAGACGATACCCGGAAGTCGTCAATTGTTTCACTTGAAAAAGTTTTTCCATTCTCCTAATCATTTCACTCACAAAGGCTTCTCCTCGATCACTCAGGATGCACTTCGGGCACCATAGTGAGAGAAGAAGTGAATAGCAACGTATTTTGTACCGCTTTGCAATACTCGCTGATGTTGTCCTGCATAGTTAGTACATGACGGTTCCAATTCGGGGTTGTAGGAAGTTTCCTACAGTGTCAAGGGACACTTTGTCAAATGCGCCAAATTGCGTATCGGTAATCACCGTTGGATTGTAAATACAGGCCCCCCTGAGTTTATTCTTCGGAAAAACATGAAAATTTCGTATGCTGTTGTTTATTTGGCACCGTACGCCGAGCAATGTAAATCGTTCTCGGACGCGCCTTTATGTTTTTTTCATGCCCTTATGTTGTCCTAATAGACTCTCATGACATTTCAGTATTATTTCTTGTCTCAAGTCCTCCAGAAGCTTTTCAATTCTATCATGACAAAGAGTGATCTGGATATTACCATCCCAAAGAATGAAAGGCAGAGGTGTTGCGCATTTTATTTTGGGACAGCGAAAAATGCAAGTCCCCTGAATTTCCCATACGGCTTTTTTCTGTTTATTTTTTTATTGAGCGAGGCGAAGGTTCTATATGCCAGCCATCACGTCCTTCCAGTCCAGTTCAACGAAACGTCTTGTTTTTACAACTACATAATTCGTTTTGTCTCGACCGTTATGGGTGACCAGGACTAGTCCCTTCTGCGATCGGCTTTCCCAAAGGTCTTGTAAATCAAGAGGCTCGGTAGCCACCAGGAGCTTGGCGATCGAATTCTTAGGTAAAGCCTTTCCATTGAGGGTTCATGTTAGAATCTTCAGCTTTATGTGAGCAGATTTCTGAGGATCATTCTTTTCCGTCGTGGGGTGTAGGTGGGTATATATAGGGTACATCAAGTTTTAGTTTTGGAACCGGTGTTGCTACGATGTTTATATTTCCTAAGTTTGTATGGACCTCTAGGTGCTAAGGTTTATTCAAGTTGTCCGCCTCCTACAGTGATTGACAATGTTCTTCGAAAGCCTTCAGGATGCTGTTCACTCTAAGCGTGAATCCGTCATAATAAAATTCTCTGCAGGGCTCTTGCTTTTTCAATTCTTCTGAAAGTACTCTAGTATTTTCACCTTCAGAGACATTTCTGCGAGGAATCTGAATAACGGAATCAGACCATCCATGGAGACAGAACCAGGATTGATTATCTGCAAGGGATTCGTCAGAATTGTTCATTTATTTTTCTAAATCCTTCGGATCAAATCCGTGAATCTCCTTAACACCGCTGTCTTCGCTGTCCACCTGAGGTGGGCCGATATCTACTATGACTTTTTGTGGAGGTGGAGGGTTCTTATGATGAAAACTCAAAGTTGATGTATAGAAGGTGCGCCCTGTGATCGATGAAAACTCGGTAATTTGCTTGTCCTGAGGGATCAGGTTTCCTAGGGATTATAATTAGTGGTCAATTATAGGGTGATTTTGATGGTCTCATGATTTCGCTCTTGAGTTGTTTCTCGACTGCTTGCCGTACATTTTCGACCGAATCTTGAGCCCGTCAATATTGTTTTCGCTGTATAACTATATCTTCAGTCATGGTTATTTGGTGTTAAACCAAGTGGATTGATATGAGTTTCTCGACATCCAAATTGAATATAACCGTGAATACATTTGTCTATTGGGCAATGTATTCTTTTTCTTCGTAATTTTAACAAGAGAGGTATAAACAGTTAAACGTTATAGACCGTGACAATAGTGTCGTGTTTAAAATTCATTTTACTTGTTTGTGTTCTTCTTGTATCGCATCAAGTTTCATCATGTTGACCCCCGATCTTGGATTGACCAGGAGGGATGCTTCTGGATTGCGGAATACTGTGGCAATCAGCATGAACACTGGGGAATTTTCTAGTTGGAGACTTGGAGCTCGCCGGGGCTTCCGACTGATGAGCTAGATTGAAGTTCAAATTTTCCTGTTTCTCACTGCCAGAGGGCACTGGCGATGCTTTGCGGCAAATTGGCGTCCTTTTTCTTCATTTCAGAATACGCATAAGGCATGTGTGGGTAATATGGATATGGAAAATGAAACTCTGGGTATGAAAAGGCGGTCAGGGATGGCAAGGATGGTATCCAGGGATTTTCTGGAACACTGGCGAAGGGTATACCGAATTCACCATCGCATTCTAAATACCAGGTACCTCGAGAATACATATCTGCTCGGGGTGGAAAGAATTTTACTTATAGTGAGGCCATGAGCTAGGAGGTCTGGCTCCTTTCGCCTAATCTATTTAATTCATCACAACCAAGAAGGATTTTTGTGCCACTCTATAGATGGCGACCGATATCTCTCAAGTAGAGTTATATTTCTTCTTTTCTTCAACATGCTAAGCATACATGTACGCTTACGTTAAGTCCTTCAAACGACTGGTATTCACGAAGGTCACCATTTCGTTTAGAAGTCCGCAATTGAAAGTCGTCAAGGCTATGTCCTTAATTGGCTTAATCATTAGTTCGCTTTCCTCAACTCTGACCGAATTGTGTTTGCCTTCAACGTGATAGTCCATGTATTTTTCTTGCAAAGCATGCGTTGCTCTACTCAATAACCCTGCCATTCTATCGTAACAATCACTAACCGTTTTTTCCTTTGTTTGCGTAAAGTTCATTATTTCCTGAAATTGCCATTGAAATTGCTTCGCAGGTTCAAAAAGTTTTTTTAAATGTTTGACTAATTTATGTACAGTATTCAATTTCTTACCCCCTACACTTTCCCTCACCACGCCTGTTAGTTTACTGGGCACTATCTTGATAGAAGCAAATCGATTTTCTGACGGTACGCAGACAGCTCCATTGACTGTGTCCTGTAAGAACTCTTTCAAGGGGATTTTATTTCTGTCAAAATAAGGAATGTGATCTGTAGCTTGTTGTTGTTAGATTTGTTCGAAAAACGACAAAATTCCTTGCCCTTAATGTAGTTCCAACGGTGTACCATCCTGGTCGATTTTAGGAGAAAAACCTTGTACATTGGTTCTGTTGCCCCCTGTGTTGTCGTCCGAGTCCGTCAGTTTGATTTTACAGTGGCGATACCTTCATTAAATGATGAATATTCCGATTCGCAGAATTTGGGACTCTTAGATTCTTATTTTTCAAATCATTTAGATCTTTATTTTGCTGAAGATTTATATGTTTAGTAGTCAGGTAACAGATTTGACTGATCCGAAGAAAAAAAAAAATTTTAATTCAATAATGTGTTTTGAATAAAATCAATATTGATCAACTTCGTTAACAAGTTCTGGCAAAATGTTTGTCAGCTTTTTCAGATTCTTAAGTAGCTCGTTCAGAAAAGAAAGAAACCTCCCTTAAAAAGCACGGGCGGATCATGCTAAATGCGTTCCAAGAACTACTGGTACTTGCCATATTTCCGAAATGACAATCAACAATTCGCTTCAGGCATTTAGTTCTTTTATCCTCTTCTAAAACCAATCGAGGTCACGCGTGATATGAACTAGGGTTAAAGTTGAGCTGTCTGAATGTCAGGGAGTCACTGATACTACTGCTTCAGCCCTAGCAAACGAAGAATCGAACACAGCATGAAATTCATTGTCGTTTGTCATGTTTTGGTTTTGATTTTGAGTGTGACTTTTTACCTGCGCAGCAGATTTTTCAAGGGAACCTTAAAAACATTAATTTGTTTAGCCATTGGTTATTTATCTACAAAAAAAGGAGTTATTTTGAGCTACTGGAGCTGTGTTTCATTTTCCGATTAATTCCGGTAATTGTATTTTTAAGTTAGGTTCACTTGAAATTGACTCAATTTTTAGCTGTGATTCTCTAGTAAGCGCTGCTGAATTACGTGCAATAGCACGTTCGTATCATTCACATACTTTTTTGCCAGCACGATGCTTTTTGCTATGTGCTATTTTGCGGGAAGGGGAGACATTAGGCATGGGATGCGCTTCTCTCTCTCTACTGCTCACTTCGCTGTAAGCCCACTCTAGCACATTACATTGCACACATAATAACACACGCTATCCATTTCACCTTGCACACGTGATCGCTAACAAAACGGGAATGAGTTCGCACTGGTAGGATAATATAAGGATATTAGATATTATCAGGATATCAGGATTCTGGTATCAGGCAATTACGTCATTTTAATTGAAGCATTGTTATTATGCGCGTAAGATCCCCTTTCAGTACAACAATGTAGGCCGAAAGCGACATTATCATTGGTCACGCAATTTTAATATTAAAGGATTATATGCGTCCAAATAATAGTAGAATTGATTTGTAGTGGAGCTAAGGTACTAGTATCAATTCAGTAATTCACTATTCATTGCACGCGATTCTAATAGTCATATACGAATAACGCAAGAAAATTAAATACTGACATCAATCGTCCCGAGTTAAATTCAAACAATATGATTGAACCTGCGTGTTCAATTCGATAACTAAAGGGCTATGATTTCTTGCGAACCACGATGCCCGGGAAAATCAGGAGCTTAAAAATGGCTTAAATTATTATTCTATTAACGCAGCACGCGAAGTCTCATTAACCCATGGTTGCCATTTCTTCAAGAAATATTAGCATGAATTTCGCTTGTACAGTAAAACAAAAGCAAGGGCTAAAAACAGCTCAAAGAAGAGTGCCCATGTCATATGGGATTTTAAGCCCACAACGTCCAGATCCGAGAAGTGTGTGAAGTAGTTGTTGTACTTGGTCCAGAAAACAAAAAAGTAAATGGTTATAACCCCCAAAATTGAGCCGTTTCTTGGATATTGGTTTTCAAAGTCGCAAAGTTCATACATTGTAAATACTGAGCTTTCTTATGAGCTTGGCTGATTTTTTTTTAAAGCCTAGTCATACATTAAAAATAAATGTCGCACAAACGTATCTCTTAATGCAGTAATACAGTCAATTTTCTATCATCTCAAGACGCTATTATTTCAAGACCCCAACATTTCAAGCCCCCCGTATACGGTTATCTCAAATTGTGCAGTTACGTCAACTCCCACCACGGTCCCGGTACACTCTCCTCCGCGCCTGTGACTAAACAATGAAAAAAGAGGTCTGGAGAGCGGGAAACCTTGAATTGAGTACTATTTTACGACGTCATAGGAATACGTCACACGACGTTTTCGCGAAAATATTATAAACGTAAAAGTCATGAATGTACAAATAGAAATATTTCTCAAGTGTGGAATCTATTTTCTTAGTCACGTTCCAGTCTTTTGTGAAGTCACGACCTTCGAATTTCACGAAATGAAATAAAATATCCTAAATGTCAGGTTAGCGGTACTCTAACCTTAAATTTTGTTTCGGAGGTTTTCTCCAAAGGTCGTATGCAGTTGCAGTAGCATTTACTATTTTTCCTGACGGCTGCCATTTCCACCTATCGACGTCATGCCACAAAACTCACTATTCCGCGAAATATTTTAGTCTTTTTTATTAACCTTTAATGCCGATTATTAGTTATTAAATTGTCGTATGTCGAAAAAAAAAAACACTTGAAAAAAACAAATTGCATGCATGCAGACTAACAGACTGCGACTTTTCCAACTGCGCAATAAGCCGAGACCGCCTGAACCGTTTTCTCTTAGAATGCATCATATCGTGTAACATACGCGACTGACCACTCACGCATTCGACCCATCCGAGGAGAGAGTCACAACTGTCTCTCACCCTCAATAACGCAAAAATGTTGGAGATGTTGGCGAATGTTGTTTACCGGTAACTGGTTCTAATTGGCTTTGCTCACACCAGGCTGGTAGCCAACCAACATCTACCCACACTCTAGCGGACCCCGCTACAACAGATGCCACGCGGGTTCGCTCGCGCACGTCACAGCAGCGACCAACCGCAAGCCATCTCCCACACGTCCTACCCGAATGGCGCGCGCTGTTCAGCGGGTCGCGTATAAATATTGATTCTACCGCAATAGAGGATTATTCGCCAACCAGCAGCCTCAGACAACGCTCCGATGATCAACGCCAAATTCAGCAAGCAACCAACATTCATCGACTGGAGAATAGTCGCTAACATATCCATGCGGGATACCGACTCACCTTGGACGTGCAATGTCCAAGGTGTAGAGCAATACCGCTGTCTCACTTAACAAGAAATCAAACTGCAGCACTTCGACCAGCAGCCCTACTGAGCCAAGTCAAGGTGGGTCGAGCACAGGCTCAAGCCACAGTTGAGTAAACGGCCAGGTGACTGCTTTGGTTGTGCCACAATCTGGACTCCGTCTCAGCATTACGTATTATGGGTACGAACCCGTTAACGTTCTGCGACGCATTCTCATCGTTCGGCCTGATTTCTTTTGATTTAATAAATAAAGGTTTCATTATTTTAAACCTAACCCTCTTCCCCTCCCCTAGGTGTAATATCGTGGGTCATCAAACATGTACTATTAACGTAGGTTTGAGAATATTTGATCGTTTATTTCGCAATAAACACACGCACAGGAGATCTTCAGAGTTGCCGCCTCGTAGAGACTTAGATCCAATCAACGGACACCGCACTCACCGGGGACCTCCAGAGATGCCGCCCAGTTGGGACCTAGCTCCACACCACCTTTAATACTCATTCGTTGTAGGGGACCTCCAGAGTTGCCGCCTGGTGGGGACCTAAACCCAACCAACGGGCACTACACTCACAGGGGACCTTTGGTGTTGCCACCGATCTAGACCCGATCAACGGACACCACACTCAACAAGGATCTCCACAATTGCCGCCCAGTGGGGAACTAGCCATACATCACCTACACTAACCATTCCTTTTAGGGGACCTCCAAAGTAGCCACCTAGCGGGGACCTACACCGGACAAAGGAAACCACACTCACAGGAGACCTTCAGAGTTGCCGCCCAGCGGGGACCTAACCTCAATCGTTGTAGGGGACCTTCGGTGTTGCTGCCTAGCGGGGACCTGGACTCAAACGACGAACACACATCGCATATCTTTTTTTGTTTCTGTTTAAACAATCTTGCCTTTTTAGGGCCACTAATATTTTGTACGTGGAATAATTTATTGTGTTCGGTAATAAGAGCTGCTGGACCTTCAACCATTTCTCTGTTTCCCCCTTTTCCCTTCCTTTCACCAAAGTTTTATGGCCCCCCCCCCACCTCCTCTATTACTGAACGCGATTCCCATTGACGGGTGACTAGCTTTTGTCGCAAATCGGTGGACTACAAATTAAAGATGCTTTAGTTAACAACTCATATTTTTTATTATTCGTGTTCATCAGAATAGTCCTGCAAAACTGGCACCAGCGATAGATTTTCAGCAAGTGGTTTTATTATTTCTTCATATTGTGCTGGGGCTTGTGCGATCGAGCCTGCGGGTTTGTTTGCCTGTGTGAACCATTTTTCTCCCTTTTTCTGAAACTGCTTAATTAACAGCAAAACTGAGAAATTTTTTGGAATTAGCGTACCGAAAAACATGTGGTAATACGCTTCTCTAAGATGGACAAATTGGGCCCAGAATTGGCACCCTCCTTTGCATCACTTACAATAAGTGTAATTTAGAATATAAATTTTTGAAAGAAAGCATGCATACATTTAGAAACGTGACAGGGGTAAAGAAGGGGCTTAATCCTATCTCACCACTGCCGCCGTCAGCTTGTAACGTTAGAGATAATTATTTTTAATATTAAGAACCAGTGAAAGATCTCTAACTGCTCTATTGTACCAGAGCTTCGAGCTGACAAATTAATTTTACTAATTTGTTCAATTTTGTGGGATCGTGATGAACATCGTATTAATTTAAGATGTTTCCTTTATCGGCTACCCTGTTAACGTTGAATCTCAATGATGAAAAGCATTTTCTTCTGAATAACTGATGCGTTGACTCTAGTTTTAATTTTAATTTATACAAATGAAAGAAAAATGAAATAGAGAACAGATGGTAAAATCCCACAGGAATCAGGAAAACAAAGGTGATTTCATATTCGAACTACCCTTTCTTATAGCTACCGCCACACTTTATTTCCCAGAAAGAAGATAGAAACGGGCAAGGATTAGATTTCTCGTTTATGGGATAGGATGTAACATGTCAGGTGTATACCTTTCCCTGGACCATCGCACTTCGTATAGTGCTGCACAGGGCCCGATTCACCTGTTTTATTCTGGGCGTAATAAGCTCACTTGCAGAATCAACAAATCTCTCACAATAGGAAACGATCGCTCTTCGATTTGAATTTGAATGGCTACACGTCAGAACGCCGTTTTCTCACTTAAATTCGCGTTTTGTTTTCGATCGACTGGAGATCTGAATGTATTTTACGACCGTTTGTAGACCTGTCTGGGTGAATCCATTAAATTTGCCAAATCAAGCCCGATGACGCCGTCATTCTATGCCATCCCGTTGCGCCCGAATTCAATAGAAACGTAGGTCCGTTGGTGCCGTTTGGAGGGTGACGTCCTTTGATATATTAACAAAAATAAGGGGTCAGGTCGGCTTGACGTTTAAAAGATTAGTTCCTGAACGATTAGTAACTTCAACCGTTAATGACGTCGCGGTCCAGCTCATTTACGCATCCTGTGCATTATCAAATTGTCGTACGCCAAAAAAAACACTTGAAAAAAACTGATTGCATGCATGCAGATTAACAGACTGCGACTTTTTCAACTGCGCAATAAGCCGAGACCGCCTGAACCATTTTCACTCAGAATGCATCATATTGTGTAATATACGCGACTGACCACTCACGCATTCGACCCTTTCGAGGTGAGAGTCACAACCGTCTCTCACCTTACGCGCTGAGAAACTGCGTGGGCCAGCAGTGTTTTTTTCCCGTGTTTTTTCCGGCTTTCTTAGTACTACCAGTCGATACAAGAAGTAGTAAAGGACTGTATCAGTAATTCAAATACTATTACTAAGGGTCAATAATTATAGGTCAGATCAGCAGTCAAAACAGACTGTCTAACAGGACGTTGGGAGAGAAGAAAATGCACTCGCAGCGCGAGCGAATCGTTAGGTGCAGTAGTAAATCGGTACAAGCATCAAACGGTATCTAAATGTGCTATCTCCTCGCAATGATTCCTATTCTCGTCTTTTCTCTTTCCTTTTATCTGGTTCTTACGTCTTGCAAGTACAGCACGAAGAAGGGGACCAATAAGTAAATGCTTTTTCCGACAAGGTCGATTAGATCATAAAATGTGTCATTTGATATCACTGGTTAATTTTATAAACAAAGGATATAAACAAAATGTTCGAGGTGGATGTATAAAAACAAAAAGGAATAATTTAGATCTTAGTTATGGTTAGGTTATGAGCAAATATTAGAAATACAAATATTTATTTTGAATACTTCATTAACTTTATAGACGTAAAACAATTGGTATTTGCCTACTGATGTCCACTTTATTTTTTTATAAATTATTTACATCATTTTGTTTACTGTTTTTTCATAAAACTAACAAATATCATCGTTAATTAGTATCATCTTGCCGATAAAAACGATCAATTTCCAGGCAAGAATAGACTCAAAGCGTTGAATTTCGAAAAAAACTTCGTACCCCCCCCCCTCCCCCGTAAATCAGTGTGAGAAAATGTTTGAACAGGATTTCAAAATAGTTTCAACAAGTTTAGTGGAATCTTACAAATGTTAAAAGATTTGTTTACAGGGCAAAGATTGCAATTATTTCGAAGTGCCTAATTCCATTTTTAAGAATATCATCAAATTTAGAAGAATTTCATTATATTTGAAGGGGTTTTGAAGGATTCAATAAGACATTATCGGATTTTATGGGAAATATAAATCAGATGAGATTACGACTGTAATTTGATGATACTGAATCCTCTTTTGTTAAAGCTATTTCGGCTGTTGAAGAACACATTCTCATCAAGTATCTCATTCCTCGAAGTCGATTTTGTTTAAAACGCGAACTTTTCTGTATTATTTTCTCATTTGCTTTATTATTTTATCTTTATTTTGCATTGGATTTCACTCCCAGCTACTCTGAAAAATGTATCATTTCAATAAATTTATATTACTGCAATCCATAATACGCAATGTTATTGAAACAGCCATATTTTTATTTCCGGGGTTTTTGATAAAAAAAAGTGCGCATCCTATAAAAAATAATTTTTTTTTATTATACGTATGATTGCATCTTGTATCGTTTCTCCATAAATTTAATTTCTTTATTTTCAATTTTATTTTATACGGTTTGAATCAAAAATACGCTTCCAGCGTAAAGTGGTTCTGAGCAAATTTGTAGATATAATTAGGCGACAAATTTTGTTGAATAAAGTGTTATTGTAGCTCGTGTCGTTTTTCCAAAAAGGTAATTTTTTTATTTCAAATTTATTTTTGTAAATAAAGGATATGAGAAATTTGTTGTTCTTTTTCTGTTTGGCAAGTTTTTTCTTGTCATGTTTTTCGTTTCTTGTGTGCTTTTTTGAAAAAATTTGATTCTTTAATTATCAATGGTATTTTTGGGAAATAAAACAAGAACTAAGCGTCCTATAAAAAAATTATTCTTGACAAACTTGTAGCAGCTCTTCTTTGGGTGATCAACTTTTTTTAAATATGTGTCTTTATAGCTTGTGTCGTTCTTCCAAAAATTGGATTCTTCTATTTTTAATTGTATTTTTTAAGATCAAAACAAAAACTACGCGTCCTATCAAGCAGTGACTACTGAAAAATTTTGTATATCTTTTCTAAAAACACAATTTTTTATCATTTATATTTTTCCGTATCATGCATCTTTTTTCCATAAATTTGATTTTGTATTCTTAATGTAATTCTTGACGATTAAGAAAAAACGGCTGATCGTATCAGAAAATTATTATTGAATGATTTGTAGCCTCTTGTTGCATAAACAAATTTTGATGAATTTATTTTTTTTTGTAGCTTGCCTCGTTTGTCCAAAATTTTTATTTATTAATTTTAACATTCTCATCAGAGAAGGTATTAGATTTATGTCAAATTTAACCCCCCGTTTTTGGCAAATGTCCACGTTTTAGAACCTTCTGAACACAAAGATAGGTTCTGGCGAATGAGTCTCTCTCTCTCTGGGTTTATGTATCGATGTGTGTATGTAGATTTTTAGACTGTTAGCACGATAACTTTTGAAAGAATTGAAAAATTCGATTGGGCTTTGGTATAATCAATAATAATTACACAGCCTTTTGAAGAAGGCATGAAAATACTTTCCCGTAGTTTTAGTTAACATACAATTGAGCTAGCTTTTTATTATCCAAAGATCAAAAGTTGCCATTTACATTTTACAAAAACTCTGACGATTCTCCACCTTGCTCTCAATATTTGACTTGGTTAATGTATAATTATGTAGACCATGTGTCAAAAAGCCCGCTTGAAATCTAAATTTCTTGAAAGTATACACGAAAATGAGTTTTCAGTTTATCATTTATTACCACTATTTTTTTACAATTATTTTTTTAATAATAATAATGTGAGACTTGTACAGGTGTTAAAAAATCGTCAGCCTTATACAAAGAAGAATGCCTGAAGAAAAAAATATATATTTTAAAATATTTCAGGATAACCACTAAAATTCCACACACAAAAATTGACTTAGTCATTTTTCGGTTATCTTCTGTAAAAAAAAATATTTACACGTGAATTCTCTAGACCTTCATCAGGAAAATTTAACTCATTTCTCATTTTTAACTTTAATTAAAAAATTTAATAAGGCTCGGTGTATACATGACGCAGCCAGAAGGTGATATCGTAAAACTTGTCAACAGGCTACGTCACTTCAAAGTGGAAAAAAACAAGATTATTTGTACGCTTATTGTACTCAACCTTCGCTCATTCACATTAAAAATAACACCATAGAAACATTACGAAATTCGATTAAGAATGTCAGGAAACAATTTGTGAATTTCAAAGTCAAAATGGTAATTTATAATTTATAAGAAAGAAGCATTATCTAATTTATATAGTTTTTATCATGCGAGGTTCAGAATATGGTGATGTGTCAATATCACACATCTGAAATTGTGAAAATTTCAAAGAAGTAGCCTTTACAATTGAAGAATTTAGAATTTGAAAGCAGAAAAATTAATAAATGTCGAAACAAGAATGACTTTCTTCCAAATCGTTTCGTAGCCTATCAATTGTGCAACAAAGTGGTTCCAATAGATTTGCTAGCATTCCTGATTTGATAAATGTTGACACATATGTCCTTCTGCTTTGAGTTTGCCTGAAGAAAAGTATGAGGAACAGGTAAATTCGTTAAAGGATCAACAATGGACCAAAACTGCAATCATAAAATAATTAACTTCGAAGAATGGAAAACTGAAATTCCTTCAATATAAAATGTTCCCAGGACTAAAAATTTTATAATTTTGAATGTCAGTGTTTTATAATTCTACAACATCAAATCAGGAGACAGCTTTACATTGTGCAATTTGAGATTGCAAACGCCAGAAAAAAATGAATAACTAACTATAAAACGTAAAAATTTAATAATTCTGGGAGTAATAAAAACATTGCACATTTTAAAATTGTGAATAGTTAGAATTCAACTATTGGAAATTAAAAGACTTCCAACCTTTCAATTAAAATCTTAGAGAAAACATAAAAACTATGAGCAGGCACATTAGAGTGTCTCAGAAACAAACATTATTAGAGCTACCTCAATATTGTACATCTGCTCCTCGGAAATATTTCTTATAGCATACTAAAATTAAAGTTTATGGTGATAATGGTATGCACATTTTCAAGACATAGACTAGCATTTTTCGATCCATTGATGAAGAAAACTTTGAGACAGCTCACTCGGCCATCAGCACAACCAAACTATAAGATAATCCTCCCCCAATAATCTCACGGCACCGACAGCCTTCAATCGATCTGACTTATTGTCAGGTAAAATTCAGGGTTGTCAGTTTTCGCAGAATTTCCAAATTTGAAATGTTCTTCACTTCTAACGTTCTAGCAACATTGGAATCGAGACTTGGGTATCGCGAATGCTGCTCAGAGACTAGTTGGGCAGTCTAAAACGAACCTCAACCAGAATACGATCAGTTTGCACTCATACCATCTTTTGCGCATTTAGAAAATTTTAGTTTAACCAGTCATTTGTATCTTAGTCCATAACTGAATTTAAATAAAGCAAATTAAGTGAATGATACAACTTTAATATAGCATCTCCAGCAGTGCGAACAACGTTACTGTTGTACATTTGTTAAATATGGGCATTTGACGTCATA
Source organism: Andricus grossulariae (assembly GCA_011634705.1). Classification (NCBI taxonomy): domain Eukaryota; kingdom Metazoa; phylum Arthropoda; class Insecta; order Hymenoptera; family Cynipidae; genus Andricus; species Andricus grossulariae. The sequence continues at coordinate 3,619 of JAABKJ010007462.1, read as the reverse complement.
AAAGTACGTCAGTTATTATAGAAAATTACAAGCCGTTAATACACAATAAAATATTTCACAAAAGTAGAAATACATATTGAATTATATAGAACTGATACCTTTTCATTATAAGATGAGAATGTAAAAAAATATTGTTCCACAACATATTAGGTATTTCTGGCTCGAGAATTTAGTCGGCTACAATAATAATTTTTTTTTTTTTCTTTTTTCTTTTTCAATCATTAAAGTCAAGTGTTAGCTTAGCCCCTCGATTTGGCACCCGATAGATTTGCCATCACTTCATTTTTTTTCCAATAATTGAAAAAGACATCATCGTTGCTTAAATTCATAAGTAAAATTTTGTAGCTAACTAAATTCTCGGTCCAACCATACCTAATACGTTGTCAAATAAAATTTCTTTAAATGGAAAAAAAGACTTTAAAAAAAATTGTCGGCTTAGACCCACTCTCCCATGCTTTCGAAAGTTTTTGCTCCAATGTTTCAAATATGTTTCTAGGTTCTTGTCTAAATAAGGTTTTAGTTTTTTGTACTTTCTTGTAATGATATTTGACAAAAATCCCGCAAATTTTCTTGACAATCTGAAAGAAAGCTTACATAAGGTGCAATCTCCAAATTCGACAGCAGTGATACCTGATATTGTTCCTCTTCTTTTTTTCTATTTAATCAACTTGATAAAAATCTATATTTCATAAAAATAATTTTCACAAAGTTTGCTTAATAATTGCAATTTTTTATAGCAAATAGATCAAATATTCAACCAAGGACAATTGTGATAATCTAAAGCAGAACTCTGTTGAAAGGTAGAGTTTGAGAGATTCTGAATAGGCATAGTGATTAATTGTAATTTAAAAATTGTTATTTTTCTAACTTTTCCAAAATAATCAGAAGAAAACGTTTTGAAAATGCAAACTGACTATAACGTTAACAATTTATCAATTAGTCCTTCTTATTGTTTCAATGGCTTCGTTTTATTAACGCGAGGCATCAGTGCGTTAGAAAGTACTAGAGCCAATGAATGCCATTCAGTCGAAGTAGGCGCTGGCCTTTTCGGGATTACTGTTGGAAATAGCAATCGAATCGAATTGTAGTTCGAGTTCGATAATACGGCAACGTATTTCTGCGTATTTAGTAATGTGATCCGCGTGTTGTATACAATATTTGATGATGACAGAAATTAAGTTGGTAAGTAAAGAGAAGAGTATAGGGCCATGGCGTGTTACTGTTACTGTGTTAAATAGAGACAGAGTTTGTAAAAATCGTGTACGTTTCGGATCTACTTTGCCTATAGGATTAAAATCTCCATTTCCTTATAGTGAACACTTATTACGTTTATACTTTTTTATTATACATGATAAAAACCTTGAAAACTGTAATATCTTATTCTTTTTTGGTTAGAATATTTGATTTGGAGAATAAAAAATAACGCACACGTACATTATCATGTTTGTATTTGCTCTTTATTTCACATTGATTCTTCTCTGTAGTTTTAAATGATTTAAAAAACTCTCCTCTTTATTATTTTGTTTTGTTACATGCATAGTTTATAGCCAATTAAAATCAACGCCTTTCATTTGATTTAAAACTTTAATCATTATACGTCCGGAGGCCAATCTTGAAACTAGGAACGTCGTCATCTCACATATATGTGAGATAACGATTACTCACGTATATATTTGTATACTCTGATAGTGCAAAAGAATATTCTTTAGTTACATTTGTTCATCGACTTATTCACAGAAACAATAATCAGTATTTCCTCTACATTGCGAAAATGAGGATCGTCTATACTTACGTTATCACTCTGGCGGTCATCTTTAATTCTATTGGTAAATATACTAATATAATATTTATATGATTTTTAATATACTTTATACAATACGTGCATGAATAAGATCATTTCTCAGGCCTGTGGAGCGAACATCAAGTCCCACTTTTCAGCTTATATTCATATAATGGCCATTTGTATATTGATCTCGTCAAAAATTACGACGTCATAGTAGTGTCGCCGCCGAGCGAGAATTCCCGAGGAACAAGGTAGCACGAGACGAGATATCACTGCTGTCTCGGTATTCCACTATCGTTTTACCTTGCCTCGTGCCATCCTTCCTCGTTCCTCGCCTCGATTTTTCCGAGGAATGCGACAGATGTGCGCTTGCAGAGCGGACAGCTCGCGGGAGCGTTCTTTTGCCACTCTGACGCGCTAATACTAACTATCATTCTTCAATGAATAGAGAAAGTCGAAATCTGATTACATGTTATACTTTTTTGTCCATTGCAGTATTTTGTTTATTCTTATGAATATTTTTTTTACAGTTATGACAACAGAATATATGAAATGGCAATATCAAAAAATAGTTGGATTTTCAGGTCATTTGTAATTTAGAGAATTTAACACATATTAAAATATTTGAAATGTTCGTGAAATGTTTTGAAATATTTTAAAAAGATGAATAATTCTTTGAAATGCTTGTGAAATCTTTTATAAAAATCTGAAAATAATACAATATTTAAAATGTTTGTGAAATCCTTCAATATTTGGAAATATTGGTGAATTCCAGAAAGCCTTTTAGTGTATGCAAAATCTATGTGAAGTTTTAAAATTTCTCTGAAATCTTTTGGAATCTCTCAAAATGTTTGAATATTAATTAACGTTCACGATTTTTTCATAATTCTGCGATTACACCACTTTTTTATTTTATTTCGACTCAGCCAAACCCAAAGATATACATCATGAGGGACCCGAAAGGAAAGTTTTCAGTACTAAGGCATTTGTGAATTATGACGTGAATTATAAAATCGATTGTGTGCTGATCATATGAATTTATATGAGTCTTATTAATAACTTATTTATTACTTATTATACATTGAAGTTTCATAAAATTCAAAAAATATGTAGAAGTAAAAGTGATTCAAGTAGGTACGTACTTCCGATTTTTTAAATGTCCCGACAAATATATTCTATTTACCAAACGTTGACATTAGGCACTACAATATTTTAAATTATACTTAAGAATATGAAAATTAAACTAGTGTTGAATTCTTTAAACTCCAACTGAATTAAAAATATACCAATCTTTTTACCTTTCTCGTTCATACATTCTATTGTTATTTTATGAGAGAAGTTTCAGGCTCTGGAAGGTACGACTTCATGTTGATGTACAAGTCGCATAAGAGAATCCGCACTATTTAGAACTGAGCAAGCTGTAGCCAGAACCATTCTTCGATGAAGACACACCAAGCTTAGCGAGCCTCTACCCCCTTTATCTCGAAGTAGGTATATTCGAAGTACGGAAGATCTAGGATGATGACTTCGATGGATTGTCATCATCTTGCGTGTGTTTCCGTCAAGTTGCTCCAACTCGTCGACGTTTCATTTCACTGCACCAAACATGTAGAGCAGTATAAGAACGGCTAGCATATTAGTCGCCTGGATCTTATTCTTTTGCAAATAGTTCGGAAGCCCAAATTTTTCTGAGAATTCGACGATACCATTTTACAAGGTCCGTTTTTAACATATGCACATTTTGGGTTTCCGCTTGCGTTATTCCAAGATATGTATATGTTTCTCCATTACCAAGATGTTGGATGGTACTTCCGCCAATGAGTTGAATACCCTGAT
>JAABKJ010007461.1:0-20948 GCA_011634705.1 Andricus grossulariae | reverse complement strand
TTTATAACAAATTTAGAAAATTTAAAGGGATTTTAAAGATTTTAGGTCTCAAGAATGTTAAGGGTATTTAAAAAGTTTAAAAGGATTTTTTAACAGATTAAAAAAATTTAAAGGAATTTATAAGATTTTAGATTTCGAGGGTACTTGAACAGATTTCAAGGAATTTACAATAGATTTCAGGAATTCCAAGAATTTTAGGGTATTTAAAAACATTCAATGGAATTTATAACAAATTTAGAAAATTTGAAGGGATTTTTAAATATTTTAGATCTCAAAAATTTTCAGGGTATTTAAACAGATTGCAAGGAATTTACAATAGATTTCAGGAATTAGAAAAGATTTCAAAGATTTTAGGGTATTTTTTTTTAAAGATTCCAAGAATTTTATAACAGATTTCAAAAATTTAAAGGAATTTATAAGATTTTAGATTTCAAGAATTTTAAGTATATTGAAAAAGATTTCAAGGACATTGCACAGATTTCAAGAATTTTAGGATATTTTCAAATATTTCAAGGAATTTATAAGATTTCAAAAATTTGAATGGATTTTAAAATATTCAAAATATTCCAAGGAATTTGTAAGAGATTAAAAAAATGTGAAGGGTATTTAAAAAAATTTTAAAAAGTTACAATATTTCAAGCATGTGAAGGAATTTGAAGATTCCAAGGAATTCATAACAAATTTTCAAAAATATGAAAGGATTTTAAAATATTCAAAAGATTCCGAAGAATTTAAAAGGAATTCAAGGAATTTACAATAAATTTCATGAATTTGAAGGGATTTCAAAGATTTTAGGGTATTTTTAAAAAAATATTCTAAGAATTTATAACAGATTTCAGAAATTTATAGGAAATGATAAGATTTTAGATTTCACGGCGTTTAAAAGCATTTAAAGACTTTTATAACAGATTAAAAAAGTTCGAAAGGATTTAAAAATGTTAGATTTTAAGAATTTTCGGGTATTTTAAAGGATTCCACGGAATTTGTAACAGATTTTAAAAATTTGGAGGGATTTATCAGATTTTACATTTCAAGAATTTTAAGTGTGTTTCAAAAGGTTTCAAGGAATTTACAATAGATTTAAAGAATTTTAGGATATTTAAAAAGATTTCAAATATTTTAGGGTATTTTTGAAAAAAGATTCCAAGGACTTTATAACAGATTTCAAAATTGTAAAGGAATTTATCAGATTTTAGATTTCAAGAATTTTAAGTGTGTTTCAAAAGGTTTCAAGGAATTTATAAGATTTAAAAAATTTTAGGGTATTTTTGAAAAAACATTCCAAAGACTTAATAACAGATTTCAATATTTTAAATGAACTTATCAAATTTTATATTTCAAGAATTTTAAGTGTGTTTCAAAAGGTTTCAAGGAATTTATAAGATTTCAAAAATTTTAAGGAATTTCAAATATTTTAGGGTATTTTTTAAAAAATATTCCAAAGTCTTTATAACAGATTTCAAAATTTTAAAGGAATTTATCAGATTTTAGATTTCAAGAATTTCAAGTGTATTTCAAAAGGTTTCAAGGAATTTACAATAGATTTCAAGATTTTTAGTGGATTTTAAAACATTTCAAGGAATTTGCAATAGATTTAAAGAATTTTAGGATATTTGAAAATATTTAAAATATTTTAGGGTATTTTTGAAAAAAGATTCCAAGGATTTTATAACAGATTTCAAGAATTTTAGGATATTTGAAGAGATTTAAAAAATTTGAAGGGATTTTATAGATTCAAATGATTCTAAGGAATTTGGAACAGATTTTAAGAATTTGAGGCTATTTTAAAAGATTCCAAGGAATTTATAACAGATCAAAAAATGTTGAAGAGATTTTCAAGATTTTAGATATCAAAGAATTTTCAGAGTATTTAAAAAGATTCCAAGGAATTCATAACAGATTTCAAAAAAATTACAATAGATTTCAAGCATTTGAAGGAATTTTAAGGTGCTTTAAAAGATTCCAAGGAATTTATAATAAATTTTAAGAATTTGAAGGGATTTCAAAGATTTTAGGGTATTTTTTAAAAAGAGGTTCGAAGGATTTTATAACAGATTTTAGAAATTTAAAGGAACTTATAAGATTTTAGATTTCAAGGTGTTTAAAAATATTTCAAGAATTTTACAATAGATTTCAAGAATTTTAAAACATTTCAAGGAATTTATAACAAAAATTGGAAAGGATTTGAACAATTTTAGGGTATTTTAAAGAATTCCACGGAATTTATAACAGATTTTAAAAATTTGAAGGGATTTTGAAGATATTAGATTTCAAGCATTTTAAGGTTATTTAAAAACATTTCAGGGAAGTTGAAATATATTTAAAGAATTTTAGTTTATTTTAAAACATTTCAAGGCATTTATAACAGATTAAAAAAGTTCGAAATGATTTAAAAATTTTAGATTGTAAAGAATTTTAGTATATTTTAAAGGATTCCACGGAATTTGTAACAGATTTAAAAAATTTGAAGGGATTTTCAAGATTCATAGGATTTTATGAATTTTAATAGATTTCAAGGAATGGTAAAGGATTATAGGAATTTTTAATAGATATCAAGAAGTTTAGGGGATTCTAAAATAATTTAAGTAATTTAAAACGGATTTCAAAAGTTTGAAAGAATTTTGAAGACTGTAGATTTCAAGCATTTTAAGGGCATCTAAAAATATTTCCAGGCATTTATAACAGATTTAAAAAACGTGAAAGAATCAAAAAAAATTTAGATTTCAAGAATTTTAGGGGTTTTTAAAGGAATCCACGGATTTCCACGTTTTTAAAGATTTCAAGAATTTTACGGATATATAAAAAGATTTAAAGAAATTTATAACAGATTAAACAACATCAAAGGAGTTTTAGAGTATTTTATAAGAATTGAAGAAATTTATAAAAATTTGAAGGAAGTAAAAAGATTCGAGAGAATTTTCAACAGATTGTAGGCTCAATTCCGTAAAATATCAATCACTAGAAAACACAATTCGCTGACAAACTTCTTTTTTATTCACGCACTCTAATTTTTGAATTATGACACTGAACTTTACCCACTTTAATTTCTTGTCAGAATCTTTCTAATAAATAAAAGGACAAACAATTAATTAAAAAATCTGACGTCACGCGAGAATAAATTCTTTCACTCTCGTTGAACTTCCTCTAAGTATGTATTTCCTCGTCACTAGGATAGCGGGAATTCTCTGACTATTACCTCATCATGCCTAATATATCTAAAAATGGTGGAGCATCCTCATTTTCATATTCTAATCACTCCACTTTTTACACATAACTTTTGCAAACTTCGATCCTCAAGAAATTGCCAACTCATGCAGCTAATCACATAAAAGTCTGTACGAACCTACACCGAAATTCAGAGCGTCCCTCATTTATTAAAACATCAAACAAATATCAAAACATTCCCCGCAAATTCAACGTTTAATACCAGCAAAATCGATAATCCACGACCAACAATGCATTGTTTCACCTGAATCGATTAATGATAAACACAATGCTTCTAATTTTGCACAAAAAAAAAAGATTTAAAAAAACTTACGGACTGGAAAATTCTAAATATTGGACTTTTACCTGCAGTGATTTGACTTATTTGACAGCGGAGGAAGATAAAGCGTAATTCCAGAGGTCACAGGCACAGAGATCACTCGAGAATGAGAGGAATATGAAAAACGAGACCTGGCAACTTGCTCCGAAATGAAAATTCGTCTTCGGAGGTTGTTGTTGCTAGGCTGTTTTGGGCAAACGATGACACCCCGATTAGTCGAGGTATCCGCTCCCGAACAAAACTCCACAATTTTTCCTCTGGCCAGATTGTCCTGGCAAAAGAGGCACTGACGCGTTTCACGTAGAGGTGTCTGGGTTATCACTGATTATCAGACGTTATCATGAAATTCACTGAGCCGGAAGTACACAGAGAGCGATCGACGGGGAAGAGGGCGCTGGAACGAGAGGATAGCGACGCAGAGGTTGACGAGCCTCGGCGACGATTTACTTACGAAATTCAAGGCCTGTCTGAGACTTGGGAAGGTTTGGACTGCTTTTGACGAACCTGGACGAGGAGGAAGTTTTTCTCGAGAGCTCGAGAGTCGTTTTCTAATCACTAAATTCGAGGAGATGCTGTGGATACGCAACGCATGGCATTCCACTTCCTCGCGGCCGTTTTGAGGTTATTAACTCCCGGAACTCACAATTCGAGTCGATATTTTGCGCGAAATAACTTGAGAAATCACTTGGCTAGGTTAATCGAGTATTTATTGCGTATTTACCTGAAATCTTTTGCGACAGAGAGACAAGAAAATGGCTGCCCTCTGTGGCCACACCTCAATCTGTTGAGTGTTCGAGACGTACTGGGGAGGGGGAAGCTCTCAGGGGCGGCCCGATCGGGGGAGAAGTTCGACGCTTCATTTCTTCAAGAGTTTATTCCAAGCAGCACGAATTTTAGGGTGCTAAAAGTATTTTTTAAATGGGAATTTAATTAATGGAGATATACATTTTTTAAATATTTTTCAACGAAGACGAAATTAAAGTTAAAAGAATTAATAAATTATATAAATGTTGTAAAAGTTCTTGAAATCTTTTTAAATATACTAAAATCTCTTCAAATTCTTGAACCCTGTTGAAAATTCCTTAGAATCATTGTAAATAAACTAAAAAAAAAAGAAAAAATCTTGGAATCTTTTCAAATACCCCAAAATATTAAAAAATTCGTACAATTTTTTTAATCTATTGAATATTCCTGGAATCTTTTTAAATACTTTAAAATCCCGTCATATTATTGAAATCTCTTAAAAAATTCCTTGGAATCTTTTAAAATACCCTAAAATATTTGAAATTCCTTCAAATTTTTTTTAATATATTGAAAATTCCTGCAATTTTTTTAAATAGTTTAAAATCATTGAAATCTATTGAAAATTCCTTAGAATCTATTAAAAATTCCATGGAAGCTTTTTAAATACCCTAAAATATTTGAAATCCCTTCCAATTTTTTTTTGATATATTGAAAATGCCTGGAATCTTTTTAAATACACTAAAATTCTTTAAATCTATTGAAAATTCTGTAAAATCTCTTGAAAGTGATTTGGAATTTTTGTAAATACCCTAAAAATTCTTGGAATCTTTTTAAATACCCTAAAATATTTGAAATTCCTTCCAATTTTTTAAATATATTGAAAATGCCTGGAATCTTTTTTTATACCCTAAAATTCTTTAAATCTATTGAAAATTCTTTTTAATCTCTTAAAAGTGCTTTGGTATTTTCGTGAATACCCTAAAAAAAATTCTTGGAATCTTTTAAAATACCCTGAAATATTTAAAAATTCTTCCAATTTTTTAAATCCATTGAATATTCCTGGAATCTTTTAAAATATTTCAAGATCCCGTCATATTATTGAAATCTGTTTAAAAATTCCTTGGAATCTTTTTAAATACCCAAAAATATTTGAAATTTCTTCAAATTTTTTAAATATATTGAAAATTCCTGCAATTTTTTTAAACAGTTTAAAATATTTGAAATATATTGGAAACTCCTTGGAATCCTTTAAAATACCCTAAAATTCATAAAATCCATTTAAAATTCCTGGAATCTGTTTAAATACCCTGAAATTCTTCAAATGTATTCAAAATTCTTTATAATCTCTTAAAAATTCCTTGTAGTCTTTGTAAATATCCTAAAAAGCACCCTCAAAATTATTGGAATCTTTTAAAATACCCTAAAATATTTTTAATTCCATCCAATTTTTTAATGATATTGAACATTTCTGCAATTCTTTAAAACAGTTTAAAATCATCAAAATCTATTCAAAATTCCTTGGAGTCTTTGTAAATACCCTAAAAAGCACCCTCAAAATTCTTGGAATCTTTTTAAATACCCTAAAATATTTGAAACTCCTTCCAATTTTTTAAATATATTGAATATTCCTGGAATCTTTTTAAATACTTTAAAATCCCGTCATATTATTCAAAACTGTTGAAAAATTCCTTGGAATCTTTTTAATTACCCTAAAATATTTTAAATTCCATCCAAATTTTTTAATATACTGAAAATTCCTGCAATTTTTTTAAACAGTGTAAAATCATTTAAATCTATTGAAAATTATTTGGAATCTATTTAAATACCCTAAAATTCATAAAATCAATTGAAAATTCCTTGGAATCTATTTAAAATTCGTGGAATCTGTTTAAATACCCTAAAATATTTGAAATCCCTTCCAATTTTGTTAATATATTGAAAATGCCTGAAATATTTTTAAATACACTAAAATTCTTTAAATCTATCGAAAATTCGTTACAATCTCTTAAAAATGCTTTGAAATTTTTCTAAATACCCTAAACATTCTTGGAATCTCTTTATATACCCTAAAATATTTGAAATTACTTCCAATTTTTTAAATATAATGAAAATTCCTGGAATCTTTTTAAATAGTTTGAAATCATTGTAATCTATTGAAAATTCCTTGGAATCTATTCAAAATTCCTGGAATCTGTTTAAATACCCTAAAATATTTGAAATCCCTTCCAATTTTTTTAATATAGTGAAAATTCCTGGAATCTTTTAAAATATTTTGAAATCCAGTCACATTATTGAAATGTGTTGAAAAATTCCTTGGAATCTTTTTAAATACCCAAAAATATATAAAATTCCTTCAAATTTTTTGTAATATATTGAAAATTCCTGCAATTTTTTAAATCATTTTAAAATCATTGAAATCTATTGAAAATTCCTTCGAATCTTTTTAAATACCCTAAAATTCATCAAATCTATTGAAAATTCCTCAGAATCGATTTAAAATTCCTGGAATCTGTTTAAATACCCCGAAATTCTTTAAATCTATTCAAAACTCTTTATAATCTCTTAAAAATTCCTTGGAGTCTTTGTAAATACCCTAAAAAGCACCCTCAAAATTATAGGAATCTTTTAAAATACCATAAAATATTTGAAATTCCTTCAAATTTTTTGTAATATATTGAAAATTCCTGCAATTTTTTTCAAACAGTTTAAAATCATTGAAATCTATTGAAAATTCCTTGGAATATTTTTAAATACCCTAAAATTCATCAAATCTAATTAAAATTCTTTGGAATCTATTAAAAATTCCTGAAATATGTTTAAATACGCTTAAATATTTGAAAACCCTTTCAATTTTGTTAATATATCGAAAATGTCTGGAATCTTTTTATATACCCTAACATTCTTTAAATCTATTGAAAATTCTTTAGAATCTCTTAAAAATGCTTTGGAATGTTTGTAAATACCCTAAAACACTCTAAAAATTCTTGAAATCGTTTTAAATACCCTAAAATATTTGAAATCCCTTCCAATTTGTTAAATATAGTAAAAATTCCTGGAATCTTTTTAAGTAGTTTAAAATGATTATAATCCATTGAAAATTCCTTGGAATCTATTCAAAATTCCTGGAATCTGTTTAAATACTTTAAAATATTGTAAACACCTTTCAATTTTTTAATATATTGAAAATGCCTGGAATCTTTTTATATACCCTAAAATTCTTTAAATCTATTGAAAATTCCTTAGAATCTCTTAAAAAAGCTTTGAAATTTTTGTAAATGCCTTAAAAACACCCTATAAATTCTTGGAATGTTTTAAAATACCCTTAAATATTTGAAATCCCTTCCACTTTTTTAAATGTAGTTGAAATTCCTGGAATCTTTTTAGTTTTAAATCATTGTAATCTATTGAAAATTCCTTGGAATCTATTTAAAATTTCTGGAATCTCTTTCAATACCCTAAAATATTTGAAATCCCTTCCAATTTTCTAAACATATTGACAATGCCTGGAATCTTTTTAAATACCCTAAAATTCTTTAAAACTATTGAAAATTCTTTAGAATCTCTTAAAAATGCTTTGAAATTTTTGTAAATACCCTAAAAATTCGTAGAATCTTTTAAAATACCCTGAAATATTTGAAATCCCTTCCAATTTTTTAAATCTAGTGAAAATTCTTGGAATCTTTTTAAATACCCTAAAATATTTGAAATTCCATGCAATTTTTTAAAAGATATTGAGGATTCCTGCAATTTTTTTAATCAGTTTAAAATCATTGAAATCTACTGAAAATTCCTTGGAATCTGTTTAAATACCCTGAAATTCTTTAAATCTATTAAAAACTCTTAATAATCTCTTAAAAATTACTTGGAGTCTTTGTAAATACCCTAAAAAGCATCCTAAAAATTATTGGAATTTTTTTAAATGCCCTAAAATATTTGAAATTCCTTCCGATTTTTTAAATTTATTGAAAATTCCTGAGATTTTTTTTAACAATTTAAAATCATTGGAATCTATTGACAATTCCTTGGAATCTTTTTAAATACCCCAAAATTTAAAAAATATTATAAAATTCTTAAAATCTATTCCAAATTCTTCATAATCTCTTAAAAATTCCTTGGAGTCTTTGTAAATACCCTAAAAAGCACCCTAAAAATTATTGGAATCTTTTAAAATACCCTAAAATATTTGAAACTCCTTCCAATTTTTTAAATATATTGAAAATTCCTGCAATTTTTAAAAATCATTTAAAATCACTGAAATCTATTTGAAATTCCTTGCAATCTTTTTAAATACCCTAAAATTCATCAAATCTATTGAAAATTCCTTAGAATCTATTCTAAATTCCTGGAATCTTTTTAAATGCCCTAAAATTCTTAAAATCTATTCAAAATTCTTTATAATCTCTTAAAAATTCCTTGGAGTCTTTGTAAATGCCCCAAAAAGCACACTCAAAATTATTGGAATCTTTTAAAATACCCTAAAATATTTGAAAATCCTTCCAAAAAGTTTAATATATTGAAAATTTCTGAGACTTTCTTAAACAGTTTAAAATCATTTAAATCTATCGGAAATTCCTTGCAATCTTTTTAAATACCCTAAAATTTATCAAATCTATTGAAAATTCCTCAGAATCTATTTAAATGCCCTAAAAATTTTTAAATCTTTTCAAAATTCTTTGTAATTTGTTATTGTAATTTTTAAATAACCTAAAATTCTTTAAATCTATTGACAATTCTTTAGAATCTCTTAGAAATGCTTTGGAATTTTTCTAAATACCCTACAAACACCCCAAAAAGTCTTGGAATATTTTAAAATACCCCAAAATATTTGAAATCCCTTCCAATTTTTTAAATATAGTGAAAATTCCTGGACTCTTTTTAAATACTTTGAAATCCAGTCACATTATTGAAATCTGTTAGAAAATTCTCTGGAATCTTTTTAAATACCCTAAACTTCTCAAAATCTATTGAAAATTCCTTGGAATCTATTAAAAATTCAATGGAATCTTTTAAAATACCCTAAAATATTTGACATCCCTTCAAATTTGAAAATTCCTTAGAATGTATTAAGAATTCCTTAGAATCTTTGTAAATACCCTAAAAAAATTTTAAAATTTTTGGAATATTTTTAAATACTTTCAAATCATTGAAATCTATTGAAAATGTCTTAGAATCTTTTTGAATACCCTGAAATTCTTAAAATCTATTGAAAATTCCTTAGAATCTATTAATAATTCCTTAGAATCTATGCAAATGCCCTAAAAAAACAGCTTCAAAATTCTTGAAATCTTTTTAAATACCCCAAAATATTTGAAATGTCTTCCAATTTTATAAATCTATTGAAAATTCCTTGAAATCTATTTAAAAAAATTACCCTAGAATCTTTGAAATCCCTAAAAATGATTAAAGTCTATTGAAGATTTCTTGAAATCTTATAAAACTCCCTAAAATTCTTGAAATCTATTGAAAATTCTGTGGAATCTTTTTGAATACCTTAAAAGACGCTTAAAATTCTTGAAGATTTAAAGTATCCTTAAAAGTTTGAAATCACTTAAAATTTTTAAATCTTCAAAATTCGACTGAATCTTTTAAATCCCTTAAAACCCCTTCAAAATTTTTGAATCTTTTAAAAATTCCTGGAATCGTTTAAAATACCTTGAAATACCTTCAAATTAATGAAATTTATTCAAAATTCCTTGGAATCATTTCTAAAAAATACCCTGAAATCTTTGAAAACGCCTCAAATCATCAAAATCTATCAAAGATTTATTTGCCTCTTTTATAATACGCTAAAATGTTTGAAATTCCGTCCAATTTTCTAAATCTATTGAAAATTCCTGGAATATTTCAAAATACTTTAATATTGTTTCAAATCATTGAAATCTATTGAAAATTCCTTGGAATATTAAAAAATGCCCTATAATATTTGAAATCCCTTCAGATTTTTTTAATCTGATGAAAATTCATGTATTTTTTTTTTAATACTTCAAAACCCCGTCACATTATTGAAATCTGCTAAAATTCTTTGGAATCTTTTAAAATACCCTAAAGCACTTTAAATTCATGAAATTTTGGAACACCATAAAATCTTTAAAATGCTTTCCAATTTTTATAATCTATTAAAAATTACTGGAATCTTTTAAAATACTTTGAAATTTCTTCATATTATTGAAATCTGTTAAAAATTCCTTGTAGCCTCCTTAAATATACCCTAAAATCTTTGAAATTCTTTATATTTTTTTAATTCATCGAAAATTCCAGGATTCTTTTAAAATATTTTGAAATTCCTTCAAATTTTATTGTCATATATCAATAATTTTAAAGAATTTAAAAGTATTTTGCATTTTTATTAGATATCTGTCAAAAATTCCTTGGAATCTTTTTAAATACCCTAAATTTCTTGATATCGACTAAACATTCCTTAGACTCTATTGAAAATTCCTTAAAATCTTTATAAGTACTCTTTAAAAACCCTAAACATTTCATAATAGCCGGAAATCGTTTAAAATACCCAAAAATTCATTAAATCTATTGAGAATTCCTGGAATCTTTTAAATACTTTAAAATCCGTTCAAATTATGGAAATCTATTGAAAATTCCTTGGAAAATTAAGAAGATACCCTAAAATTGTTGAAATCCCATCGATTTTTTTTAATCTATTGAAATTTCATGGAATTTTTCAAAATACTGTCAAATCCCTTCAAATTTTTAAAATCTATTCGAAATTCCTCTCAATCTTTTAAATCTCTTGCATACCCTTCAAATTTTATAAATCAATTGAAAATTTCTTGGAATATTTTTGAATACCCTAAAAGACACTTGATATTCTTGATATTTTAAAATACTCTAAAATCTTTGAAATCCCTTCAAATTTATGTAATGCATTAAAAATTCCTAGAATCTTTTAAATTACTTTAAAATTATTGAAATATATTGAGAATTCCTTGGAATCTCTTTAAAAGAAATACCCTAAAATCTTTGAAATCCCTTCAAATTATTTAAATTCTTCAAGAATTTCTCTAATCTTTTTAAATACCCTAAAATTCATAAAATCAATTGAAAATTCCTTAGAATCTATTGAAAATTCCTTGGAATCTTGGTAAATACCCTAACAATTCTTGGACTCTTTTGAAATACTCTAAAATCTTTGAAATCCCTTCAAATTTATGTAATATATTGAAAATTCCTGGAACCTTTTAAATTACTTTAAAATTATTTAAATATATTGAGAATTCCTTGGAATCTCTTCAAAAGAAATACCCTGAAATCTTTGAAATCCCTTCAAATTATTTTAATTCATTAAGAATGTCTCTAATCTTTTTAAATCCCCTAAAATTCATAAAATCAATTGAAAATTCCTTAGAATTTAATAAAAATTCCTTGGAATCTTTATAAATACCCTAAGAATTCTTGGAATCTTTTAAAATACCCTAAAATATTTGAAATTCCTTCCAATTTTTTTAATATATTGAAAATTCCTGCAATTTTTTTAAACAGTTTAAAATCATTGAAATCTATTAGAAATTCCTTGGAATCTGATTAAATACCCTAACATTTATCAAATATATTGAAAATTCTTTAGAATCTATTCAAAATTTCTGGAATCTTTTTAAATGCCCTAAAATTCTTAAAATCTATTCAAAATTCTTCATAATCTCTTAAAAGTTCTTTGGAGTCTTTGTAAATACCCTGAAAAGCACCCTAAAAATTATTGGAATCTTTTAAAATACCCTAAAATATTTGAAATTCCATCCAATTGTTTAATATATTGAAAATTCCTGCCTGAATTTAATAAAAATTCCTTGGAATCTTTATAAATACCCTGAGAATTCTTGGAATCTTTTAAAATACCCTAAAATATTTGAAATCCCTTCTAATTTTTCGTAATATATTAAAAATTCCTAGAATCTTCTTAAATAGTTGAAAAAAATTAATCTATTGTGAATTCCTTGGAATCTTTTGAAATACCCTAAAATTCTTGAGAACCCGTAAAAATTACTTAGAATCTATGGACAATTCCTTGAAATCTTTCTAAATACCCTAAAATTGTTGATATATGTCAAATATTCCTTAGAATATATTGAAAATTCCTTGGAATCTTTTTTAATACCCTAAAATTCCTAAAAATCCATTGAAAATTCCTTGTAAACTTTGTAAATACCCCCCAAAAAACTTAAAATTACCGGAAACGTTATAAAATCCCTTCAAATTTTTTAGTGTTTAAAATTCTTGAAATATATTGAAAATGCCTGGAATAAAATCACCTAAAACATCTTTAAAATTAATTAGATATTTTTTAAAAAACCTAAAGATATTGAAATCTCTTGAAATTTTTTCAATCCATTAAAAATTCCTGGAATCTTTTAAAAGATCCTAAAAGCATTGAAATCCCCTAAAAAATTGTTGATGTATTGAAAAATCCTTGAATCTTTTATAATAATTTTAAATCTCTTCAAATGATTGAAATCTGTTCAAAATACCTTTGAATCTTTTTAAATACCATTTCAATCTTTTCAAATATTTAAAATAAATTTTTGGAATCTATTGAAAATTCCTTGCAAATTCCTTTCAAAATATTTCAGAAGATTTCAAAGATTTTTCAACGATTTAAAAATATTTCAGAAGATTTAAAAGACTTCGTAAGGATTTTAAAGAAGTAAAAGATTTAACAAAAATTCCAAAATATTTACGAAGTTGTCAAAGATTTCGCAAAGATTTTAAAGATTTCTAAATATTTCGAAGATTTAAGAAGATTTCAAAGATTTCACAAAGATTCCAGAATATTTCAAAGATTTCGCAAAAATTTCAAAGATTTCAAAAGAGTTTAAGTGATTTCAAAGATTTCACAGTAATTGAGACCACTTCTATTTTTATAAAAAAGACCAATTATATTGAAACTTAAAATTCTTAAAATTATGATTTGTGAATACTCTGGATAAAATTCGTATTTAATTAGAAAATTTAATAAATAAAAAAAAATCGTTTATCATTTCGAATAAATTCGGAAATTAAAAATTCGCCGTAATAATAATATTGTTCGTATGTACATATCGTATTTATAATTATCAAACTAAATTATCAATTTCACAATCCAAATATAATTTTTGAAAAGGGTATTTAAAAAGATTTCAAGGAAGTCACAATAGATTTTAAGGATATTTAAAAAAATTTCAAGAATTTGAAGGAATTTCAAGAATTTTAGGGTATTTTCAAAGATTCCAAGGAATTTATGACATATTTCAGGATTTTCAGGAATTTTAGGGGAATTGAAAAAAATTCCAAGGAATTTATAACAGATTTTTAAAATTTGAAGGGATTTAAAAAATGTTATATTTCAAGAATTTTAAGGAATTTTAGGGTATTTTATAAAATTCCAAGGAATTTATAAAAGATTTCACCAATTTTAAGGGATTATAAAAATGTAATATTTCAAGAATTTTAAGGATATTTAAAAAGATTTCAAGAAATTTACATTAGATTTCAAGAATTTTAAGGAATTTCAAAGATTTTAGGGTATTTTCAAAGATTCCATGGAATTTATAAAAAAATTTCAAGAGTTTCAAGTATTTTAGGGTATTCTAACAGATTCCAAAGAATTTATATCAGATTAAAAAAATTTGGAGGGATTTTAAAAATGTTAGATTTCAAGAATTTTAAGGAATTGCATGGCATTTTAAAAGATTCCAAGGAATTTATAAAAGATTTCACAAATGTTAAGAAATTAGAAGAATGTTATATTTAAAAATTGTTGATGATATTTAAAAAGATTTCAAGGAATTTGCAATAGATATAAATTATTTGAAGGAATTTCAATGAGTTTAGGGTATTTTAAAAGATTCCAAAGAATTTATAACAGATTTTAAAAATTCGAAGGGATTTCAAGGTATTGTTAAGAATTATAGAAATATTCAATAAATACAAAGAATTTGATAGAGTTTAAGGTATTTTAGGGTATTTTTAAAGAATCCAAGGAATTTATCAAATAATTCACAAATTTTAAGGGATTATAAAAATGTTGTATTTCCAGAATTTTAAGGATATTTAAAAAGATTTCAAGGAATTTACAATAGATTTCAAGAATTTGATGGGATTTCAAAGATTTTAGGGTATTTTCCAAGACTCCAAGGAATTTATAACAGATTTCTAGAATTTCAGGAATTTTCGGGCATTCTAAAAGATTCCAAGGAATTTATAACACATTTGAAAAATTTGAATGGATTTTAAAAATGTTAGATTTCAAGAATTTTACGGAATTTTAGGGTATTTTAAAAGATTCCAAGGAATTTATGAAATATTTCACAAATTTTAAGGGATTATAAAAATGTTATATTTAAAGAATTTTAAGGATATTTCAAAAGAGTTCAAGAAATTTACAATAGATTTCAAGAATTTGGAGGGATTTCAAAGATTTTAGGGTATTTTTAAAAAAAGATTTCAAGGATTTCATTACAGATTTCCAGAATATGAAGGAATTTAAAGTAGTTTAGGGTTTTCTAGAAGATTCCAAGGAATTTATATCAGATTTCAAAAATTTGGAGGGATTTAATAAATGATAGATTTCAAGAATTTCAAGGAATTTCAGGGCATTTTAAAATATTCCATGAATTTATATCGGATTAAAAAAATTTTGAGGGATTTGAAAATTGTTAAATTTCAAGAATTTAAAGAAATTTCAAGGTATTTTAAAAGATTCCAAAGAATTTATAACATATTTTAAAAATTCGAAGGGATTTCAAGGTATTGCTCAGAATTCTAGGAATATTCAATAGATTCTAAGAATTTGAAGGAGTTTAAAGTATTTTAGGGTATTTTAAAAGATTCCAAGGAATTTATAAAATATTTCACAAATTTTAGGGATTATAAAAATGTTATATTTAAAGAATTTAAAGGGATTTCAAAGATTTTAGGGTATTTTTAAACAAAGATTCCAAGGATTTCATAACAGATTTCAAGAATTTTAAGGAATTTAAAGTAGTTTAGGGTATTCTAAAAGATTCCAAGGAATTTATATCAGATTTCAAAAATTTGGAGGGATTTTAAAAATGTTAGATTTAAAGAATTTTAAGAAATTTCGGGGTATCTTAAAAGAGTCCAAGGAATTTGTAAAAGATTTCACAAAGGTTAAGGAATTATAACAATATTATATTTCAAGAATTTTAAGGATATTTACAAATATTTCAAGGAATTTACAATAGATTTAATAAATTTGAATGGATTAAAGATTTTAGGGTATTTTTAAAGATTCCAAAGAATTTATCAAAGATTTCACTTTTGAGGGATTTAAGAAATTTTATGTTTCAAGAATTTTAAGGATATTTAAAAAGAGTTTAAGAAGTCTACAATAGATTTCAAGAATTTGAAGGAATTTCCAGAATTTTAAGGTATTTTAAGAGATTCCAAAGAATTTATAATAGGCTTAAAAAATTCGACGCGACTTTAAAAGATTTCAAGAAATTTTCAATAGATTTTATGAATTTTAATGGATTTCAAGGAATGGTAAAGCATTCTCAGAATTTTCAATAGATATCAAATATTGGAAGGAATTTCAAGAATTTGAAGGTATTTTAAAAGATTCTAAAGGATTTGCAAAAGATTTCACAAATTTTGAGGGAATTAACAAATTTTATATTTCAAGAATTTTAAGGATATTTAAAACGATGACAAGGAATTTACAATAGATTTCAAGAATTTGAAGAAATATAAAGAATTTTAGGGTATTTTAAAAAATTCTAATGAATTTATAAAAGACTGAAAAAATTCGACGCGATTTTCAAAGATTTCAAGAAATTTTCAATAGATTTTATGAATTTTAATGGATTTCAAGGAATGGTAAAGGATTCTAGGATTTTGAATAGATATCAAATATTTGAAGGAATTTCAAAAACTTTAGGGTATTTTAAAAGATTCCAAAGAATTTATAACAGATTTAAAAAATTTGGATGGATTTTGAAAATTTTAGATTTCAAGAATTTAAAATCAATTGATACCCTTCGATTTTCACTAAAAAATAATTGCATAATCAAATATTTAATTCAAAATTAATACAATAATTATATTAAATATTTAATATATATCCCATAAGAAATCAGAATTTCTCTGTGCTAATAACAGTTTCGTAAAATCAGGGTGAAAAAACTGAATAAAAAAAAGTGCGATAACAAATTTCGCAATTTACTTTCATCTCGCTAGTTCCCACTATTTCCTTACGATGACCGCAATGACTCACAACTGGAATTACATCGCCTCTGGGCAATGATTCAGAGCCTATAGTTCAAAACAATACTTATAAATTAAATTCTAATCCTATCTTATCCAAACTCGAATAAAGGCAATTCCAATCATGAAAAGAAACTTTAAAGATCAGCTGGAAAGAAAAAGACAAGTAAATAAATTTGTAAAATTTATTAATCAACAACTGGAAAGAAAGACTGCAATTGAGTTCAGCTTCAAGTTTATCTCGTTACAAAACCAAGCTCAATAGGTAAAAAATTCGAATTTTCCATAATAATAAATCAGACATAAACCGGAAGAGCTGAGAGTCGTTTATTTACAAAGCGACGACTTTCTGCTCATCAAAAGTAAAAAAAAAAAGAGAGGATCTAATAAAAACTAGAGTAGAGGCGATCATTCGGAAGTAATAGAGGAAAGATTTAAAAATCACGAAAGCAATGAAAACTAATTTTGATTCTAATTTGAGCAACACCAATGCGAAATTCATATAGCAAACTAATTGATATTACTCCTATTCTAGTTTTGGTAGACTTTTTTTTTCTTAAAAACGGATACTACTCTTCAAAGTTCAAACAGTTTCGTATTTGTGAAGATTCGCAGTAAAGGATTGGATATTTCGTAGAAATGCGTGGTTTTTCGATAACCTGATATTTTCTTTTCATTTTCGAACCGAAATTTTTAGTTTGGTTGAGGTGGGTCGGGATCGTTCGGATTTCCACCCATTTGACGCCTTAACTCTTCTATCAGATCTGGATTGGCAGTTTCCATTTGTTGAGCCAGCTGTTGGCCTCTGAAAAAAAGAACAGGGAATAATAAGAAAAACGTGAAGAAAATAGATCTATATCAAATTCAATTTGAAAAGCTTTAAATTCATAATGTTTTGAGTGAAAATATTGTATTTTCAACCAAATATATGAATTTTTAACCAAAAAGATAAATTTTCGACCAAGAAAATGAGTTCTTTAACCAAGAAGATTAAAAAATATCATAAAAAATACGAATTTTCAACAAAAGAGATGAATTTTTAACTGGAAAGATTAATCTTTAACAAAAAATACAAATTTTAACAAAGCAGTTCAACTTTCAACCAAGTAGATGAATTTCAAACTAAAAAGATGAAATCTCAACGAAAAATGTAAGTTTATATTTGAACCACACGAGATTTTACTTTTAAATCAAAACTGCGTTGAATTCGACCCAAAAAACGCGAATTTTTAACAAAATAGTTCAATCCTTACAAAAAAAAACAGATTAATTTTCTACGAAACGGTTGCATTTTTTACCAAGAGAGATTAATTTTTAACCAAATAGATGAATTTTTAACCAAATAGATGAATTTTAGACCAAGAAGATGAATTTTTTACCAATAAGATTATTTTCTATCCAAAAATACGATTTTTTTGAGAAAACAGATGAATATTCAACTGAAAAGACTAATTTTTAACAAAAAAATCAATTTTTAACAAAGTAGTTCAACTTTAAACCAAATAGTTAAATTTTACACCAATAAAGATACATTTTCAACCAAACAGGGAAAATTCAAATTTTCAGTTAAAAAAATAATTTTGAACAGAAAAAACAAAGCAAATTTTCACAAAAATATTTAATTTTTCAACCAGAGAAATGTATTTTCAACTGAAATAGTTCAATTTTCAGAAAAAAAATTAATTCTCAACGGAAACTGCAATAGTTGATATTTCAACCAAAATTTTTTTTAACAAAACAGATGAATTTTCCAAGAAGAAGATGAATTTTCAACCAAACGGTTGCATTTTCAACCAAAAGTGATGATTTTTTTAACCAAATAGTTGAATTTTTGACCAAAAAGATGAATTTTTAACCAAAAATATGAATTTTAAACCAAAAGGATTAATTTTTATCTACGGAAATTAAGTTTCTACTAAAAAAGCCAAATTATCAACAAAATATATCAATTTTCAACTAAAAAAAAGACACATTTTCTACTAAAAAGAGAAAAATAAAATTTTCAGTTAAAAAAAATTAAGTTTTCAACCAGAGAGATGAATTTTCAACTAAAAATATTTTGATTTTAAATTAAAACTGGGTTGAATTTAACCAAACACGCGAATTTCCAACAAAATAGATGATTTTTCAACTAAGAAAGATACATTTTCAACCAAACAGGGAAAATTGAAATTTCCCATTAAAAAAATTAATTGTGAACAAAATAGTTCATTATTCAACCAAAAAGATGAATTTAAAAAATAAAACGATGAGTCTTCAATAAAAAAAAGATTTTTTAAACAATAAAAAATACATTCTCAACGGAAACTGTAATAGTTGAAATTCCAAACAAAAAGATTTTAATTTTAAATAAAAAACCGTTAACTACTACTATTCAGAAACATAAATTTTCAACAAAAAAGTTAATTTTCAACAAAATAGATGAATTTTTAACCAAATGGTTGCATTTATAACAAGAAAGTTCATTTTTAATCAGGAAAGATGAATTTTCTTTAAAATAGATGAATTTTGAACCTACCAGGATGAATTTTCCTCCTAATGAACAAATTTTCAAACAAGAAGGATTAAACCTCAATCAAATATTAGAATTTTCAGACTAAAAAGACCAATTTTTTACAAAACAATTGAACAACTCGAAAAGATTAAGTTTCCACACAAAAAGACGAATTTTCGACAAAAAAGTTAATTTTCAACCAAACAAGTGAAATTTCAGAGCGAAAATATGCATTTTCTACAAAAAAGTTCATTTTCAAACAAAAGAGATGAATTTTAAAAATCAAAATGTAAAATTCCCAAGAAAATAATTCATTTACAACTAAATAGTTGAACTTTTAAGCAAAAGAGATGATTTTTCAACAAAATAGTTGAATTTTTAACCAAATGGTTGCATTTTTAACAAGCACGTTCATTTTTAATCAGGAAAAATGGATTTTCAACTAAAAAGACGAATTTTTAAATCCAAAAGAACGAATTTACTATCCAAAAAGACAAATTTTCAACAAATTAGTTGAATTGTAGACCAAAAAAGATGACTTTTTAACAAAATAATTGAATTTTCATCAGAATAGTTGAATTTTCTTCAAAATAGTTGAATTTTGAACCTACAATGATGAATTTTCAACCTAATGAACACATTTTTAAACAAGAAGGATTAATCTTCAATAAAATATTTGATTTTTCAAGTTAAATAGACGAATTTTTCTGAAGGCTGTTGAATTTTCAACAAAAAAGTTCATTTTCAACCAGAAGGATGACTTTTCTAAAAAAAGATGAATTTTTAATCCAAGAGGGCAAATTTTCTATCAAAGAAGACGAATATTCAACAGCACAGTTGAATTTTTGAACAAAAAAGATGACATTTTTGAAATTTTTTCAGAACTTAAAATTTTTCAGATTCATTTTTTACAATTTTGGAAATCTTTTTCAATCTTTTTAAATATTCTTTAAAATTAATTTTTCAAAATAAAAAATCGTTTTCAATTTTCCTAAGAATCTTAAGAACACGATTTTTATTATTTTTAAGCCTTTCACAATTTTGAAAAAACTTCTAAATTTTTTGTTGGAAATCTGCAAAAATCTATATTTTATTTTAAATTAAGTCGTGGGCTATTTTCACAAAAATTTCGTTATGAAAAGTCTTCAATTTTTTTAAACTACTAAGACTTTCAAATTGAAACAGTTTAATTTTTAACGTTAAAATCTGGAAATTCTTAAATTTTGAACTGATTTCGAATCGTTTTATACAATCAATTATTCTCTTTTTAATCCTTAAAATACAGTTCAATTTTAAAAATCATTATAATGCATATTCACAATTCATCAACTTAAATTTTTCACTAAAAATGTCAATTTTTAACAAAAAATGGAATACTTAAACTTTCAGATGAAAAAAAATTAATTTTCAACAAAATAGTTCAATTTTCAACCAAAGTGATGAATTTTTAAATAAAATTATGAATCTTTAACTAGAATACTATTAAATTTTAAACCGAAAAGAAGAATTTTAAACTAAAATGATGAATATTTAACTGGAACACTTGAATTCTCAACCAAAAAGATGAATTTTGAAACAAGAATATTAATTTTCAAACAAAAAGATTAATTTTCTACAAAGATAACAATTTTTCAACAAAAGACATGAATTTTTAACGAAATAGTTATTAAAGAAGACAAATTTTTAACCAAATAGTTGAATTTTCAACTAAAAAAATAATAATTTTCAACTGAAAATGGAATAGTAACATTTTTAGTTAAAACAATTAATTGTAAGCCAAACATAAGAATTTTCAAATAAAACAATGAATTTTCAACTGAAATAGTTGAATTTTCAAACAAAAAAATTAATTTTTACGAAAAAATATAAATTGTCAACGAAAAATTTAATAATTAAATTTCAAGTTAAAACTACAACTATGGAATTCTCAACTAAAATAAGTTAAATTTTCAG
>JAABKJ010007460.1:0-20949 GCA_011634705.1 Andricus grossulariae | reverse complement strand
CTCCCGCGAGCTGTCCGCTCTGCTAGCGCACATCTGTTGCATTCCTCGGAAAAACCGAGGCGAGAAACGAGGAAGGAAGCCACGAGACAAGGAAGAATGATACGAGAAATACGGAGACAGGTATGTATCGTCTCGTCTTGCTCCTCGGGATTTCTCGCTCGGCGGCAACACTAGTTGGAACCAGGACCCAACCTCAACATTTAATTACCTCATAATATTTCATAAATAATAGAATTACATCTTTTTTTTTTAGATAATTAGGGCCTATTCCTGCTTTGAATCAAAATTGGCTAATTACAATAGTTTTTGTGTAAAACGTTCGTTTTCATTTCTAACCCGAGCATAAAAAAAATGTTTTACACAAAAACTATTAAAATTAGATAATTTTGAACTCTGAATACAGATTGGCTTCAAAATAAGAATAGGCCCTAATTATCTAAAAAAGATGTAATTCTAGTATTATAGTACAATGAAGAACTTCAATTTTGAGTTTGGGGCCTGTTTCCAACTTCCTTAGAGCTTTTTCATAACTGACTTTTTATTGTAGAAATGTTTCTTTAATGATTAATTTTGAATACAATAATTATCTAGAATCGACAGTTCAGCATTTGGGCAGACATTCGCGTCTTTACCACGTTCCAAATACCGTCGCGGACCCAGTTTTCGGTCACTTAAAACTAGGTGTCGCGGATTTCCTCGTAAACAAGCGGAAAATAAAGCTAAACTATAAAAAAAAAAATTTGTAAGTCAAAGAATAAGCCTTTATGAACAATTTGAGACCTACAAAACTTCACAATTAGCATACCTGATTTAATTATAAAATATAAAAGACGATAATCCCGAAGGAGGAATTTTCGCTCACTTGATCGTGCTCGGCCGCAATTCTCGGTCATGCGAGGACCCAATTTTCGGCCAACCTCTTTTGTGCGAATGGAGTAGGTATGATTCCAATGTGTGATTCAAAAATTGTAAATTAGAAATAAATTGATATACCAATGTATAATTATATATTTATGGACAATTGAATAGTCAGGAAAATCAGGTGATCATTTATTTAGACAATAAGTTAGTTATAAGGTAGGTCATTATTTTATTCTGCAATGAAAAGTGAAAAATTTTCATCGTAAATATAGTCTCACTTGAACCAGATAAATAGTAAGTAGAAGTTGAGTCAATTTAAGTTCGATTGAGTACTAAAAAAGATGAGTTGTATGTTTTGACTGTGCAATCTAACCTCAAAACCATGCATTCAAACTCATACATCTTTGAAAAAAAACTACTTCAAATTGACTCGGGCATTATTATAATGCATTACCCAGGAAAATAGGACACATTGCAAAGGCGACTCCGTTAATTGCGTATCTTTCATTTGCAGATTGAGATTTTTAAAACTGAATTGGTTTGTGACTATGTGAATCTGTCATTTTCTTAAATAGCTCCGAATCTGCAATGTACTACAATGTCCAATTCAAGCAAAGTAATATTGAATCGGTTTAACTCTTTTTGAATTAGACCGACTTTTTTTAGGTTAGGCTGCCATATTTCACATGATTTTTTAAATTTATAAATTATTGAGAGATTAAGAGAGATCATACGCAAGGCTACTAGATTCCTTTTTCTATTTTAGTTCTAGAGGATGTGAAGGCTTTTGTGGCTTATAAATCTGTCATAAAAATAATAACGAATAAAATTCTGTTAGAAACCAATCGGCGACAATCTGGAATTCCAGTGACATACGCTATTCAAACGACTTCGAAACCCATTCAAAGCAAATGAATGGAATTTTATTTCCTGGGTACTACTAGTAATATACTATGACTCGACATATATTTTTGGAGGTTCCATCACAATAATATTAGTCTGAAAGAATATTTTTTGCTGACCGAAAATTGTACACTCATGTAGAAACTGTACCCAATCAGCGGTCACCCATTTTTTACATAAAGAAAAGGTTAAAATAAGCCTTGAAACTATTTGTATATTGTTAACTAACAATATAATGTTCCATAAATACAAAAATTGACTTACACAAGCAGCAAATGTAGTTGAAAACAAGCGGAGTACGCAGCGGGTTTCGTTACTCCTGAACGTAGCCACGCTGCGACGAATTGACTCGACAGAGTTCCCTAGCTCCAGAATTTCTTTGACGCGCGCTTGTCTCGAGAATTAAAACTTAATTAGGTAGCAACTATATTAGTTAAATAATATTTCATAATTTTTTTCATCGCTTGGAAGCTTATAATGAATTGCTGATCAGCGTTTTCAGAATGATTTGACCAAAAATTGGCTCCTGACCGAGAACTGGGTCCGTGACGGTATGGGTATTTGGGGAAAGTTAGAAAGCTAGGTGCTTCGGTGAATCTTGTTTTGGGACAAAAACGAATTGAAGCAGAGTATGAATTAACGTAAATTCACGCAGAATTATTTTATCGTCAAATCTATTCTAATAATAAGAATTCGATGAAAAAAATGTTTAGTGAGCCAGGTCGTTTGAGTGCGTCAGCATGAATTAATTGCACTGTAAGCAAATTCATTTTAATTCGCGCGACGTAAAATCAAACTCCCATTCGGCTGAATTCGTCGAATAAATTCAGCAAATACTTTTAAAGATTGGCCTATTCAATCGAATTCGCGCAATCTATTTTTTTCTAGGTATAAAAATATAGACGAAACCGTTTAAAGCCCATAGATTTCATGCACTCAAAAAAAATTGGTTGATTCAACAAAAATTTGGTTGGATTGAACAAATAAATACATTGCTATATGATCAATCAAATGTTTGCTTGATTCAACCAGATTTTTTGGTTATTAAAGTTTGGTTGATTATAATAAATATTTTGGTTGATCCAACCAAATATGTTAGTGATTATACTGTACAACTGTTGTACTATGAAGTATACTTAACGGCTGAGCGACTCTTTCTTGCTAAGTTGCATAAAAGTAGCTACAAAAAGATGCTACTATTTTTTCTCACAAACAAATTAAATAACTCCGTCAACTTTTACTATGTAGAATCGATGTAAAATCCATTCGACGACTTTGCTTATAACATCGCTATTACCTAACAATTTTAATTCTACTTTGCATCAAATAAATCTATTTTATTAAAGAGATAGTGTTACTTACTGAAAGCTTGAAAATTGACGTTGTAAAAGAAGAATTATGAAGAAAACAGTTTTGACAACGAAGGAATGGAAGATTCGCTGGCAGAAATATAAAGTTTTCAACATTAATGATAATACTTACAGTATGAAAATTTGTTATTTTGACAGATAAAACAATATCACATTATTTCATTATAATCATTGAACGTAATTCAAGTCCAAAGTATATTAAATATCGGTGTGGGGCAAAGCCGACGAAATACAGCTTGTTAGAAATAATTAAATTATTAAATCATCGTTTTATTCGTGTAACTAATACTTATAGAAATATGATATACAATAATGTAGGACTCGAAATGGAAAAAAATTGATTAATTCTACATCTTATTAACTTTCAAAAAATCATTGACTGTTAACTGGTCGGCGCTGGCCCTCCTTACCCTATAACAATGCTTGTGAGTATTTGTTCGCGTCCTCGAGACGTCGCGACGCATCGATCGGCTGATCCGAGGAGGAAACTAAACAATGATTATGGTAATCCGCTGAAACGCTTGGATATCCAAACTGATTGTTTGCTAATCAGGTGTGATTTGAGGAATTCAGTGTAATTCACCGTAATCCACTTGTAATCCGGAGCAATTCAAGTAATTCGAACAAGTCCACCTGTAAGCTGTTTTTTGTTGTTATACATTAATTTTTTTCACTGAAAATTCAGCTATTCTATTTTTGGTTAACAATCGATATTTTTAGTTGAAAATTCATCTATTTTCTTGAAAATTCGTATTTTCTCGACGAAAATGGATCTTCGTTGCAAAATCATCTTTTTGGTTGAAAACTGAACTATTTTGTTAAAAATTGAACTATTTGGTTGAAAATTCAGTTTTTTCTCGTTGAGAATTAATTTTTTAATCGAAAAATTAAATATTCCGTTTCTGCTTGCGAATTTATGATTTTTTAGTTAGAAATTAATTATTTACTGAAAATTTACCTATTCTACTTTTTATTGTAAATTTATATATTTTAATTGAAGAATCACGCGTTTTGTTACAAATTCATTTCTTGGCTGAAAATGCATAATTTTATTTGAAAATTCATGTCTTTGGTTGAAAATTGAACTATTTTGTTGACAACTTATTTTTTTTAATCAGCCTTTGTTTGAAAATGAATTTTTTTGAACTGAAAATTTAATTATTCCATTTTTGTTTTCAATTTATCGTGTTTATTTACCAATTCACATGTTTTGTTAAAAAATAGTCTTTTTTCGTAGAAAATTAATTTTCTTAGTTGAAAATTAAATTATTATGTTGAAAGTTGAACTACTTTGTTAAAAATTCATTTTTTGGCTGAAAATGCATAATTTTAGTTGACAAAAGTTATCTTTGGTTGAAAATTGAACTAAATTTTTGTTACATAGTTTTTTTTCGTGAAAAATGTAAAATTTATGTTTTTTTAGTAGAAAATTTTAATTTGCTTGAAAATTCGTATTTTTCGTAAAAAAATTTAAAAGTTATTTGTTTTGTTGAAAAATCGTCTTTTTTGTTTATATCAACTGTTTTTGATGTAAAATTAAAATTTGTTTTACTTAAAATATAAGTTGTAGAAAATTTAACAACGTCGTTAGAAAGTAATTTTTTAATAAAGATTCTATATTTTAGTTGAAAATCCCTCTCTTTAGTTGAAAATTTAACTATTTTGTTGAAAAATAATTTTTTGTTTGTTTGAAAATTAACGTTTTAACCGAAAATTTAACTACCTCAGTTGAAGATTAATAAGTTGGAAAATCATCTCTTTGGTTGAAAATTCATGTATTTTATTGAAAATTCGTCTTTTTCGATAAAAAATTAATCTTCTTGGTTGAAGATTCAACTGCTGGGTTTAAATTTAATCTATTTTGTTGAAAAATCCACAATTTTGTTAAAAAATATTCCTTTTTGTTTGTAAATTCGTATTTTTCGATAGAAAATTAATCTTCTGGGTTAAAATATGATGTTTTTGGTTGAAAACTAATTTACATTGTTGAAAATAAAACAGTTTTGCTAAAAACTATCCTTTTTGTTTGAAAAGTCAAATGTTTTGTTAAAAATTAATCTTCTTGGTTAAAATATCTTGCTTTTGGTTGAAAATTCAACAAGTTTGTTAAAAAATATTCCTTTTTGTTTGTAAATTCGCATTTTTCGTTAGAAAATTAATCTTCTTGGTTAAAATATCATGCTATTGGTTGAAAATTAATTTACGTTGTTGAAAATTAAACAGTTTTGTTAAAAAGTATCCTTTCTTGTTGAAAAGTCAAACGTTTTCTTAAAAATTCGTCTTTTTGGTTGAGGATTCAACAAAACATTAAAAGTTTCAACCAAAAAGGATAAATTTTTAAGAAAATTAAAAAAATCTATTTTCAACCAAATAGTTGAATCCTCAACCAAAAGAGTTGAATTTGCTACCAATACTTGAATTTTTAACAAAAATCGTTGAATTTTCAACCCAAAGAGACGAATTTTTAAGAAAACAGTTGAATTTTCAACTAAAAAGTTAAAATTTTTAATGAAATTGTTAAATACGGCACTGAGGTTATTCATCAAATGGATGTTATATCTTGCATTTTATACATACGCAGTACGCACTCATATCGACTGACATGAGATTCATGACGAGACCAGCCAGGTCGTTCATGGCAACGAACGCCTCCAGTCACATCCTTTTTATTAACCCATTTTTTATTCTCCTTCTCCACTCATATCTCAATTAAAATGTCATTTCATAATTGCCAGAGGTCACAAAAAATAAATTCTCTTCAAATATCGAATGAAAAAACAGAATGATTCACAAGTTCGAAACGTCACAACTGAAAAAGTTGCAAATTTGTCTGCTCTTAACATAAATATAACTGAAATTAGCAATGTTTAGAAACAAAAGTTGTATACATTACTTTTTGAATTACTAAAATAAATTTTAGTATAAAGTAATATATTATTTTTGACAGTTATCACTGGGGTAGGCCGAAAAAACTCAAAATGGTTATATTCTTTTTATAATAGCACTGAAAAGTTCCTTTGTCAAATTACAAACAATCTTTTTTTGTTAATTTCGCAAATTTCCCACCATTGATAAAGTCGATTTAAAATTTTGTATTTTATGTATATGGACAATTTTTTTTTTCGAAATATATTCTTAAAAATGGCGAAAATTGCAATTTTGTTCATTTGTACCTAAAGCTGCAAAACAATTTTTTCCGTTTTATCCGTTTACACAGTATCCGTATGAAATAGAAACATTTTTTGTTTAAAACTTAAAAATATGTGCGCGTTTCTTTAATTTATTAAAAAGAGCATACGAAAAAGAATTTATTTATTTTTTTGTTGTTTAAAAATTAAAAATATGTACAGTGTTCCATTAGTTTATTAAAAAGAGCACCATGAAACAAAAACACGGAAAACATGTTTTTCAACTTTAGGTACAAACTAACCAAATTTCCCTTTTTCGTCATTTTTTGAAATATTATATTTCGACGAAAAAATGTGTTTCTTACCTTTTTCCATCTAAGGGTGTGCACATACATAAACTTTACCCCAAAAAAATAATTAAATAAAAATTTCATGCACAACAAATTTAAAAAATTTGAAAACTTCCAGTCGACTTGCCCAAAGATGAGACATTTTTTGACATTTTTTTTCTTCAATTTGTTCGTAGTATCACAGAGAAACTTCACCGTGCTATTACCAATGAATCTAATCAACTTTCAACCAAGTACTTGTAGTTAAATTTTCAACCAGAAAGATGAATTTTCAACACAGAAGATTAATTTTCTACCAAAAAAGATGAATTCTCTAAAACATAAATTTTCATACCAAATAGTTGAATTTTCTACCAAAAAGACAAATTTTCAACAAATTAAATAAATTTTTCAACTACATCGTTTGAACAATGGATGTGATGTTAGTTCAAATTTTCTTTGATGAAGTTTTTGTTTATATTTTTTCGTTTCTAAAAATCTGCAAATTAAATAGTAGTTGAATTTTTAAACTAAAAAATTTCAAGTTTGCACCAAAATTGAAACAGTTTAATTGTCATTTAAGAGAATTATTTTTAATAAGAAGAAACTCATTTTCTACAAAACAGTTTAATTTTGAATGAAATCGTTGGGTTTTCAAGCAAAGAAGACGAATTTTCTACAAAACAGTTGCATTTTTAACCCAAGAATACGAATTTCCAACAACAAAGTTTATTTTTAACAAAATAGGTCAAATAGTTGAAAAAAAAACATTTTTAACAACAACAAAAAACTAATTTTCTACAAAACAGTTGAATTTTTAACCTGAGAATACAAATTTTCAACAAAAAAGTTTATTTTTAACAAAATAGGTAAATTTGTAGTTAGAAAAAAAAAAAAAAAATTTAACACAAAAAAAACTAATTTTCTACAAAACAGTTGAATTTTTAACCCGAGAATACGAATTTCCAATAAAAAAGTTTATTTTTAACAAAATAGGTAAATTTATAGTAAAAAAAAAACATTTTTAACAAAAAAAAAACGAATTTCCAACTAAAATTATGAACCTTCAACCAAACAAGTTAACTTTCAAGAAAGTAGTTGAACTTTAAACCAAGGTCTAGAATTTTAGGCCAAAACAGATTAATTTTCAAGCAAAAATGTAATAGTTAACATTTCAACAAAAAAATAATTTAACTTAAAATACAAAACAGTTGGATTTAACCAACAAAAACGAATTTGCAAAAAAATAGGTACATATAATTTTTCCAATTTTGTACCGAATTATTGAAGTTTCAAGCCAAAAATAAGAATTTTGTACAAAACAGTTGAATTTTCAAAAAAAAAAGTTAATTAAAAAAAAAAACATTAATTCTTAACTGGACAGTTGGAAGAAAGCAAAAAATTACAATGAAACTGTTGAATTTTCAAGCCAAAAAGACAAACTTTCAACAAAAAAGTTGAATTTTCAACCAAGAAGTATGACTTTTTGACAAAATTATTGAATTTTCAATCAAATAATTTAATTTTTAACCAAATAATAACATTTTCAACCAAAAAACATACATTTTCAGCCAAAAATTGAATAGTCAAATTTTCAACAGAAAAAATTATCTTTTAACCGAAAATAGTTAGATTTTCTTATTGGGGTCGTCTATTAATTCAGTTTGTATTTAAGTGGAAAAATGAGAACAAGAGGGGAATGGGAAAAAGACTGTGAAGCCTGTGATAAATAAATACGAATTTTGATTATTTATAGACTAAAAAAATCATTTCAAATAAATATTAAAGTTTATTTGTAATGGATTTAAAATATTAGGTTTGAAAATGGAAATTTTGCTTTAAAAATCATGTTAATTTTCTACAAAACAGTTAATTTTTCAACCAAATAGTTACATTTTCAGCTAAAAAGATGATTTTTCAACACAGAAAATTAATTTTTTATTCCAAATTATAAATCTTAAAAAAAAAATAATAATTTTTAAGAAATTAGTTCAACGTTCAACAAAGGAGTTGAATTTTCAACGAAAAATGTAACAGAGTTGATATTTCAACAAAAAAATAATTTAATTAAAAATAAAAAACTTGAAGAATTTTCAAAAAAATACACAAATTTTCAAAAAGATAATTACATTTTCAACGAAAAGGATTATTTTCCTACAAAAATGACAATTTTTTCATAAAATACTTCAATTTTCTCCTAAAAATGATAAATTTACAATCAACGACGAAATAATTAAATTTTCATTTAAAAAACTTAATTTTCAACCAAAAACAAAACGAATTTTTAACAAAATACATAAATTTTCAAAAATATATTTGAATTTTCGAGCCTAAAATATGCAATTTTTACAAAACAGTTGAATTTTTAACGAAATAGATAAATGTTTAGTTAAAAAAATTGATTATAATCTAAAAAGATGAATTTTCAAGGAAAAATCGACAGCATTGTTGTTGCTTTCTCTCAATGCCGATTGGGTAATTTGAAAAACTCAGAGGAAAGAATGTTGCCAAATTCACACACATAATTAAGAAGAATTTATTGAGTTTCAGTATTGTTTCAGCTGAAGGGCAGTGACAAAGAATATCACATAATTTGTGTGCATAATAAAACTAACAAAAATTTCAGACTCACTAATGTAAGATTTTATTATTTGACTAAAGCCAAATAGACATATTCAGTAGAACTAACTTTATTGTCAAATATCAAGCAAAAGTTGTATTTTTACAGCAGGTTAAAAATTATCATTTTTCAATATTTTCATTGCATTATTTATTGTAAATTGAAATGATCATTTTTCAAAACCAAAACTTATCCTCTAAGATTAATTTTTTCTCTTTCAATGAAAATTGCAACGATTAAGTACTTTTCCTACTCACTATTTTTAAACTTGTTTATAAACAATCAAGAATATCTGAGAGCTGTCCACAATTTTAATTATAAAATACCTATACTTTTAAATATTAATATAATTATATTTACATTTATTTATTGATAATATTTGTATTTTACCAAAATTATTAACCAAAAAAACAGGCAAAAACTAAACTTTTCCTAATCATTGCCTGTCCATTATTGACCTTTTCTACTTTCGGGTTGAAAATGCGTAGAAAATTTGTCTTTTTGGCTTGAAAATTTAACTATTTTGGTAGAAAATTCTACTATTTGGTTAAAAATAACCTTTCTTGTTAAAAATTATACTATTTTGCAGAATATTCGTCTTTTAGGTTTAAAAATTCATCTATTCTAGTAGAAACTTCATTTTTTTTTTATGGCAAATTAATCTGTTTCAGTTGAGTATTCAAAAATTTAGTAAATTACAATTCTTGGTTCAAAATGAACTCATCTTTTTAGTTCATAATTAAATTATTTTGGTGAAAATTCTTTACTTTTCGTTGAAAATTGATTGTTTTAACTGAAAAGTTAACAATTTTATTATTTTTGAAAATTGATCTTTTTAGTTGAAATTTTTTGGTTGAAAATGAATATATTTTATTGAAAATTCGTCTTTTTTGGTAGCAAATAATCTTTCTGGTTGAAAATTTAACTGTATTCCATTTTTAGTAAATTGATCTTCTAGTTAAAAATCATCTTTTGGGTTAAACTATTTTGATGAAAAGTTAACTATTTGATAGAAGATAAACTTGTTATTAAAAAATCAAATTTTTTGGTTTAAAATTCAACTGTTTTGTAGATAATTCGTCTTTTTGGTTTTAAAATTAAATAATGTCACATTTGTGTTCGGTATTCAAAAGCGCTTCAAATTTTAAAATACTTTGTTAATTTAATTTTTTTCACAAAAAACTTCATTAATTTCAAACCTACTAATTACATTGTTTAATTGATGAGGTCTGTAAATAAAGTTACTTACCAAAACTAACAAATTTTAAACGCTCGTTATTTTCACATTTTCGAATCTCAAAAATGCCAAACTTTTTTCAAATAATTTATTTAACATTTAATTAATAAATTTATGATTAATATCATTTTTTGGTAAGAAAATGAAATTCATCAAACAGTTCAAAATCCAAATTTAGCGGTATTGAGTAATCAAATTTGAAATATCAGGGTTGCTACAAAATCCGAATTTTCAAATTCCCTGACTTTCCCTGAAATCCACAAATTACGTAACACATATGTAAAATTTAAATGGAAAAAATAGAAAACGAAGGGAATCGGGGAAAAAACTGTGAAGCCTTCTATAAATAAATAGTAATTTTGATAATTTATGGACTAAAGAATAACATTTTAAATAAAGATTAAATTTCATTTTTCATACTTTAAAGACATTAGGTTAGAAAACTGGAAATTTTGTTAAAAAAAGAAAGTTAATTTTGCTTTGCAGACTTTTCGATTTCGGACTAGCAAGTATAATACTTGAAAAAATGTATGATACTATTTTTAGACTTTTTTTTAAATCTTTTTTTATTGAGGTTATTGGACTTTAAGGTTGAAGATTGGCAGTGCGGAACTAGATAACCAATATTCTGTAAAATCGAAATCACTATTTATAGATGAAACAAATGTCCACTTCCGATCCAAAGTGTTCTTAAATAGAGGCGAAAAATTGTTTATCAAAATAAGTTATCAGGGTTCGATGTAATGGATGCGTCAGTTGACAATCTCTGAGTGACACTAATCTAAAATTAGTTTAGGCTTGTCTGCGGATTGCGATAAGAAATTTAATTTTTCAGTTTAAAAATAAAATAAAATCATACTTCCGAGATACTAAGTTTTTGAGTATGGGCAAATAACGTTTGATGTAAAAAAAAGTTAGCCAATTCCGAGAATTTCTTTTTAATTAAACCAGGCTAGACTGTGGATTGCGATGAAAAATTAAATTTTATGTTTAAAAACAAAATAAAATCATGCTTCCTAGATACAAAGTTTTTGAGTATGGACAAATAAAGCTGGATGTAAAAAAAATTAGCCAATTCCGAGAATTTTTGTTAATTAAACCAGGCTAGACTGCGGATTAAGATACAAAATTAAATTTTTCTTTGGAAAATAAAATAAAATTATGCTTCCGAGATACTAAGTTTTTGAGTATGGGCAAGTAAAGTTTGATGCAAACAAAGTTAGCCAATTCCGAGAATTTTTTTTAATTGAATCAGACTAGACTGCGGATTGCGACACAAAATTTAATTTCCAGTTTAAAAACAAAATAAAATTATGCTTCCGAGATATTAAAATTCTGAGTATAGGCAAATACAGTTTGACGTAAAACAAGTTAGCCAATTCCGAGAATTTGTTTTAATTAAACCAGGCTAGACCGCGGATTGCGATACAAAATTAAATTTTTAGTTGAAAAATAAAATAAAATTATGCTTCCGAGATACTAAGTTTTTGAGTATGGGCAAGTAAAGTTTGATGTGAAGAAAGTTAGTCAATTCCGAGAATTTTGAGATTAAAATTGCACTCGTTTTCAAAATCGGCTTCAGAAAGTGATTAAAAAAAGAATTTTATAATTTTTTGTAAAAAAAATGCTCCCGAGATATTGTGATGCTGGATAAGAAAAAAAAAGGTCTGACCCAAAAAAATTATTCTGTTACAAGAACTTGGCCTTTTTCGTCTTCTTTTTGCTTTTTCTCGCTTATATTTTTGGTTTGAAATTCACCTCGTTTATTTAAAAATTCTACTATTTGGTTGAAAGTTGAACTACTTTGTCAAAAATTCATTTTTTTGGTTCAAGATTCATGGCGTTGGTTAAAATTTTAACTATTCGTCTTTTTGGTTAAAAAATTCATCTCTTTTGATAGAAATTTCATCCTTTTGTTTACAAATACAACTGTTTGGTTGAAAATTCATCTATTTTAGTAGAAAATTTATTTTTTCTAAATGAAAATTCAACTACTTGGTTGAAAGTTGAACTACCTTGTTAAAAATTCACTTATCTGGTAACATTTTTTTGGTTGAAAACTGAACTATTTTGTTCAAAATTCAACCATTTGGTGAAAAATCGTTGAGATTACTTTAAATTTTCTATTATTCAATTATTGAATTCTAAACAATTACAATTCAAAACTATAAAATTTTTAATTTTCAATATGAAAATCGTGTAACTTTTCTTCCACAATCAAATATTGTTAAATTTTAAGTAGTTACCTTTTCAAAATCTTTATTATAGAGTTGTTCATATAGACATTTGAAGAAAAATGTTCTAATTATGAACATTTTTATTTTATATTATTGGCTTTGCAACATTTTCAAGATAAAATGTTTCAATTTCACATGCTTTTAATTCTAAATGCTTTGAGTCTTCAGAACTGAATAATAAAAATAATTTCAAATTGAAAACGTATGCTTAAATATGAAGACCCAAATTACAAAATGTTCAAAGTAAAAGATTTTAGAATTACGTACTGTAAACTTAATGATGTCATGAGAGCTTTTAGGCTAAGAATTTGTAGATTCAATGAAAGTAATTTTCTTCTAAACAACGAAACTTAAATTCAAAGTTTTTCCCATTCTGATCCATATCTGAAACCTTCTAAAAGTTCAGCATCATTGAGTACGAATTTTTTCTCATTTTGTGACTTTTAAATTCAGTTATTTTCCAGAAAAATTTGAATGATTGAACCAGAGATAATGGACTTGAATAAATTATTTAACAAAAATTAAAGCTTGATCTTCCTCAATATATCATTTGCTAACGATCTCAAAGTAGTATCTCTTAAAATATTATTTTTGTACACTCAATATAAGACCTGTTTAAATATTATTTAAACTAAAGTGCACAATCTCGAATCGAGAGAGTCGAGCGAGTCGAGAGGACGATGACTTGGCTTATAAAAGACTTTTTACTGGCGGAAAACGGGAATCTTAATTTATGAGCCTATCCCGACAAGAAATTCTTTTTTCCCCTTTATTATTCTCTTTGCATGATTACATTATTTTTTTCTTGATAAAAAATAGTCATTAAACTCAATGTATATTAAACATTTATGACATCAGCTCATATATATTTTTAAATTTTAATTAACATTACATTATTCATGAAGTTATTTTCTTTACAATCACCAACTATTTTTAATAGAAATCTGTATTAATTAAAAATTAATATTAATTAAATCTGTATTAATCTGTATTAATATTATAACAATTAATCCTCTTATATATTTCTTAGAAGTCTTGAAAATATTTCAAAAAATTTCAGGCAAAATGTTTATTTTTAAAGATTTCGAAAAAAAAGCTTTTTAAGCATTTTGAAAGGTTTCCAGATAATACAAAAAAATCTTGAGATTGCTGGGAAAATTTGAAATTATTTTTTTCAAACATGAATTTTGAGAGATAATTTCCTAAAATTTCGAAAAAGAATATAGAAGATTTTACAGTAAAATTTGTCAGTTTTCCAAGATTAGAAAATTAAAAAATTAATTCGAGTAAGTTCAAGAGATATATTAAACAAAAATTAGAAGCTTTATTAGAATTTTGATAGGTTTAGAGAGAATATAAAAAATGTCTCAAGATTCCTGGAAAAATTATTTTTTATTTTGAATAATTAAGTTTAAGTGAATATTTAAAAAGATCTCCAAAATAAAAATAAAAGAATCTTGAAGCTTTCTGCTGGAACATTTTAAGAACATATTTTTAATGTTACCAGATTTCACCGAACTTTTTTTTTAATGTTATGAAAAATTCAAATCATTTTGACAGATAGGTATTTAGAAGATTTAAAAGTTTTGAAAAAACTAGACAAAAATTTAAATTTTGAAACATTTAAAACAAAATTTAGATTTTTAAGGATTTCGAAAAAGAAGCTTTTTAAGCATTTTTAAGGTCTCCAGAAAATATTTTTTTTTAAGATTCCTGGGAAATTTCTATTGGTCTCTTATTTTGAAAAATTAACTGAAAAACAGTATTTAAAGAATTTTCAAAACTTTTGAAAGACTTTCAAAATTAACAAAAAAGAACCTGGAAGATTTTAAGGCAACTCTTTTTATTTTGCAATATTTTAAAAACTTTTAGACAAATTTTAAAATATTTCAAAAGTTACTTTTAAGTTTTGAAAGAAATTCGAAAATAATTTTTAAATGTAGATTTTTGAAGACTTCGAAAAAAAAAGATGATTTCCTGAAATTTCAAAATGAATGTAGAAGATTTTAAAGAAAAATTGTCCAATTTTGCAAGATTACAAAAATTTAGAAAAATTTCGAGCAAGTTCGCGAGATATTCAGAAGTTTCTAAAAAATTCAAAAATCATTCAAGACATGAAAGGATTAAAATTTTTTTTAACAAAATATACATAGAATTATGAAAACTTGGAACAAAAACCTTATAAACTTTTTAACAATTTTGAAAGATTTCAAGATAACAAAAAAATGTGGTTAAGATTCCTGGGAAAATTTAAAAAGATTTCGAAAAATTTGAAATGATTTCATAAAATTTGAAAAAGAGTGTAAAAGATTTTAGAGTAAAATATTTAAATTTTGCAAAGTTACTGAATTTAGAGAAGAAATTGAGTAAGTTTAAGAGACATTTACAAGTTTTGAAAAGATTAAAAAATAATTCAAAACTTCTAAAGATTAAAAGTTTTTTAATGTATATTTTTGAAGACTCGAGAAAAAGATTTTTAAGATTCGAATTTTCCCTAAAATTTCGTAAAATTCTATAAAATAAAAAATGTTCTTCAAGATGTTCTAGATTCTGCTTCGACATATCTGAGATCTTCAAAAATCTTTTTGAATTTTTTCAAGAATCTTCGAAAAATTATATTCACATAATCTTGAAAAAAAACTGATAATACTTTCTTAAATATAGTTGAAGCTCAAATTAAGATGTTTAAAAACTCTTAACAAATAAATAATTATTCGAAATGTGTATTTTGAATTAAAAATTATTTTTCCCTCAAATCGAAAAAATAGACGAGCGGGATTAATTATGCTAATATTGTTGAATTTTAATGAAGATTAAATTACTCCTAAAATTATTTTCTTTACAATCACCAATTATTAATATAAATAAATTCACATTATCGACATTTCTGTCTAGACAATACGATACCACTTTTTTTTCTCTCAGTGAAAAGTAGATTCAGAGCTATTCTCGTCTCTTGGGAATAATTATTCTCGGAGATTTTCCTCAAGATTTCTTGAAATGGAATTTCTATTTTCCCCTTATCTCACTTCTAGAAAATTATCATAAATTTCTCATACAAAACAAATTTCGTTAATTTCAATAGAAAAAATTGTAAAAAAAAGTATTATATTTCAAATTTCGCATCTAATTTACCTAAGCATCTCTATTCTATTGAAATTATTATTTCAATCTAATTATTTATTTTTAATTATTTAATTATTTATAATTACTAGCATCAATCATGCATGTAGCTTTTCGATTCCAAGGAAAAAAAAAATAAATAAATAAAAATTAGATTCTTCAGAAAATTCAAACAGATTCTTCAAGATTGCAGAATGCAGATGTGTCGAAAAATAATCTAAAAAATATATAATAAAATTTATTTATTTTACAGGATTCCACGAAATATTAGCCAGGTTAAAAGATATTTAGGATTTTTAGAAGTTTGGGAGAAATTTGAAACTATTTTATAGAAAAAATTCCTTAAAATTTTCCACATACTTTTTTCACAATTTTGGAAATGTTTTGAAGTGTTTTCGAATATTCCCTGAAAATTAATTTTAAAAGATAAAATCATTATTAATTTTCCAAAAAAACTTAAGAAAATTTTCTTGTCAAAAAGATTCTAAATTTTTGTTCCAAATCTTTAAAAATCTACATTTTGCTTAACATTTTTTTCGAAGATTTAAATTATTTTTAATTGTTTTCAAAACATCTAAATATCTCTTAAACGTATTTGAATTTTTTGTAAGATTTCTCATCCTGCAAAATTTAAAAATGTTGCTTCAAAACATTTTTTATTCTATTTCGAAATTTTAGAAAATCATTTTACATGTATTGAAATCTTTTTCAATTTTCTCTCAGAATTAACTTTTCAGAATAAAAAATCATTTGAATCTCATGAATCTTATGAACATTTCTATATTATATTGAAACTTTTCAAAGTTCATAAAAAGTTTCTAAATTATTTTCTAGATCTTCAAAAATATACATAATTTTTTTTAAACAGTTTGAAATCTTTTTAAACTTTAGATTATTTTTAAATTTTTACAAAACTTCTACACCTTCTAAATATCTTTTAGAATTATACCAATTTTTCCTAAAATTGTTCTAAAAATCTGGAAATCTTTTGAAATATTCTCTTAAAATTAGTTTTTCAAAATAAAAAATCGTTTAAAATTTCCTTAGGAATCTAAAAAAAAGTTCATAATCTTGGAACCTTCGAAAATTCTTAAAAAGCTTCTTTTTCAAAATAGTTTTACATTTGTTAAACAAGTTTTTGAAATATTTACAAATTTTAGTTTTTTTTTAACTATTTAAAAAACTTGAAATATCTCTTTAACTTACTAGAATTTTTTCTAAAATTTTGTAATCTTGCAAAATTGACAGTTTTTGCTTTGAAATTTTCTAGAATATTTTTAGAAATTTTGCAATGAATTTTAAGAAACTTTTTTCATTCTCTTGAAACCTTTCAAAATTTTTCAAAAGCTTCTAAATTTTTTTTTTTCGAAATCTTCAAAAATATACATCCTATATTTTTTAAATGGTTTGAAATCAGTTTAAATTTCCAATTATTTTTCAATTTTTACCAAACTTCTGAACCTTCTAAATATCTTTGAAAATGGTTCGAATTCTTCCTAATATTGTTATAAAAATCTGAAGAAGAAAAATTACCTTCAAATCTTCCAGATTCTTTTTTGAAAATTTGGGAAATCTTTTGAAATGTTTTGAAATATTATCTTCAAATTAATGTTTCAAAATAAAAAATAATTAAAAATTTTCCTATGTATTTAAAAAAAAACTTTTTCACAATCTTGGGTCTTTTGAAAATTTTAAAAACCTTCTATTTTTAAAATTTTATATTTAAAAAAATGTTTTGGAATATTTAAAATATTAATTACTTTTGAATCATTTAAAAATTCGTAAATATGTCTCAAATTTACTCGAATTTTTCCTACAATTTTGTAATCTTGCAAAATGGACAATTTTTGCTTCAAAATCTTCTACAAACTTTTTCGAAATTTGGAGATGAATTTTAAGAAATTTTTTTTATTCCCTTGAAACCTTCCAAAATTTTTCAAAAGCTTATAATTTTTTTCAGAAACCTTCAAAAATCTACATTTTGTTTTAAATTGTTTGGATTCTTTTCAATTTTTTTATTACTTGTTAGTTAGATCCTTTTAAAATAATGCGAATTTGTCATAAAATTAAACAAAAATCCTTGATAATTTAATTCTGCAGATTTAAAAATGTGCCTTAAAATCTAACAGATTCTTTTTCGACAATTTTGGAAAACTTGATAAATGTGCTCTTATGAAATTAATTTTTAAAAATAAAAAATCATTTCTAATTTCTCTAGAAATCTAAAGAAATTCTGTTCACTCTGTTAAAACTTCTGGAAATTCTTGAAATGCTTCTTTTTTTCGAAATCTTCAAAAATCTATATTTTTAAAAAAAGTTTTTGAAATCTTTACAGTTATTAAATTGTTTTTGAAGCGTTTCAAAACTACAAGTTTGTAAGCAAATGCTATTATATATTATTATATTATTATGAATTATTCATTATTTTAATTAAAAAGTAGAAAATCCATTTCGCATGTTTATGAAAATAAAATTCTGCACGTTTTTCTGGTGGAATAATTAAACGACTTCGTAAGAGTCCACATGGTAGATCAAAGTCCATCTCGAAATAAATTCAGTTCTCCGTTATGGAAGATAAAATTTAAAGTCTAGCAAATTTAAAATGTAAAGTAGCGCAGAAAGAAAAATATAGCTTTGAACTTTAAAAAAACAACAAAAAACATTTACATGATAAGAAAGGATGCGAGATGGAATTCTAATTAGGTTTAAAATTTTTTTAAATTTCAAATGTAGAAGCTTCCCAATTTACACTTTTCTAATTTTAAGAATCATAATAAAAACATGTACAAATTTCAAGATTAACTTATTGAACCTTCGAAAAAAATAATCGAATTTGAAAGAAAAAAAAACAATAACAAATTCGTTATTTGAAATTTCAAAGAAAACAGAAAATTATGAAATAATATGAAACAGTATGAAATAATAACTAACACAATTTATAAATGACGCAAGTACTATATATAGATTGGGAGATAAGATGAAACACGTATGATTAGGAAATTATCGTTTTATGTTTTTATTAGACACACACAAAAACTAATTTGTGAATCTTCAGAAAAAAGATAGTTCAATAAAAATGACTCCAATTAATAGAAAAAAAAAATAAAAATTAAATTTGAATTCTTTTTTGGATCGCTTGAGTACTGCTTTGAAATTAATCTTTCAAGTTTATTGAACCCATTTCATTGCCTCTGGTAATTAAGTAATCAGTACGTATCATAATGACGCGATTCTACTACCATCTGGAAGTACGTCTCTTATTTTCCAGAAATTAATGCAGAGTAGACTCTTTTTTTATTCTGTCAAGTTATGAACTTATAAGTGCAGATTTGTAATAAAGTTAATATTATCATTTTAATTCGTAATTAGTAATTAGCATCAAGCGCCAAGTTGTGATAAATCTTCAATTTGTAATTTAAAGTTAGTTAGCAAGTCTTTTAGTTTAATGCAATTAATTTTTAATTTTTAAATGAGAAGTAATTTTAAATGATCAGAGATTAATATGAAGCTAATAGCATAAATAGCAATGCAATTGGAGAGGGAGGCCATGACAAGGCTTCTGGATCAGATATAAATTGCTAATATTGTAATTATAAAACTTGGTCATGGTTAGACTCATTCTTGAATTTATTGAGAATTAAAAAGAAAACAACTAACTGTACAGTTATTTCCCATTTATCGAGCTTTCTGACACTGTGATTCTACTCTATTATACGAACTCAAAAAAAAAAGATTCTTTTGAATCGAAGAAAAATATTCTTTGGCTCTCAGGCAAAGAAGAGTCTCCTTGATTCGAACAAAAGGTTTTCGATTCCAGTGAAACTTTTTCTTTGATTGTATTTAAAATGATTTTCTTCATTTTGAAGTTATTTTTGCGTTAGTGAAAAAAATGTTGTTTAAGGAACAGTTTCTTTACTTGAAGACAAACATTTCTCTGAGTGTTGATTCACAGAAAATTTCTTAGAATCAAACAAAAAAATATTCATTGGCTCAAAGTCAAAGAACAGTTTCTTTTATTTAAAGAAACATGTTTGGTTTAAAGAAATTGCTCTTTGTTGCAATACAAGCGTTTCTTTGATTTGAAATGATTTGCTTCATTTTCAAGTTATTTTCGGTGAGTGAAAAAAATTATGTTGAAGAAACGGTTTCTTTCATTTAAGACAAATATTTCTCTGAGTATTGATTCATAGAAAATTTCTT
Source organism: Andricus grossulariae (assembly GCA_011634705.1). NCBI lineage: Eukaryota > Metazoa > Arthropoda > Insecta > Hymenoptera > Cynipidae > Andricus > Andricus grossulariae. The sequence continues at coordinate 941 of JAABKJ010007460.1, read as the reverse complement.
CGCAGTTAAAAAAATATATGTTCTTTGTCTCGCAAAGAAAATTTATTCTGATTCTCTTGATTTAAAGACATTTCTTTGGTTCAGAGAAATGACTTTTTGTTTCAACGAAAATTTTTTTTTGATTAGAAATAATTTTTTTCATTTTTAAGTTATGTTTGTGTTATTAAAAAAAAATATGTTCAAGGAACAGTTTCTTTAATTTATAACAGATATTTCTCTAATTTTTGATTCAAAGAAAAGTTTCTTTCATTCAAATAAATTTCTTCTGATTCAATGAAACTTTTTGTGATACAAATAAGTTTGCCTTGATTTAAAGAAATGTTTTTTTTGTTGGAATAAAAGTTTGTCTTTCATTAAAAATTATTTTCTTCACTTTGTTCTTCACACTAACGGTTGATTCAGAGAATTTTTTTCCAATCAAAGATAAATACGCATTGGCTTCCAATCAAAGGAAAGTTTCTTTAATTAAAAAAAATTTGTTTGACTCTATTCTTTGTTCAAATCAAAGGTTTTCTTTAATTTAAAATGGTTTCCTGCATTACAAAAATTTTTTTTTTGTTAATGACAAAATGATGTTAAAGAAACGGTTTCTTTAATTTTAGACAAATATTTTTCTGATTGTTGACTCAAAGAAATTTTTTTCAATCAAAGATAAATAAGCATTGGTTTCCAATCAAAGGAAAGTTTCTTTAATTAAAAAAAATTTGTTTGACTCCATTCTTTGTTGAAATCAAAGGTTTTCTTTAATTTAAAATGGTTTCCTGCATTTAAAATTTTTTTTTTTTTGTTAATGACAAAATTATGTTAAAGAAACGGTTTCTTTCATTTTAGACAAATATTTTTCTGAATGTTGATTCAAAGAAATTTTTTCCAATCAAAGATAAATACGCATTGGCTTCCAATCAAAGGAAAGTTTCTTTAATTAAAAAAAATTTGTTTGA
>JAABKJ010007459.1:0-20949 GCA_011634705.1 Andricus grossulariae | reverse complement strand
TTAAGAGAGTATTTGCCGGCGAAGCGCGTAATAGCGAGTACACGAAGTGCGAAAACCTAGAGGAACCGAGCTTCAAGTGTCAGGTAAATGTGTCCGAGCGCGTAGCGCGAGGGGAATACCTTATCGAGCGCGAAGCGCGAGATGAATACCAAATCGAGCGCGAAGCGCGAGATCCAACAGGTGCGCGCCCTAGGCGTGCTCAAACTTGCGAGCGGGCACATTTTTTTTGACAGTCATATCTGCGTGGTACAAAGGGGTTAATTTTTAACTTTAAGGGTTGGAGCCCAAAAATAGGAGTGGAATGTGGAGCCCAAAAATGCCCCGGGATTAAATTTGTGTAAAATTCAAATTTTTTGAGGGGGGTGATTTTATTATTTAAGGGTTGTTTTGGGAAAAAAATGTTTACGAATTTCAAGAGCCCAAAATTCTGGTGGAATTGAATTTTGATTATTTTGTGAAATTATGAGCTATGAAAAATCCCAGAATTCGATTGTGGAGATGCTAGCTTAATGGACCTCTCAAAACCTCAAGAATTTATGAAAAGTGTATAGGTCCAAATTCTCATGAATCTAATACCTTCTATAAAAAATGATGAGGATGTAATAACAATCTACGAATTTACTTTTTTCAGAAACTTTTTTTCAGTTATGCATTAAAGTTTTTTATTTAAATTTTTAATTATACTGAGCATCTTTTTAGGGTTGTTTTTCATCTTTTTAGCTGTGTTTAATATATTTGAGTAGAGTTATGGCTTTGTTTTGATTTGTTAACCATTTCGCTAGATTTTTTTCTAAAATAATACGTTTCAAATGAACTATTTTGTAAGTATTTTCTATCTCATTTAATGCTTCTATTATTTTATTTTTAACTACTAAAATTTGAATTTTATACTTCAATATTTTTGTGATGACCTATTTTACTTTATAAAGATATTTGTATTGTGTGTTGCAAAGTGACTTTTAAAAAGCAAAACAGAGTATTTATTAATTGGGAATAAAAATATGAGTCTTGTATTCTAGGTCAGATTCTTTCAACTTGTATTTGTATACACTGTCAGTAATTTAAATATTGATTTAGAGTTGAGGTCAGCACATTTTTGCGTAAGTTTTTTTTTATAACAGTATTCTGATGCATAACATATAAAGTTCAGATGTATTTTTTTTATGTCAAATGATCTTAATTATACATTCCAATTTTAAATTAAAAGCAATTTTATGTGTTTCTAAATTTTCAGATGAAGACGAAGTCAATGAGGTAAACCCTTGTACTCCAGAAGTACTGCACTCACTTGACGATTGCTCATTTTTTAATTCTTTTAGAACACCTGTGCTATTTTCCAAAGACACGTAAGCTGAATTATATAAAAGTACATTTATAAATCTTTCAGGGTGACCACTATAACCGAAAAATCAAGAATGCAAACCTTTTCCACTTTTTGAAAGAATTTATTGCTGGTGGAAATAATTTCGCATTGTTTTTTTTTTCTATAAAGCCTTGAATTTAATAATATTTAATAATAAACTGGATTTTAAAATAATAATATCAGATTGAAACTATTGAAAACTTCCATGATTGAATAAATTCAAATTTAATCATTTAACACTGTCAATTTTAATTTGTTTTAAGTTTTCTGATTTGAAGTTCAAATTATTCAAAGATGCAATATTAAATTAAAAACCCTACTATTAAAGTAACTTTCAATAATTTATCAATATTAATATGAAGAAGTTAAGCAGTTTTTAATTTGGATATATCAAAAATGAATTAAAAGGATTTAAAATTGAAAACGTTTAAAATTGAATAACTCAGAGAGTATTTAGAATGGAACAATGTTTTGAATTAAATAAGTCACGACTTAATTATTTTAAACGAAGCTATTTTCGCAATAAAATTATAAGGAATTCGGAAGTAATCAATGGTAATCAATCGAATATTCATGAACTGTTGCAAGTTACACTAGGATAAATTGCAGTCATCACAAGTTTCACCTATTTTAAAATTGATCACTCAGGGAAACGAGACAACACGAATTTTACCTGTGTGATAAAAAAATTTGTTGGTAAAGTTATAAATATTTAAATGTTATAAAGCAGATAGTGATTTATTGTTTCCGTCTTTAATCTGATATAACTTCTAATTTTCTTTCGAAGTCTGTTGGAGAATTCTAGAAAAAAAACTTCAAAACTAACAAAATCGTGTTGATCCTTCTGAAAATTTTTAAAGACAAATTATTCAGAAACCCCTGCCGTTCTATATTCTGAATTTTCTAGTTTTATGGTAAATATTGTTTCATGAGATCTCATTGTGTGTCAGTACCTTCAAGGGGAAGGAGGTTTTTTTTTCTAATTTTTTTACTCCAAACTTTCCTCCAAAGTCTCTTTCCTAAGATAAGAACACATTTTTAACCAGGGATTCGAATGAAATTAAATGGCATTTTCTGATATTTGCCAGTTATTCCTGTAAATTCAATCTAATTTACCTGCAAACTATGCTAAGTATGAAAAATTACTAAAAATAATGCAGGTCTGGAAGCGTAATGTCAAAATTGTGTTTCTATAAAATTTTATTTCGAAAGAAACAAAAAGGAACGTAACGAAAGTTTCGTTACGTTTCTTTTCGATTTTTTCTGTGTAAAATATAATTACCACATAATTTTGACATTATGTTTTCGTAGCCTCATTATCTTTTGATAATTGTTTAGGCTGAGCTTAGTTTTTATCCAAATTATTTTAAATTTATCGAAATAATTTTAAAATATCCAAAAATGCCCCTTATTTTCGTTCGAATCCCTGTTTTTAACTTATACTTAATTTGTCTTACATTGGTTATTTTTCATTATTCTTTCAGAGAAATATCTTATCAACCGTCATGGTAAGGCTCAATCATTTTCAATCTGAAAGTTTTTTTCACTAGACTTTTCTTTACAGAATACTTTTTTTCTTATGATTTTGAAGTATTTTATGCTCAAAAAGAAAATAAAGTACTAACATTCACATTTTAGACGACAATTTTTTCACATATTTAAAATTGTTGTTTAGGAAATTTTATTCTATATCCAAAACTGAGTAAAAAAATATTGTAAAAGATTCAGATGAATTTTTTCTTAACTGTTTATTTCTTTTGAATAGTTTTCAAATGTTTGAAATATGTATAAAAAAGTATCGAGCCCTTTTTGAAATAAGTAAAATTCAATTATATTTTTACAAAACATATATATTTAACTAAAAAAAAACGAAACTAAAAAAAAGTTGGAAAACATTCTTTTATATTTAAGTCTCTCTAAGCTTTTAAATGTTCCCTTGAAATCATTAGAAAGATGCGTTCTGTGACGAAATATTGAGTTCAACAACTTTTAGGTTGAAGAGGGATTAAGGGATTAAGCATTGATTTACATGTTTATTTTTACTTATAACATTTTTTTATCACATATTTTTTTATGTACCCCACCTTTTTACCGTTTTTTAACGATGATAGGTACTGTGATAACTGAAATTGTTACGAAGTTAAATATTTGTACATTAGTTCATTTTCGTTGGATTTTTTTTAGTATTGAAGATAGGAGATATAATTTTTTTCGATGAGGAATCAATTGAAAACTTAAGAATTACTTGTAATTTTCCCGATTTTATACTGTTTACCTCTGTTTTGCTGAGAATATTGCAAAGCTATTATTTATGAAGTTGCTTTTATAAACAGATCGATAATGTATTTTATGAAAAATTTTATCTAAGTAAATTTCTATAAAGTAAGCCATTTATTATATTTCCATTTTTTTCTATAAGGGAAATTGATTTCCATATAATGTCAAAAACTTACTGAGAATATTTTTCCGAAATTTGAATGGCCACCCTGAAAATCTTTATCAACATTTCGGTCCTTAAAGTAGATAATTCAGTTAATAAACAATTCCTTAATAGTATTCCGGGTCAGCCAGTTGTTCCTAGCACACCTTCAAGTCTTGCCCCCTTCATCACCAAAATTAACGAACCCTGGACAAGCGAATTAGAAACTCCAGACGCAAAACTAATTGCTAAAGCTAAATTATCTTCGGCAGAGCGAATTAATTGTCTGCAAATTGTAAGTTTTCCATTATTTAAAGACTAAAATACTCAGTAAATTACTATTTCTCAAAATATTGAACTCAAATAACTGAAAACGCAATTCTTCATTTGAGAATATAATAATTGTATAAATAGATTTTTTTAAGTAAGTTAAAAATTATAATTACACCTACAGGTGGAAAAAAGTTCTTCCAGCAAATCACTCACCCCAGTATTAGAAAATGTCAAATACGAATACACCGAATCATCATCTCCAATTTTAAACAAAAAAGTTCGCAAGCGACCTAAGCGTCGGATATTTAAAACCAATACATCGGAGAATCTAGGAATTCCACAGGACCTCGAAGAAAGAATTCAAGATGAAGAATCCAACCGAAATGACGAAAGACTACAAGAAAATAGAATCTTCCTTTTGCCAGATCAATTCAAGACTGAAACTAATAATCCAAATCCAATTTCTTCTCCAAATAGCAAAAAATCTAGTTCCACATGCCTTGATAGTAATATTTTACAAGCTAATCTCAATCCTGATTTTTCAAAACCGTCTACCTCTTCTATAGAAAAATCTTTGGGAGACATAGTTAGAGATATCAAGCGTACACAAAAAAAGAGAAGACTAGCTTCTGAAATGAAGCTCGCAAATTTTTCGGAGATTGACCTTTGCAAGGACGCCATTCAGCTTGAGTGTGCTTCCACAAAATTTTCTGATTCCACTAAAGAAGTACCAGGAGCTATAAGTCAAATTGGACTCGTGCCTTTTTCTAAGTATTGTTTGGAAGTGGGTGAAGAACCAAATTCCAAAGATCAGAAAAAAGAAGAAACTTCAAGAGGGAATGAAGAATTAAAAGAAAAAGAGAATCATGAGAGAAGGGAAATTGTAGGAAGTTCTAAAAAACAGTCGACGCATTCTAAAACAGTTAGGATATTCAATAATAGTTCGTGTAAAAGTTTTGAGAAACCTAAAGGATGCTTAGATTCTTCTGAATCTGTACTCACCTTAGAGGAGCAAGAAGAAATACTTAATGAAAGTATAGTGGAAGATTTCCAGTTCAGTCAGTGGTTGTACATATCCAAAGATGACGAAAAGAAAGATGTGATGGAAATTGTGCAGTCTCAAAATTCTGAAAGAGGAAGTAAAGCTACAGACGAAGATATCGAGATTCTTTCTCATTTCAATAATGAGCTTCAGAAAAAAGACATAGATGAACGATCGGATATAGAAATTATAAAGCAAGTTTCTGCAGGTCCTAGCAAAGAAACTATTCCTTTATGCGGATTTTTAACGACGAAGGGAAAACATATTCAAACTAATGAAGATAAACTTCAAACGGCAAAATCTGTATTTAAAGATGTTGAAGACATTGAAGATATTGATCTCGATAACGAATTTTCTAAAGGTATTACGCCAGGTTTAGAAAAAACATCAAAAACAGACATTGTGAAGCAAACTTATACAGGATGTAGCAAGGAATCTAAATGTTTTGGATTTTCAACAGCGAAGGGAAAGCCTATTCAGATAAATGAAGAAAAACTCGGGAAGGCGAAGTCTGTATTTAAAGATGTTGAAAATATTGAAGACATTGATCTTACTTCTCAATCTCCTAAAGAACTTTTGCAATTAGATAATATGCTTTCGCAAAAAGAGCTAGGTGAACGATCGGAGAGGGAAATTATGAAGCGAGTTTCTGCAGGTTCTAGCAAAGAAAAAACGGTTTCTAATTGTGGATTTTCAACCGCGAATGGGAAACCTATTCAGGTAAATGAGGACAAACTCCGGAAGGCAAAATCTGTATTTAAAGATGTTCAAAATATTGAAGACATTGATCTTACCTCTCAATCTCCTAAAGAACTTTTACAATTAGATAATAAGCTTTCGAAAAAAGAATTAAATGAACGATCGGATCGGGAAATTATAAAGCTAAATTCTGCAAGTTCTAGCAAAGAAGAAACGGTTCCTAATTGTGGATTTTCAACAGCGAGGGGGAAACCTATCCAGATCAATGAAGGTAAACTTCAGAAGGCAAAATCTGTATTTAAAGATGTGGAAAATATTGAAGATATTGATCTCGCAGACGAATTTTCTAAAGATCTTACACCAAGTTTAGAAAAGTCATCAAATATTAAAATTGTGAAGCAAGTTTCTGCAGAATTTAGCAAGGAATCAGCATGTTTCGGGTTCTCAACAGCGAAAGGAAAACCTATTCAGATTAATGCAGACAAACTCCGGAAGGCAAAGTCAGTATTCAAAGACGTTGAAGATATTGACCTCATTAACGAATCTGCTCAAGAAGTTTCACCGGATTTAGAAAAATCCTCGAATGTAGAAATTACAAGACAAGTTTCTGAAGAATCTATCAAAGTACGAACGATGGAAGACATTGATTTTATCACCGAGTTCACTAAAGATGTTACGCCACAAGATTTAAAAAAATCATGGGACATAAACAGGGAATCTAATCTGATCAATTTTAAACCAATATCTCTGGATTTTAAGAGGGACATTCCGAAAGCGGCAACCTCTTGTGGATTTTCAACAGCAAAGGGTACAAGTATACAAATAAATAATGAAAAATTGCGTAGAGCTGGAATGATGTTCAAAGATGTTGAAGACATCGAGAGTGTTTTAGAAACTGCAGCCGAAGAGTTTGAGTTCACAAAACCAAACAATGTTCTTGAATCTAAGCAAAAAGATTCTCCGAAGTCGGGAGCAAAATTAATATCGGGATTTTCTCTAGCAAGTGCCAAAACCAGTTCGATTAGTGAAGCAAAGAATCCAATTTCTGAACTTAAAAATAATTCTATTACCGGATTTTTTACAGCTGGTGGCAAAAGTATTGCTATAAGTGAACAAAAGAGAAAGAGAGCAATGCAAATGTACGATGAAACTGAAAAGGACGATTTGATTAGTAAAGATAAAGCATTAAGTAATACAGAGTTGACTAATAAAGAGAATCAAGCAGAATTTTCGCCAGTTAAAGTTTCTTTTCCATCAACAAGTAAAGTCCAAGCTCCACCGAATTCTAATTTGTTAAATAAATACACTTGTGGCATGAAGCGTACACTTTCGGAAGAAGTTTCAAGAAATTCAAAAAGGTTCAGAACAGCAGATGTCACTATAAGAAATTCTGTATATATTAGAAAGAGTTTTAATCCTGTTATTGTTAAAAGTATGTCAGAAGTTTGTCCACTTAACAAAAAAATGAGTTTGAATGGATTAAAAGACGTTGTAAATCTTCCTACATGTGATCTAATTGTACCTAAGGTTCAAACTGTGCAATCTGGATTTGTAACAGCTTGTGGAAAGAAAATAGTCATTAGCGATGAGAAAAAACTGATGGCTGAGAAACTCTACGAAAATATTGAGGCCAAAGATGTAATCGCTGGTAGTTCTACGTCAGTGTCAGCAAAAAGAAATCTCAGTTTGCCATGTACTTCTCAGAATAAAGAGAGTGTTGATATTAAAAAGAGGAGATCTTTACAGACTCAATCTTCTAATGTTAAAGATATTGAACAATTAAAAAAGGAATTTCAACAGATGAGAAGAGATCAGTTAAGAAATCATTTATTTATCAAACCTTCGACTCAATCCAAAAGTTTTCTGATAAATTGGCGACCAGAATCGCCGCCTTTTTCTGGATTTGATAGTAATGATTCTGTAAAGAGTACTGCTTTGTTTCTAAAGTCTGAAGAATATTTGAGAGAAGAGGAAATTATATTAAGTAAGAGAAATGAATCAGAATTAGGAAATAATCTTTCGAAAATATCAAGTTTGAATGCCAAAGTTCGTGAAGAGGATAAATCGGAAATTGACAAGATTAATAAGAATTCGTCTATCTTGCATCTTGTATCCGATGAGGCTCTCCAAAAAGAATTAGAACTTTCAGAACTCTCTGTACAATTCAAACCTGGAATATCTGATCAAATTTTGAAATCGAGTCCTACATTAAAACGAAACATCGATGATGTGGACGGTGAAACTCCACTCGGAAGAAACTTTGCTTCCAAAAGTAAAAAACTCAAACTTACTTGCGATTTGCAAGGGAGGAAACTCTTCTCCGAGGATTCAGAAAGTGATGATGAATTTGCGAAAATTTCAACAAATATGGTCACAAGTTCATCAAATAAATTTGAATTAGGAATATCTACCAGGGCTTCTCTAATTCTATCGGAAAGTATTATCGAAAGTGTCGAAATTCTACAGAAGGACTTAAAAGATTCCAATGAAACAAGACAGGCTTTTAAATACAATAGCGACATTGAAAAAGAAAAGGAAAAAAATTTGGAGGATGCAAGGCGCAGTCCTATTTTAGGAAAAAGGAAAAGGAAACGAAGGGTGAAGGATGTAAAGCCTGTGGAAGAAGGATCCGGAATTAAAAAGAAAGAAAGGTGTGATTCTGATGCAAATATTGATGCGAGGACCAGTTCGCAGAGTGTGGAAACTGATTCTGTTAGTGATTCAGATATTTTGGAGAGACGGATTTCTGCTGCCTTCGAGCAGGTAATTTAGTTTATGTAGTGTTTGGTAGGGCGTATTGTAAACTAAAATATTCCGAAAATAAAAAACCCTGGGATCCTATTCTTTTCTTTTTTACCTGAAAGGCAACTGTGTAAAATTTGGTACCGATAAAAAAAATGTTTTTCTTGATTTACTTCAAAATTATCAGTTATTTTGAAAAGATTTTTTAATTAAACTTGTAGATCTATAGAATACATGTTTTTGTTGCATTAACTTTTTTCTTTGAACCAAACCTCGGCAAAATGGAAAAAAGTAAAAAAAAGGCTTTTGATATTTTTCAAAATCAATTGGCATTTTTAATTTTACTTACTAGTGGTCTCGGCGAAAAATATAAATCACTATTTTTGACCCTTTAAAAGCCTAATACGTTAGTTTTTTATCGCTAATAAAAAATTTGTTTAACTTATTTTTTTTAGGCCAAATTTAACATTTTTCTTGGAATCCCTGGTTGAAAGACGTTTACAAAAAACTGCAAATGTTTTTACAGGATACTGCAATTATAATAAATTAAAACAAACATTACAAAAAAGTAGAGCTTGAGTCTATTAATCAGACAAGTTTTGTACGTTTGTGTACTTTTGCAAGCTTTATTGTATATTTTTATACTTTTATGTAGTTGCAATATTTGATAAAAAAATACAGGCTGTTTTTTGCTTAATATTCAATAGTTTAAATGTAATAGATTCTTTTAATAGCAAACACTTCCACAGTTTAACGTAAAATTATTTCCTCAGAGTGTTTTAAATATTTTATCATCCTCGGTCGAAAAAGAACAACTTTTTAGATACTAAAATTGTAATTTCTTGTAAAATATTAAAACTACAACAATATGCATATAAGTACAAAATTCGTCCAAATAATAGACAAGAGTTCTACTTTTCTGTAATTTTTGTTGTAATTATTTATATTTAGTTGCAGTATCCTGTACAAAATATTTAAGATTTTTAACTTTTTGTAAAAGCTTTTCCACGAGGGATTCAAAGAAAAATGTTAAATTTGAATTTAAAACAAATAAAATTTGCAAAATTTTAAATAGCAATAAAAAACTGACGAAATATGGTTTTCAAGGGTCGCAAATCATGATTTATATTTTATGTTTTATCGGAACCAAATTTTACATCGTATCTTTTTTGGTAAAAAGGAAAGAGGGGTTCAATTTTCTAAAATTCTTATTTTACGTTAAGCCCTAGCATTAAGATATTTGCGAAAAATCTTTAAATTTAATTTTGATATCCCTTTATTTTACAGGACATGATTATAGCTAGGAAGAAAAAACAGAGAGCGAAACCGATTAAAGGAAGCCTGTTGGATAATAGAGAAAAAAATCGAAATTCCAGGATTTCTTTGCATCACTTTTCGAGTGGTTCTGCTCCAACTAATCGTAGTTTACAAGAAGTAAGTCGAATTTTTAGGCCCTTATTTCATTTATTTATTTTATATAATTCAACTTTAATTTAATTGATAGCTAAGGGAGAAAGGAATTGATCCAGATGTTCTGGAAATCTCTGCATCAACGGCTGGACGCTACAAATTTCGAATCACAGATTTTAATAGGTTTGTGTAATTTTTATTTTTATCGATCTATAATTGAATTATTCATTCTTAATTGACTGACAATTTAATATAATTTTAATAAATTAGGATATCAAACGGCAATCTGGTTAGTTTGGATGTTGGAGACGGTGGAAGATTAATTTTGGACGCAAGCGGATCAGCTGGAGTGACGGAATTCGAAAGAGCTTTCGAGGCAAGTCCTGGAGTCGATCCTAAGCTTCTTCCTCCAGATTGGGTGCGGAATCACTATCGGTGGATCGTTTGGAAATTGGCTTCTATGGATAGAGTAAAATTAGGTTGTGCGAATATTCCAAGGTAAATAATCTAGAAATAGATCAAAGTTAGAAATTTCTGATCTAGAATTAAACTATAATAAATTGTCAATTACGAAATCTGTTTAGAATGCTAACGCCAGATAGAGTGATGAAGGATCTAAAGTACAGATACGATAGAGAAATAGATAGATCACAACGTTCTGCTATCCGAAAAATTTTGGAGAAGGATGATGTTCCTTCGAAAAGAATGGTTCTTTGCATCGCTACGATAGAGGAGGTAAACATTTTGCCATAAATTAAAACGATTTGTAAAATTGTCCATTGGCCAAAAACAATTAACATGGGGAAAGGTTTCTTTTCTTAAAATGTGTCATATAAACATAAAATTATAAATTTGAGTTGAAAAATAAGTTTAGACTTCTATGGAAAAAGACGTAAGTTTTGATTTCTTGAAGACTTGCATTTTAAAAGTTAAGTTATCGGGAATTTATATTTAAGACTTGATTGACTACCTTTCTATATTATCATCATTTTTGTTTCTTTTTTTATGTATTTAAGAGCACTGATAATGAAAAAAACGAAAGTGATCCAAGAATTTTATTGCGAACTCCGCGATGGAAGGTTGAAGTCACTGATGGCTGGTATAGTGTACCTGTTTCATTTGACGCAGTAATGGTGAACAAAATTATAGACGGAAAAGTTCAAGAAGGTACCAAAATCGTGACCTACGGAGCGGAACTACTTAACTGTGATAGAGGCTGTTTTCCACTCGAGGTAAGGATTATGTTTTTTATCTACAAAAGTACATTTTATATCTAAATTCTTACAATATATAAATCTGCTTATTACAGAAGTCTGCCGATGTCTATTTAAAAATCCATACAAACTGCACAAGAAGAGCAAGATGGGATGCAAAATTGGGATATCAACGCCAGCCAGGACCTATACCAACAAGTCTGAAAACTATTGATCCCAATGGAGGATTAATTGGAAAAGTGACTGTCGTCGTTTCTAGGATATATCCAACATTGTTTCGAGAAAAAACCGCCGATGGTCAATCAAGTAAGTCTGTATTCATTTCCTTATTTTCAGAATTTTAGGGTGGCTGCTGGACCGGGAAACTGTTAAATTTGTTAGCGGTGGATAAATCGGCAAATGATGGTAAATTTACTTTTTAACCGGGAATATTTCTATTTTTTAATAGAAAAATCTACCCAATCGCTTTGAATGTCACTTGAAAAGTTCATTTTAAAAATAATTCTAATAGCAGTGCCTTATCCTAAAATACTTTAACTTCAAAATATTTAATTAAAAAATTTACGCTGTTGATCCTCCTAATTTTTATTCAGTTATTTTTAAATTTTTAAAATGTTAAATGCTGTTTTCGAAAGCTTATAATATTCAATGTTTAAAATTAAACAATTTCTTATTTATTAACTGATTGAAATCTTAATTTCTGAAACTTTCAGTTTAAAACTTGACTGAAGATTTTAAAAATAAACTATTTCAAATCGGCAGTCTTTATAGTTAAACAATTATAAGTTTAAACCATTCAAACTTAAATAAGTTTTGATTGAAACTTGATATATTGTAGAAGGCTTCAAGAATTAGTGATTCCAAATTAAGATTTTTAATTTAAACGATTCGAAGATGAAACATTTATAATTTTACGGCTAAAAATTCAAATATTTTAAAATTGAACTATTTTAATTTTAAAATCTCAATAGTTGAACGATTTGTTTCATTGTGAATGGTTTTAATAAATTGTGTAGTTAAAATTTGAATGTTTGCATTTTGAATAGCACAAGAGACAATATGACTATTGTTAATTTTTAACTATTCATATTAAAATAATTCAATCTTAAGTTTTGTCAAGGGTTTCAGTATATAAAAAAACGTGTTTTAATTTTACGATCCTAATTTTAAAATTGCATTTGTAACTTTAAACGTAATAAGAATAATTTAATTTCAAACACTTCTGGATTAAATGTGAAATGCATGCAATTTTTTATCATCTGAATTTCAACAGTTTTTTTTTTACAGTTAATTAAATTTCCAAGGTTTAACATATTTTTTCAATTTTGAATGGTAAAAACGACAGTGAATTTATTTCTTAAATAGAAGTTTGATTAATTACCAGATATGTATATATTTTTTTAATTTCTAAGATTCCAGTTAAAAATCTTGGAATTGTATAAGCTTTAATTTTGAAATGTTCAATTGTGGCTATTTCCGGAATTGTTAGTTTCCAACATAATTAGATTTAATTAATTGTTTAATTTTACAGATCTGCAATTTTCAGTTTTATGATATGGGTGAAAATAAAAAAATCAACACAAATTCGCTTAGAAACTGTCTTTAAAAAAGTTAGTTTGTATTCAAGAAAAGCACTTTTTGACATTAGTCCTAAATTATGATAAAAATAATTATGAGCAAGATCATGAAGGGTACTTCGATTTTAAATTCATTATTTAAATATTAAGTAATAAAGTTTGTCTTTCAATGCTTCTAAAATAGGATGCTTAAAATATACGTGAAGACTTATTTGAGCTCTCGTTTGCAACATAACAAACTAAATATAAATAAATACAAGAATCTTAGATTTAAAAATTCTCGAAATATTATAATGAAAACTCTTTTTGTGATTAACTTCACTCACATCCATAAAAATAATTTTGACATTTTGGCATATTTAAATGATTTTTCTCTTCTACCAGATAAGTTTAAAATAATTAGTGCACGAGGTATGAGAGAATGAGTCACATACTATCAGGTTCTATAATTATTTTTTTTAGATGAATCAAAGCTAGTAGTTTTCTCGGGACAGGATATTGTTGATTTTTCGATTGTTCGATTTTTACCCATATACAATTCTGAGCACTTCATATTAAAAATTATTTAATTTTTAATACTTGGAGTTTGTAAACATTTAAAATTATTTATTTTGAATGCTTAGTACTGACATTTTTTAAACATTAAAAGCTTCACTAAAAATTATGTATTTTGAGTGGTATTTAGTGTGAAAGATAAGAAAATTTTAAGTGATTCTCATTTGGAGAGTTTCTAATAAAGTTTTGAGACCTCGAATTCTAATTTATTTAATTTTTGAATTATGTCTTATTTTTAAGTTATTTTAAAATTAATCTTATTCAAATTAGAATCTCTTCAATTTTTAATTGTTCGTTAATGCAGTTTAGTTGACAATATTTTAAATATAAAAATGTTCAGATTCAAAAGCTTGGATTTTTTATTTTTGTGACCAGGAAACGATTTCATTGTTGGAAGCCGGAAAATCTGAGATTTTTTTTATCAGGGCTTAGCGATCACACTGATTTTGAAATTAACTTAGAAATAAGATTTTAATAATAATAAATTGTCTTTCCATGACATTTTTCTCAGTTTATCGAAATGCCAAAAATGAAGAAAAGGCACAAGCGGCTTATGATCAAGCATTTCAGTCAAAAGTAGAGGCGATTGTTGCCAAGCTACAAGAAAGATACGAAGGAAAACAAAATTCTTCCGGAGACGACAGTTCCGAATCTTTAATAAATTACGATTCTGGAGTGAGTTATTAAGAATAAATCTAATATAGATCTAAAAACGAGTACATTCTAAGACTTAAATTTTCTTTAAAATTCTCTATTTTCTATTAAAACCTCTTAATTCTTGAAATTTGCATCACATGAATAAATTTTGATTGGTCTCTATCAGTCCTACTTGACCGAATCTCAAAGACAAAAGCTTATGGACAGTCGTCAAGCTAGACAGGAAAGATTTCAATATAAAATAGCCCAGGAAATAGAAGCTAATCGTTCACCACCTAGGAGCGTAGTTCCGGTTCAAAAAGTTCGAATTGTCGAAGGAGAAACGAACGCCATCTTAACGATTTGGTCAAAAAGCGAAGAGGTCAGCATTCTTAAAGAAGGTGGTTCCTTCTCCATCTTCAATATAAGTGCTTACGGAAATGGGTATGAAATAATTTACTAACAATTCCTTCTTTTCTGATTCAAGAAGAAAAATAATCCCTAGTCTTTTAATCTTTATAATTATTTTTATTTTCTAGTTTCAGGGACGGAGATTTGAATCTCACAGCTAGCAGGCAAGCTGTCTTCAAACCTGAACCAACTCTGGAGCTGTCGTATCCATCCAGAATTTACACTCCTTTAAAAGATGTCGCAGCCTCTGGTTTTGAACCACCTTACTGTGAATTGGACACAGTCGGAGTCGTTTCTTGGATCGGAAATACTCCTCATGTAAGTTTTTTTAAACTATAACTTTGGTTTTAAATAATCGGAGAAAATGATTGAATATTGGGAATAAATCAGACATTTTGACTAATAAATTTCTAATTAACTTAGGGGATGAAAAATTTTGAAGCAGTCTGTGTGTCTTATCCAAACGAAGACACTTCCTCCTCTACATATTTGTCAATTTTATTTTGGCAAGGTCTTTCATCCCATGGATTTTCAAATATTCTCACTGTAGGATCCTTAATTGCGTGCAGCAATTTGGAATTTCGTCGGACCCGAAATGCTTTGTGGACTATTCCTGTCTGTTATTGTTCCGAGAGGACGATCTTCACTCAGAATCCTCGACAGACTCACTTATTGGAAGCTTTCGAAGATCTAAAAACGAGGATAAGCGTGAGTAACTTTTATAAACTGACATTCTTTTGCATATCATTAACCAATGGTATGTAAACGAAGTACTTCGTCGACTTCGCTGAAAACGCGTGAAGTTTGCGCTCGAATGTAATTTTTTTATTGACTAACTTTCATTATCCATCATAAAAATGTCAAGGCACCAAGAGTCAGCAGATAGATAAAAGTATAAGCAACGGATAAAAAAATAGCTGAAACACCGTTTTACTACTGGTAGAGCTCGGACTACTATTGAACACTTTTTTTTAGCAATTCCACTAATGCCACTATTTGCTCGTAATTGGCCGCTAATGACACTGTGTATTTCTTTACTTTCTCTTTAACCCTTTTGTGCACACCCGGATACCTGGGTACCCACCACGGTACATTTTTGTATGTAAGTGGAGTACAAATTAAAATTCCGCTGTTGGCTTTCGAATTGTCATTATTTAGCTCAATTCTAAACAAATGGAGTTAACGATAAGGAACAGATTTTAATTGCATAATTATTTCAAAAATTAAAAAAGGGAGGTGAATACCTGGGCAGTAGGTGTGTAACAACGTGGATAAAGTTGGGTGTGCAGACAAGGGTTAAAAATATTTCCGAACTTCTTCACTGATTGGCTGAAATATATTTTGTACCATCTTGAGTACAGAAATATATAACGGAAAATAGTCCCAAAGAAAAATTAATTAAAAATCTTTCAAATTCATCTATTATTTATTTCCTAAGCTTCAAATTGTACATTTTCGACTTTTTGAAGAAAAATCTTTCCAAATTGTACCATTTTAAATTAATGAGATTGAAGTTTGCAACGTTTACGATAAACGAAAATAAAAAAAAAATGTTGGTCTAAAACATAAAAGATGCAAAACCCTAATAGCACGGAACGTTCCAGAAATGTTTCTGGAACGTGTAAAATGTCTGCCGCTTAGGAACGTTCTAAACAGAAATTACCGTTATTGTTATTATTATCAATAAATATCACGTAAACCGTAAGGGGTCGTGCATAAATTACGTAACGCAATTTTCCAACAATTTTGATCCCCCCCCCATGTAAGGATTTTTCCGACTTTCCCTGTAGTTTTTCACCATTGGGTAACACTAAGCTGGACCCCCCCCCCAGAAAAGGGTTACGTAATTTATGCACGACCCCTAAGATGAATTCTGAACCAAAAATATGATACTATGCTTTTCAATCAAAACTTAATAGCTCTCAAAGGAATGAACTTTCAACCAAAAATAATTGAAGTTTCTTATTAGGTTCTAAAAAAACATAATACTTTTATGTCTCCGAAATGACCGAGAGTGGGTAAATTGTATTGTATAAGACATGAGCTTATGGCACTCTCCAACTTAAAATCAGTTTTTCTCCAAAAGCGAGGTTTTAATTTATTTACGAAACATTTATAGTATCCCTAAATCATAACTTTATTATGTCAGTTCTTAGTATTCAATTATATAAATTTAGATTTCTCGGTCGGTGGCCAATCTGCGTGGTTTGACCTTAAAAATAAAAATAAAATCAATTACAGAAAAAAATACTGCGTAAGTTTAGTTTAGCTTTGCATTTTCAAAATATCTTGATTGAACTCAAAGCCAACCACTGAAAATTTAAAATCTTGTATACCTAAGTCTTCTGCAATTTTTCGGCTTTTTCCTGAATGATAGGACCACTAATTGGAAGATTCGCACTTCGAACATTGTTAAATCACGTAAACAGTTCTTCTTCTACATCTTCGTGTTTTGCTTGATACAATTTTTATTTATTGCTCAAAATTGTTGATAAAGATGATTGTGGCATATGAAAATCTTTGGCAATATTAGTTTTAGATTTTTCGCCTTTCTGAACTTCTTCTAAAATTTTTAACTTTGTCGATAAATCGATAGAAGTCTGTTTATGCTTCATGTTGACGGTGAACTGACAGCGTTTTCCCTGCGAGATAGCCCTACCCCTATCAAATTGTTCGTGTAAAGCGGAAAAATCTGTGCGTGGGGACTCATGAATGTGTTCGAGATTCTGTTAATGAAAGAATTCGGATAACGCAAATTTCTCCTATACAAGCCCATATTATTTTCTAGGGACCGAAAATTTTGTTCGTACTAACGTGAAATTCGTGTTATCCGAGTTCGGCTTAACGAGGTTTTACTGTATCTGTTTCCGAGTGATAAAATTACATATCATTAATTATACAAATTATTACGTTTGTATGAAATATACTTCTGCACTTGACATTCTAAAGCCTAAATTTGTCATTGATAACAGCAATCGGAATTTACAAATAAGATACATTTTTCCTCCTCAATAACTATCTCTAGCGTCACTATAAAACGTATTCAATGAAAGCATTGTAAACTTTATGATAATCAAGAAGACTGTATACAGTTGTAAATTCATATTCAGTTGGAAAATTAACATTCTTTCATAATCCAAACCAAAATAGGTACATGTGTTCACTTTAATATACAACAATAGTCCACAAATTAAAAATTCGGCAGGATTTAAAGCGTAGATTCAAGAAAAATTTGGTGCAGAAAAAAAACGAAAAACAAATGAAAAAGTAAAATAGGACAATCATTACAGGTCTATAATGATTTTCCTATAATTTTTTAGCGATTATACGAATAATTATAAGTAAATAATTATAGAAATTATTAATATTGAAATATTTAAAGAATTAATGCTTTAAGAAAATGACAAAAGTCAAATCTTGGGAAATCCCACGGTTTTTAGTATGTACCTATGTGTTCACCTTTATGATAACGATTGCGATTTCGGACTTTGGCTGGTATGTAATCATTCAAATAAACCAAGTACAATACAGTTAATATACAAAAGCCAGTAGCTTTATTTTAATAATTCTAAAATTCCAAATGATGTGAATTAAGTTTAAAAAGTTATTATTTGTATTCTTAATATCCAATAACAATCCACATAATAATCATGATATGTATTTGGTTCAGAAAAATTGATTCTGTATTATGTATGTATATCTTTGACATTCTCATCAGAGAAGCTATTGGATTTGTGTAAAATTTGACCCCGTTCTTCTCCCGTTTTTGTCAAATTTCCACGTTTTAAGACCTTCTGAACTCGAAAAACAGGTTTTCGCGAATGTGTCTGTAGATTTTCAGTCTGTTAGCACGATAACTTTCCAAAGTACTGACAGATTGAATTGGCCTTTTGTATACTCTCTGAGTGTCCTAAACTGAAGGTCAAGTTCGCTAGCCAGCCATTTTGAATCAAATTTCAAAAAGATAGAGCATTTTCAAAATTTTTGAGACAACTTTTTTTTAAGCTTTGAAATTGCTATACACGGCTATTTTTAGTAGAAAAAAAGACGAAAAATTACTGTCGTGACTTTTCTTGAATAATCAAATTACCAGAGTTATATTAAGAAAATTAAGAAAATTCAACAAAAAAAAAATGAACATTTTAAGCCAAACGACGCACGACATGAAAAAATTTGAGAGGAGAAAAACGTTGCTTTTTAAACATCCTACAATACCGTCATAACAGCTTTTTGAATTTTCTTGAAAACTCGAAAATTCAAATTGTGATCGCACAAAAAAATAATGAAAAACCAAAAATTCCATTTTTCGGTCAAACTATACAAGATACGAAAAAAGTTAAATAAATAAAAATTATACATTCAAAAAAGATCTACAAATTTGTTTCCATAACTTTTTGATAGGATGCGTATTTTTTGTTTGAAACGTGAAAAATAAAATTAACAACAACAAAATTAAATTTTTGGAGAATGACGCAAGGTACGAAAAAAGATGAATACAAAAAAATTGTGCATTCAAATAAAATCTTCAGATTTATTAGCAATCGCTTTTTGATAGGATGTCTAGTTTTTGTTTTAATCGTAAAAAATAAAATTTTAAATAAAAGAAATTAATGTTTGGACAAGCGGCACAAGTTATGAAAAAAATTAATAGACAAAAGTTGCTCAACCAAAAAAGAGCTACAAATTTTGTCAGAAATAATTTTTTGATAGTACGGCAGTTTTTGTTTTAATCGTAAAAAATAACATTTGAAAGAAAAAAATACAATTTCTAGAAAAACCACACAAGAGACGGAGAAAAATGAAAAGACAAAAGTTGTTCAACCAAAAAAGACCTACAAATTTGTTATGAACTTTTGTTATGAAAATACATTTGAAATAACAAAAAAACTAACTGTTTGGAAAACAGCAGGACAATTGGTTAGAAAAAAAGTACAGTTTCAATGACAATAGTAACTCCAGAAGTAAGCCGACTCGGTTACTATTGTCATCGAAAGGGTACTATTTTCTGATTTTTCCTAACATCGAACGCTTTCTGGGAACAGGTGAAAGTCGACGCTTGAAAAAGGAGGCCGAAACCCCCTGTTTTTTGGGACGTTTTAGCCCTCTAACTGTTGGCAAAAAAAATTTAGGACAAAAGTGACAATATCGTTGAATTCAGAAGATTTCAAGCTTTCAGATACTTTTTACTACACAATTCATTTTTTTGAGCGTGTTGCAATCAAAAGAAGGGAGGACCCTCGACTTTTGGCCCCGACTCTAGTAATCTGTCGGTGTGGTTGTCTTTGGAACTAATAATCTGTCAGCAGCTCACAGCGTTCGGTAAAGGGCTATCTAACGCTCACTTTTCAGGGGGCTTTACACTTTACAGGCTCATAACATGGTGGTTTCGACTCAAATGGTTTTAAAATTAGACGTTCAAAATAACACAATTTTAATACTGAAAATCGATCTTGCAACTTTATTTTTAACCTTCCAAATTACAAGATTTCCTGTCGACAAAAATCCACGCTGTAATTTTCACTGTTCGAAATTGAGGTATTTTTATTTAATTGTATTTAGTTCTTCTGCCATACAGAACAAGAAACCCGTGAACAAATGACGAAGCAGTGAACAAGGTCATGTAGTTACAGGTTTATGTTTTCCTGTATTGGTAGCTACAGATCTTTTATTATGTATGACTAGAAATTTTGCAGATGCGGGCGAAATAAAATTATTTATTAAAACCTCATTTTCCATTATTTCATTATAAATAGTATAACGTACATATGAAAGAGGGAATTTGTACGATCTCAAATTTCTTAAAAAATGTAGCTATGGGTTTTCTTGCTTTGCACGGCAGTATTGTAAACCTTCAAAATTTAACTCTTCCAGAAAATTTAAAAATTGAACAAATCCAAACTTATATTGTGTAATTAAAACTTTTCTTATACTGGAATCCTTTAAAGTTTAATTTAAGTCGTTTAAAATTAATGATTGTCATAGTTTTATTTATATATTTAAAACTTCAACAATTGCAGTTATACAAGTGAAGAATATACATTTATACATTTATAACTTTTTGAAGTGTTTAATATTAGGAATTGTTTCATTTGAAGAGTTTTCATGTTGCTAATGAAGGCTAAGATGTATAATTATGAATCTGAAAAATGGAAGTTATTTAAAAATTGAAAATAATGTATAAAGGTTAAATCTGAAATTTACCATGGTTAAACTATTACGGCTTTCGATTTGAAACAGTGCAATTTTTATTTTTTTAAAGGCTGAAATTTTTAAAGTTTCAATTAAAAAAATGTTGAATTTTCAAATTCAGAATTATTTATTCTCAAAATTTTACTAGTTCAATTACTATTTAAATTTAAATACAGTTAAGTCTCCAACATTTCTGCGTCCTTGAATGGTGGGGATTCGTTATTTTCAATGCTGGAGGGGACCCCAACCTTACCGCGAGTGGGCAGTTTATTTTTATTAACGACATTCATGGCCTGCCCCGTTCTTGTATCGATGCGCCGCCTGTCGCTACTTTTTCAGCCAAAAAGCGCGGGTGATTTGAAATCAATAATAAATACTATCAATAATAACACAAATAAATACACCCGACATTCCTAGAT
>JAABKJ010007458.1:0-20949 GCA_011634705.1 Andricus grossulariae | reverse complement strand
TTCTTGATATATAGCAACAAGGGTGGCCGTTCTGGGATAGTACTGCTCCTAATCCATAATTAGATGCGTCTGTTGTTCATATAAATTTCTCCTTGTAGTCTGGAAATCTCAAAATCGGTGCTGAACATAATAATCCTTTTATTTTATCAAAATATTCTTGGAAATTTTTTGTCCAGTCAAAAGGTGTTTCCTTTTGGGTTAAAATTGTGAGCGGTTTACAGATTTGTGAGAAATTTTGTATGGACTTCCTATGGTACCCTGTGAGTCCCAAAAAACTCGGAACTTGCGTGATATTCTGTGGCGATTTGATATCACGCACCACTTGTATTTTTGCAGGGTTAAGTTTCACTCCGTCCTTGGTTATGAGATGTCCCAAGTATTCGAGTCCCGAACGCAGAAACTCGCACTTATCGGGCTCTAGTTTTAACCCTGTTTTTCTTAGTCTTTCAAATAACTTGATTAAATTCTCATTATGCTCTTTCAAGGTTGACCCAAATACAGCATGTCATCGAGATAAACAAAACATTGCTTTCCTACTAATCCTCTCAAGGCGTTGTCCATCATCCTTTGAAACGTTGCAGGCCCATTTTTGAGACCGAATGGTAATCTATTAAATTCAAAATGATCTTGAGATGTCGAGAAAGCCGTGTATTTCTTTGATGTTTCACTCATTGGGATTTCGTGAAATCCTGAGCTAAGGTCGAAGGCTGAAAAGAATTTTGCATCGCCTAATTGATCTAAAATGTCCTCGATGATAGGTAACGGATATGCATCTTGTTCCGTGTCCTCGTTTATCTTTCGGAAATCGATTACTATGCGCCATTTCTTCTTGCCAGACGCGTCTTCCTTTTTTGCAATCACCCAAATCGGCGAATTAAAGGGTGAATTTGAATTTCGTATGACGCCTTTTTGTTTCAAGTCATGCATTTACCTTTTTATTTCTTCTTTGTGACATTGGGGAGGATAATAAGATTTAAATTTTACTATCTTGCCGGTTTCCAAAATTATTTCATGTTCTACTAAATCGGTAACCGGAAAAGGGTATCCTTCAGGGTTAAAAATGTCACTGTATCCTGCTACCATTTTTCATGAATAAGGACGTTCTTTTTTTTCGATGTGGTTCAATTTTATTTTGTTTAATAGATCTTGTATCCGTTTTGCCTGATTTCCTTCTGAACGAGTGACACTGACTCTACTTGCTTCTTTAATTTGATCTATTTTATCATACTCCAAACTGCTTGGTATTTTTAAGGGTTTATTTCCATAATTATATAAGGGTACAGCTAATTCTTGGTTCTCTATTTTATAAACGCCGTAGGGGATTGAGTCGTGATTTTCTATATTGACATCTTGATCCTTTTCTACAACTTTAATCCGAGTTATCTGTGCTGTGTTTCCCAAAACAAATGTCCCGTCCTCATAAAGGGGTACTTTTTTGTTATCAAGATAAAGGTAATCTTCAGTTATATGATATTTATCAAATGCATTGAAGAATTGTCGGCCGATAATACCTGCTTCTCGTAAGGGAAAACCATGATCAATTATGTGAAATAAATGCAACTTCTCTGAGTATGGTATTCTTACTGCTTGATAAGAATAATTAATGTCTCTCCCCATGACAAAACGTTTTCTAATCTCAAATGGTGTTCTTTCTATGGGTACTTTAGAATGTTTAATGAGATTGATAGAGGCTCCTGAATCTACTAGTAATCTATAGGTGCGTCCATCAGAATGCTTTCCATGTATGGGTTGCACTCGTCCGCTGATTGCAGAAACTCTGCAGATTCTTCGTAGCGTTCGATTTCATCCTGTTCCCGTGGTGTCACTTCGTAACATTGTAATGGGTCTTGTAGATCTTCCATCTCCTGTATTTTTATGATTTCTGGCGGTCTTCTCTTAGATTTTCCATTGCGAAAACCCGGTTGCTTTGATTTAGCATAGCATTGTTTCTCAAAATGGCCCGGTTTCTTAACGAAGTTACAAGTCATTTGCATCCTATGTTGTAAAGGTAGTCCGTGGTTCGGACTATGAGAGGGCTGATTTCGCATTTGTGGCTGTTTATTTCGTGTCGCAGGTACCGATATGTTCCTCATGGGTAGTCTAAGAATACATGGTTGTACTGGTCGTGGTGTTATTAAAACTTTCGTTCGCGAACGTTTACTACGATACGTTTCCAGAGTGATTGTAGTAGCTAAATTTGTTTTTAAAGCGCTGTAAAGTTCGTCGTAGCTACTTATAAGGTAGTGCCGGATTGCTCCCTTAGCAGTTCCAATTATTTTCTATGTTAAAATGTAGTCCAGTAGTAAAATAGGTTAGGAACATCTTAGCCTCGCGCGTTTCACGCTCTTAATGAAATTGTGTACGCCAACATCATCTTGGTCAAGGCATTGATAGACTCCGCGAGACTTCCGATTTCGCCCGCTCGCTTCAGGTGTTTCTCGTTTAAAGTCTTGAGGCTAGTTTCAAACCTATCCTGCTCGTCAACGATTATTTGAAGTTGGTTCAGGATCAGTGCTAGAACATCCTGATCTTGTTTTGACGAATTCTATGTAGCCATAGTGGGAGCGGTAGTACACGCCTCAGATATGGTGCTATCAGAATCTGTGGAAGTGTATGTATGTGTGGGATAGTGTGTACTTAAATTTTTCCTGTAGGCGTGGAAAGCCAGCTTTAAACCTAATTGCAAGTGGCTGGTGTAAGTGTCGCGAACACGTAACAATATGATATTTGATATTGATTTTAAGCAATGCACTGGCGGTATCTCATTACATCTCATTACAAATGTATAATAACGCCTGAGCACAAATTTTCTATCTTATTTTATAAAAACTCGCTTACTTTTTTTTGTTCAAACTCTGCTTCCTGGTTGTCGGGCTGCACCGTAGTAGCAGCTTGGAGTCTTGGATTTATCCCTCGATATTAACCACCGTAGAGATATCGTTTGATTTCAAAATTGCTCCGTAAAGAAAAGATCGTGTACTCATATCCTGGCAGGATCGCCAATTTTGTAAAGGGTCAGAAGAATCACTTTAAATACTTTTTATTGTGCCTGAACTATATTGCAGGACTTGTTTGTCATAAAAGACCTTTGTCGGTCAGGGGTACCAAACGAACTGACTGCTCCGTACAAGAGAAGCAGTGGCAACGGGCCCCCGCTTCTAGGACTCGAAGAGTAGGGAGGCTGGAAGATCCTTTGACATTCGTGTTACACCTTGAAATCTGTAATGCTTATCTTGTATAAACACTTCATCTTTGCTGTGTTATGCGAATACGTGTTTATTTAGAAAAAATGGAAAACAATTACAAACTTACGCATAAAATTCGTAACAAATTCAATAATAAATAATTTTTTAATCGATTAATTGATTAACTCTTTATTTTACACATACTTCATTTTAGCGTATTGAAATATTTTATGAAATTATTTCAAGAACTTTCAAATAAAACCATTTTATTTGATTACTTCTTTATGTATTGCTTTTTTTGAATAATGAATAAGATTTGATATGTAATTACTTTTAACTAATCAATTACTTCCTGATTTTTAATGCGAAAAAATTGTCACAGAATATTATGTACAATTTACAGAAATCACTGCCAATTACAAGTGTCTTGCTGGTAAGTATGGAATTGAATGCAGAAAAAAGTATTCATTAGGAGATATTGTTACAAACAATTATTAAAACATTATTTGTTTATTGATGAAAAAATATATCACATTTTTAATCAACTATAATTACTTTTTGCCACAAAAGTACTCAAAAAGTACTCAACAGTGGTTATGACAAGATTTTGTTCGGAACAATTATAAATGAAAATATTTTTTTATGGGTAAAAAACATATTACATATTTTCAAACAATACAATCACTTTTTTGCCACAAAAATGCTAAAAAATGGCCAAAAGGTAATCACAAGTGGTGATAGCAAGCTGTTGTTATAAACAATGGGTTATTTATTAATGAAAAAGACGTATTATACATAATCAATGTATTATGTGCACTCATTTGGGATAAAAATGTCTGAATATGACCGTAGTTCTACTTTACGGTACGCTCAGGTACCTCTATGCATGAAGAGTGCACTTTCCAAGGTCATACCTCGTGACCCATTAGGGCTAGGATACTTTTTTAATGAAATTACGCTAAATTGACTCCACTTTCATTTGTTCTGTATAAACTTTATTGTAATATCCACAGGAAATGAGGTATTTTACAATAATAAAATAATAGGCCTAAAAGAATTTATTTTTTCTTTGATGTACGAAGAATTTTATGGACTGTACTTCATCCTCTGGCATCATCAATTCAAACTAAACCTGACTCGATTTATTTTGAAAAAAACTGAACTCCACTTTTTTCCCCGGAAAAATTGACAAAAATGGCCGAATTTGAGGGGTCATTAATTATGACCTATTATAGGTAGGACCTTGTTCTTTTTTGGTAATCACAGCAAATTGAGTTTACTTTCACTCACCTGCAAAACACTTTTTCGTGCAGTAATTAGGTGCTAAGGTACACAGTGTTACTTGAAACTTAGTGATTTTTCGCTGAAAATCCTGAAAAGTGGGGATTTTTCAATGTATCATAACTTGAAATCTATGGAAGATAGCGGATTATTCTATTCTTACATTTTTTTTTCATAATTTTGTCCGTTTTCTTTTTCCCGTTGGACATTTTGCTTTACAATGCAATGGGAATTATCCGTCCACGCAAAAGTAACTTTTGGGACTGTTTTCCAAAATCAAACCGGTTTGGCAATTAATCTGTTCTAGCATTTTTGATATGTTAAAAGGGACCCCTTAATGAAACTTTCTCATTAAAAACATTCCATGTTGGAATTTTTCGGAAAGCAAACTACCAGATGACTGGACTAATTTAATTATTTCTGCGTTCCCGGGTAAAAATATTTGGTCTTGATTTTGTCTTGACTGTCTTCAATATGTGTTCATGACCATGATGCCTGGTTCCGTCTCACCAGCTAGACACTGGAGACATACAGAATTGTCTTGCACTTATGACCAGGTAGACTTGTCTTGAGACACGAATGTCAAATTTATGTATTGGTTGTATTACTACCGGCAAGGCCTGCCATTTCCAGTTAGGTTGGGACCAAACAGTTGATATCTGCTAAGGATTAGAATTTTACAACGGATAAGACTTATAATTCTATAATAACTGATTTTTAAATTGAAAAATTGAAACCTATTGGTCTCAACAACTACAGGCATATAAAATTTGCCACAAAATGATTGAAACTGTTAGTTTCTACAAGTATCTGGTGAACTGCTAGAGATACGAAAAAATGGACAATATTTTTATAATCGCAATCCAGAGAACATGATTATTGAAGATAAACAAACTCATTAATACATAAACAAAGCGGATTAGTGATGACCCTCAGAGGCCTTGGCAGCCTTTGGGCTTCTCTTCTAGTTATAAATCTGTCAGGTTCTTTCGAGGACAAATAATCTTGTCTCAAGACATCGATTTTTGTCTCTAAGTCGAAAATATTCGTCTTAAGACATCAGAAATAGTCTCGTTCCGTTTCGCGAGTTAGACATACAGAATAACTTGAAATGTTCTTGGATTAGTCTTGACCCAAGACAAAATCAAGACCAAATATTTTTACCCGGCTTGTTTGGCAAAGTAGCACTATCGTTGAAGATCAAATTGTAAGGTGATTGATCCTTGTCTTGACATTTGAAAGCAGCGTTTAAGTGTTTATTTCGAGGAAAGTTTAATACTTTTTCGTCAGAAAATTTCTCCACTGAAATGTCAGATTTTAATTGAATCCGAGCAACGCGGTGCAAACTTTTCCAAGTGCTAAAATTTACATTCTACACACCGTAGATGTCATAGATCGCAACAGACGGAAAAGCTTTCGCACGTGTGACTACCAAACAGCAGTGGTATAAAAATTTCTTTAATTTTATTTCTTTTGCATTGAATAATCGCACTAAGCATACAATGAGCATTCAATTCTATACAAATAAACGCATTTCGAGACATAAAATGTTGAGCTATTAAACGGTTACTGATTGTACGGAAGCATGCGCGCCACATTCTTAGGATAAAAACGCTGTACCATATATAATATAGAGAATCTGTAACACTTATTACTTCAGATAGATAGGAATTCATACAATAGTACATTATTTTCAAGTAAGCTCGTGTTCCTTCGCTCGCAAGTACATGTTTTTCTAAAAGCGCCCATATTTTGGGATCACACAGTTTCACGGCTGATTCAAAATTCATTTTATCTTTCACAGGCATATCTTTTTCATTGAGCATATGATTGTCTTTCGAAACACTTTTCATGAGTATTTTTATGTGGGTTGCAGAAACAACAAAATCCCCCATAGGCATAAAAAGAGAGTCCTTTAATAGAAGTTTTCTTAATTTTCCGCCTATGTGAACTGTGTCTGGAGAGAAAAGAATATCCGGTGATAAATTTGCGGGAAAATCTGGAAAACTTAAGCCATTGTCATGCATGGTTACAAGTTTCGGGCCGTTTTCACATAAACTAGTTTCAATTATCATCGCTCTTAATAGGAGACTATCTCTATCGGAAGAAATTCCTACTACTGTTATGGTGACTTCTATTAATTTTCTTATAATGAATTTTCACCGATTACGAACGTCTTGGGTACAAGATTTATTGTGGGTAGAGTATAAGCACAGGCAAAAGGAAGGGCTCTAACGTGTGGAGGTAAAAAGAAAGGTTCGTTCGATTTCGGACTTCAAGACAGCATGGGAGTCACACTGCTGTTTATATTATCCGTCAAAGTCACATGATAATTCGTAATTGCAGCGTCGAGGAACAGTGCAGAATAGCGACTGAATCAGTAAAATCTACTGAACCGCAGGTCAGTACCACTTTAGAATTCGCACTGGTCACCAGAAATTATAGTTATATTCAGTTGCCTATAATTGTAACATTTACTGAAGTGCCGTGTTGTCCATATACGTACTTGGAAGATCAGTAGATTTAACTTGGTTTTCAGTCAAATATAAGATTCTTTTTTATGCGTGTACTTAGCCACTCCTAAATATATTTTCATTCTATTTTGCTTCTACGTAAGTTTCAGCCTCGGTTTCAGCCCCTACATTAAAGATCTTGCCTCTTAGTTCTTAAGCTCTACTAATAATCTCCGTAGAATTTTTAAGCTCTCTTCTAACGCTCTTGAAGAGGGACCCCAAAATCCGCTCCTTTTTTGCGCCCAACGCAGTTCCTGAAGGAAAGAACATAAATTGATGCAACCAAGCTCAAAATAATCGTCAATGCATGCTGTAACCGGGCTTGTCATTAGTTTACCCTTTGAACCCCTTTTAACACTGGAAAATTGAAAAACTACCCCTAATTGGGAGTGGAAAATACTTCATGCATAAGAACGTGATTGAAACAGCTTTTAACTATGTTTTTTATGTAGGTACGATCACTATGGTATATTAACGTATAGTATCTACGTCCATTCTGCTTACATAACATCATTTCAACGCCTAGAAACCCGAAAACTACCCCTAGCAGGGGGTAGAATGTACACCGGTACTATAAAAGTAGGTACAATGGTTTTCCAAATTTTTTCATCGAACAGTGACGCTTCGATTCTTGAAAATCGAAAAACTACCCCTATGAGGGAGTGGAAAATACGTCATAAACAAGAATGTGTATAAAATATTTTTGAATTACTTTTTTCCCCCATAGATAGGATCAATTGGTGTCAATGTATAATAACTACGTTAATTTCACTTACTTAGCACCATTTCAACCCTCAAACACCGAAAAACTACCCCTGTGAAAGGGTAGAAAGTACCTCATGACCAAGAACGAGGATAAAATATTTTTTAATTATTTCTCTTCCTTTAGATATGTTCACGCTAGTGCCAATGTATAATAACTTCGTTAATTATTTTGACTTAGTACCATTTCAACCTCCTGAATTAAGACCGGTGGAAACAACACCGGTACTATAAAAGTAGGTAGAATAGTTTTCAATAGTTTTTCATCATAAGAGTGTAATATGTACCTCAATTATACTTACTTAGTGACGCTTCAACTCTTGAAAATCAAAAAACTACCCCTACAATGAGTTATTGGGTTGTGGGTTACATTACCCTATATAGTAAAGGTGCGTGCATATTTGGCTGTATGTGTTTGTGTTTGTTCATGTATCTGCACGCACCTTCACTGTATAGGGTTATGTAACCCATGACCTAATAACTCATTGTAGGGGTAGTTTTTCGATTTCCAAGACTTGAAGCGTCACTGAGTAAGTATAATTGCGTTACATATTATTCTGTTATGAGGATAAACTTTAAGACACTATTTCATCTACTTTCATGGTACCGGTGTAGTTTCCACCCCCTGATAGGGGTGGTTTTTGGGTTTTCAGGGGTTGAAATGGTGCTATGTAAGAAGAATGGACGTAGAGCCTATACGTTAATATACCAACGCGATCGTACTCACATGAAAAACATAGTTAAAAGCTATTTCAATCACATTCTTATGCATGAAGTACCTTTCACTCCCAATTATGGGTAGTTTTTCAATTTTCCAGTCTTGAAAGGGTAAATTAATGACAAACCCGGTTACAGCATGCATTGCCGATTATTTTGAGTTTTGTTGCGTCAATTTATATTCTTTACTTCAAAAACTACGTTGGGCACAAAAAACGGGGCGGATTTTCGTTTTATTTTGGGGTCCCTCTTTCCACGCGCAAATGTGGCGTCGTTCCCTCGACGCCTGCGCCCGCGTAACGGATATCTTGTTTTTTTAATACCACCTTCATCACCACAGTTTATGGAAGCGTCCGTATTATTGGCTTCAAGCGATAAATAGTGATGATATCGAAATGACTCCAAGAGAAAAGAGGTTTGCCCTGATCTTCTGGCTGAACGATAGAAAACGAGGCTTTATTCAATTATCAATGATTCCTAAGAAAAGCCGAGAAGTCGGCTGCGTAGCTATATTAAAGTGGAATGACATAAAAGCAAAGAAAAACTATTCAATTGAAAGCAAAAGTGCTAGCTATTAGCGGTAAGTCGATCATTTTATTTTACATTGTCCTATATAATTACATTTTTTCGCAATAATGGCTCAAAATCTAATTTATTTAAATTCATAAGCTCACTCTACCCGCATGGGAGCAGGTCTCAACCAGCATATTTTCACTGATTTGAATAGACGATTCTCGAAATATATGGTTCGTCTATAGCGAAGTACTCATCAACTAGAAAAAGAACAATTCGTCCCCGGATTGATTTAAAATTATGCAAAGGATTACCTGGTAAAATTTCATATTTTGCAAACACGAATATTTTTTTTTAAATTTGTAAATATATTTTTATTTTTACAAATATCCCCCCTTCCCCTGTTAACGAGAAGGATTTGATTGCACATATATCCAAGATTGCTGCAAACAAAAGTAAATATGCAAATCAGCGCAACGATTTGAAAAATAGTTCTAAAGAACCTAGATCCAAAAACATCGAAAGAAGGTATCAGACAGCCTATAAGAAACGTCAGATTAAAATGGGGAAAAAGATAAAAATCTTTTATGTTGAGCTTTTTCTGTACCACGAAAAAAAAATTAACTCCAAATTAATTGCCTTAGGTTCTGAGGAAACACATTTTCCTTTCACGTATATCTTCGACAAATATACCTTTATTATGGATATCGATTAAAAAATCTGTAAAAATATAAAATGTTTTTAACCCGTCATGGCCAAACAATAAGCCTAATTTTGATCTACGACTCTATAAAATTAGATTCGGTTTTCCAGATTTCATTTCCACTATTCACAGGCTTAATTGAGACTTATTTCATAGTTTTTATTAAGAATATAACATAATATTTTAAGTTAACGGAGCCTTCACCCTACTTAAATTTGTTACTCAGTTTTATTGTAGTAATAATTATTTTCTTAAGATTATTATGAATTTATTATTTTCAAAGTATATATATATAAATTTATATACTTATTCTACTTATATGTGATTTAAAAATAAAAATATATAATAATTTTATATTTATATAAGTTCCGAAGGCGAAAAACCAACATTAGTACAAGTGGAATCACAAAATAAGGAAAACAAGCTTTATTATAGCACTTCGGTCGTTTTTAAAACACACTGTTACTGGTTTATAAAAGTTAAATATTTGTTTATATTAATAATTACTAAGTTTGGCTTGTATAACTTCGTTCGACTTGTATATATGTTTTCAAAGTTACGTTATACAAAAATTGGGATAATTAAATTAATTACGTGGTTCAGTATACGTCAGAAATATCAGGATCTGCAGGTGGTTGTTCGATTTTAATAAAACTTTGTGAAATTATAATGCTATACAAAAGAAATTTCAGCCCTTGAAGATTTTCAAAAAATTTCAAAATTACGGAAGTTGCGCCATGTTGAATTTTTTTCACATCTATTTTATTATGTATCTTTTTTCTCAAAAGGATTGAAACAACGAGGTATAAGTGGTTGCATCATTTCCTCTAATAACTTAAATCTAATTCTGGAAATCCTTACGTTCTGGAATGCGAGCTGCCAAATATAGAAAATAACATCGCAAAACATCTGAAGCCTGTAGGAGCATGAAGGTAGCCGCGAAAAAGTAGGGTTAATACTGAAACAAAAGAGCTTTAACTGCTCGCGGGCCGCAACACTCACACCGCACCGCAGTGGAGAGGCGGCGCACGGCCTCGCTAAAATGACGGTATCTTGGGACCCATACTAGTCTCCATGTATTTTTTTTAAAGAAAGGTGATTTTACAAGGAATAATTGTATCAATATTTAAAAAAAATTAAAATGGGAGTAATTCACGAAAAATTGAATCAAAATTTTTTTTTACTTTTTTCAGGACAAAAAAAAAAAATTTTGTATTATTTGTATTATATTCTTAAAATATATTATTTTAAATCTAGCATGACCGAATTTGACCAAAATCCAATAAGCTTTTCCAGAAATATCGATAATTCCAAAAAATGTAACTCCAAAATTAAACATGGCGTAACTTCTGTACTTTTGAAAATTTTCGACAATCCTTAAGGTCCGAAATTTCTGTTGTATAGCATTACAATTTCACTAAGTTTCATGAAAATCAAACAGCCACATGTAGATCCTGATATTTCTGACGTATACTGTCCCTTAAATCTGATCTTCATGAAGAAAAGTTAGTTTTAGTTCTTTTGCTTGTATTATCAGAGTAGCTACAAACAAGTCAAAAATTACAGAAGTTTCGTGTAAACTTATCAAAGCTTTTGGAAATATACTATTCCGAGTTTCTTGATTGCTTTAAAGTTTAACATTTTGAGTAAAATTAATAAACTTTTATGTGAAAAATCTGTATTGAATACTATTCACATGCGAATAATATGACATATTCGGGACGCATGTGGTCTTAATATTATAGTTTAATGAAACATTTTTCATGAGCTTCGACCTCTTATTGTGTGAGGGTAATTGTCAAATTGGAGGCTAACTCGAAGTCCCAGTAATATAACATTAACTTAGAAACTCGTACTGATTTTTTTTTGAAATTTAATAAATAATTATTATCAGCCTTTACAAAATGGTCGTTTCTTTTTTTTTATTTGTGTTCTCATTTACTTTAATTTAATAAAAGAATACCGTGAAAATCATTACCGTAAGGCGTCCCAACCTCACTTTGCATAAGGATAATATGTTTTTCTCCTTTTTTTAGACAGTAACCTGGAAAACGCTGAAAGTATCAAGTTTGTAAACTTTAGATGAACATCAATTTAATTTATGGACATTTTTCAAGTCAAATAAATAATATTGTAGAAACCTTTAAGTCTGCCCCTCGATTTTTGTCATTTAAGGCGTCATTACCGCACGTCTTTTTTCTAGTAAAATATTGTAGTTACAATTGAGAAATGAATACAGAAATTTTAAGCGTATCGTTTAATACAAGATTCTATAAAATTGAGCTTAAAATATTAACTCTTCTTTTTGTGAATCCGATATTAAAACTGAAAAGTGTATTTTGACGAGAAAAACATAATTACCGTACGTGAGTTAAAAACCAGTTTCAGAGTGAAAAAAAATGATAAAAACCATTCCGTTACTTGCTAAGCGGTCTTTTCTTTCATAAGTAGGTGACTTTTTATGATTAAAATCTGTTATTTTTGTATAAATATTAAAAAAGGCTAAACTTCATCAATTTTCTGGCATCATTTCCGCACGGTACAATAGAGGAGTGTACGTATATGCACGTGCGCGTGGATCAGGTGGGCCAGTTCGTTTTCTGTTTTATCACCTCTATTTATAAATATACAGATCTCAAGAATGGAGCTAAATAAGTTAATTAGAAAGAAAGAGATGTGTTACAAATTATATTACAGAACAGGTAGGTATATTTGTTATTAATAATATACTGTATACTTTATGTCATTTTTATTCACAATTGTGAAAAATTAATGAATTTTGTATGTTTCATATTTTATATTTAGCCAGTCTCTATCGTCTCAATAGAAAGTAGAACTTCCCTTGACATTAAAAAAAATAATAATAATCTACAATAGTTAAATATTTCGTTTTTCCTAAATGGCATGCATTACAGCATTAACTTTTTAACTTTTGAAAAGTTCGCGCTCTCTTTCATCAAACTTCTAACCTCAAATCCACTTTTCGTATCTCATGTAAGAATTTCATTATTATTTCCTATTTTCAAAACTTCTCCTTTTGGATTTAAAATTTTTAGATGTGATATGATTGATTTCCGTTATGAAATATTTAATTCCTAATAATAATGTAATTGCAACTGTAGGTGCTAAAATTTCCTTACAATTTGACAATTACCCATGAATGTAAATAAGTCTTCGGTGTCAAAGGTCCAAGTAATAAAAGAAAATATGTAGAATTAAGATAAAAAGTTGCTGCGTTTCGGACTCAGTGTGGCCCCTTTTCAAGCCTGTAGCAAAAAATAATGTATTGTGAAATTATTTCAAAAGTTCACATTAGTCATGTAAATAACAAATAGTGTTTTATAAACAGAAACAACATGAAAACATTTAAAAGTATAAGTAAAAAGTGAATAAATGAATCATCACGACGGTCTTAAGATATAACATGTAAACAAAAAAATAATATATTTAAACAAAAATTATTACCTGAACATCATATGAAAAATTAGCGATTTAAAGACTAAATATATTTGTGTATCAAAGTTTTAATATAACCTTCTCCATCAGAACAATGTGATTTATTCTCAAAATAGAAAATTGTTTGTAAACAATAAACTGGAGATAGAAACTTTATGTATCAATGTTATTAGACATTGATATCACTGTAAAAAATAAAGAAAAAACACAAGTGATGTGGAAAAAGTGAAAAAAGAACATAATTAAAGATTATGGTAACGAAACGAAGTGCAATAAATGTGGGGCAAACAAGAAACTTACCAAAGATTAATGCAAGAAAAACATTGTTGTGATTTTGGAGTGAACCAAAAGGTTCACATAAATTTTTAGTTTCACATTCTAGTAAAGTTTGTGGAAAAAATTATTACGAGAAGCAAACAGTGTTTGCAATATAGAGTCTTTCAACTGTCAACATTTCAACAAGTGTTTACAAAGGCATCCATAAAGGGTCAGGTAAGTACGTTCATAAAGTCAATGAATATGGAACATAGTCGAAGAATTAGGCGCCAAATTTGTAATCAATAACAAATATTAAAAATGTATAGAGAAATAAAGTTATTTTTTTCATAATAGACTACAGAAATCCGGTAGTTTGGAGTTGTGATATCTGAGATTAACACATTTTCTTTCTTATTAATGTAAAAATATTCAATAGTACGGCGTTTGTACACATTTTTTTCTGAAGCTAATATTTTTGGATGCTGAAAATCAAAGTGCCGTGATATTGTCTCCATTAGAATTATGACGTTGGCGTTCTTTAATTCTACAGTGTAATGGTCTATTAGAGTGCCCAATAGAACAGCAGTCACAGTATAAACATTTAAAACAGTAAACAATATTTCTTTTGTGAAAAATATCTGATTTATCCTTAGGGGATGGAAAAAGGTTAAAGTAAGATTTAGTAGGTATGAAAATAATCTTAATATTTTTCTGTCCTAAGATATTAGCTATTTTGTCCGTAATACCAGATATATATGGAATAACCGTGAAGGTTTTGGAAAGTGGTGAGTCAGTTTTGTTACCTGAATTATAAATTATGTGAATTCTTATATTAGTTAATCTATTAATTAAGTTAAGTGGATAGCCATTGTTAATTGAAGTTTGTCGTAATAGTTGGATGTTTTGTTTTCTAAATTGTAGAGAAGATAATTTAATGGCCCTATTAATAAGTCCAAAAATCATCCTTTTCTTTTGAGTTCAAGGATGTTGTGATAAAAAATGTAAGTATCTACTAGAGCAAGTTTCTTTGTGATACCAGTTTGTTAAAAGGGTGTCATTGTTCGTTCATGTATTTGAGATGTCTAAAAAATTTAGTGTAAAGTCAACTTCTCTTTCAAACGTAAATTTAAGATTCGAATCGTAGCTATGGAAAATCTCTAGAACTTCTTGTAGTTTATGTTAAGGAATGATCATGAAAATATCATCAAGATACCTTTTATAAAAAGTTATGTTGAAACTGAGTGAAGATAAACAATCTAATTCAAGTGCTTCCATTACAACATTAGAAATTGCTGGTGATAAAGAAAAACCCATAGCTAATCCGTCTATTTATTTGTAGTTTTTATTATTAAATTTTAAAAAAGTTGATCTAAGGCAAAATTCTATTGCATTTAAAAATTCATCTCTGGGAATTAGAGTGTTAGAAGCGATCATATCCCATTTATTTTTAATACTTTGTAAAGCTAAATTAATAGGGATATTCGGAAATGAGTTAACAACATCCAAAGAAACCAGAATGTGATGTTTTGGCATTTTAAAGTTTTTAAGAGAATTGACAAAATCCCAGCTGTCTTTAACATGATACTGTGATTTACTTGTTATTAAACGTAAATAATCTGAAAGAAATTTAGCTAATTTAGCAGTGGGACTGCTTATGGCAAAAACTATTAACCTTAAAGGGTTTCCCTCTTTGTTTATATTGGGAAGTCCACATGCTCTAGGTAATAAGGTAGAATTTGCTTTTAAATGTGTAGCTTCAATGAATAATATATAAGCATTATGGTCACATCTATTGATGATAATCTTATTAGATTTTTCCATAGTGGAAGTATATTCAAATTTAATTTCTTTAAATTCAGCTTTGTCTGATAATAAGTATAACATTTGTTCACTATATTGTAATCTATCTATCTATTATACTTTGAAATGTTTTCATGTTGTTTCTATTTTTTGAAACACTATTTGTTATTTATATGGCTAATGTGAACTTTTGAAATAATTTTACTATAAATTATTTTTTGCTACAGGCTTGAAAAGGGACCACACTTAGTCCAAAACATAGCCACTTTTTAACTTAATTCTACATGTTTTTTTATTACTTGGGCCTTTGTTGGAATTTTCCCCTTGATGTACAAAATGAACTAATAGTCCAATGCTCTCAAACTATTTTTAATTTCCTCAGTTCCCCTATTCTTAACAAACAAAAATTTCGAGACACTTTAGAGTTTTCTCCAGCAATACAATTTGTTGAAGATAACCCTACTATAATTTTCCTCAAAGCAGATAAGGGTAATGTAACTGTTGCAATTGATAAATTACAATATAATGAACACATGTTATACTTATTATCAGACAAAGCTACATTCAAGGAAATTAAATTTGAATATACTGTTATGCGTAAAAATGCTTAGCGAGCTTTTTTGTGTAAGCTCGAAGTCAATCTCTGACTTCGAGTGCTTTATTTACGTTTACGAGTACAGGTATAGAACTGAGCTCCTCAGAGAGGCGGCGCTTTATATATGCTAATTATACGTAGAGTGGGGGTAATTGTCAGCTCGTAACAACCCCCTTTTTAGGTTGAACTTATTCTCTAAGTTTTGTTTTTTTCTTTAAAGTCTTGGTTTTTTTAACTATGCTACCTGTTTCGTAGTTTGACAATGATTCGGGAGTTGAATGGGTTTGGTACGTTACAATATAGGATTGGTGGACTACTTCATTTCTATTACTGAATAATTTGATTGTTTTCGGAAAGCATCCCTTCATGCAATCGAGTATACCTAATTTACCTAAAGTATACAGAGGGCCTAGTCCTAAAGCGGCGTAACCTAAATATTGTAACCATTCTAAGCTAGTTTCTTTCCAGGTACTGGGCCTTCTGTGGGTGGCAATAGTATGTAAAATATTTTCGGTGTCATCCAAGCTAATTCTGACTTGCTTAAGTTCTTCGTGTGATATTTGTTTCGGAAGTTTTACTAATTTTTGTTCCAACCTGTCAATGTCTTTTTGTTCAAAATTTATCTCGTATGTTACATTTAGTCATTGCGTCATATGAGTTCCATATGGTTTTTCTAATTCTAGGGTATCGTAGCTGTTGTACACTTTGCATCAAAATCCTGTAAGTTTTTGGGGTTCAACCATTTTTTCTGTTTTGCTAAATCTTCGCAACTTATGTCTAAGTCTAATGGTTTTGAGGGTACTATAATATAACCATTTATTATAGGTATAAAAGTTTCCTTGTGTAGTAGGCGAGGTGACCGATTACATTTGTTTTCCGAGTATCTTTTGAGTGAACTGGCTTCGCAAGATTCGCTGTCTATTAACTTGGCATTAGGTTGGTTTCTTCTACATATTTCATACACATCTATCTGCTTACATTTGTCAATGGTCTGTCTGTCGGTTGGCACGTAAGAGTCTCGGTATTTAATGACCATGTCATAGTCGGGGACTATTGATATATGGACTTTATTTACTTGAATCAGGATAGGGACTATTGTTTGCAAGGAACCTTCTTCTTTCTCAATTACCGGTATCTCCTCTATGTACGTAAATAGACATTGGATTACTGCTACGGAGAGGGTACTGATGTCTATAATGTGCTGGTATTTCTCTTCCTCATTGTCGGTATGGTATCGCTTACGTTGAGTTGTCTCGAATTCTCTAATAGTTTCTTTCAGCATTTTTAGTGTTAAAATTTGGGGATGTACTATCCCATGTTTTCCGTCGTTTATGGCGTTGATCGCTGTTTCAATATCCTCATTTGTTTCATCTAATAGTATTGCTGCTGATACTAATTTGGAGTTGACAAAAGTATCCTTTGTTGCAGCATTCAGTCCGTGAGTGATGTTTCTTACCAACTGTCTTTCGGAATTCTCCTGCGCAGCTATCCATTTATGGTCCGTTGACGAGGAGTCTAAGATTAATTTGAGTGTTTTTGTGTGATTTGTCAGGATGCTAGCTATGTTTTTGTTATCTCTATAAATTGTGTGTAATTCAGTGTTAATTTTTTTCATGTCGGATTCACTCAATGTTCCGAACAGAGTTTTGGATATATCACCCACAAAATTCGCTAATCCTCTTTTTTGACGTTGTTTGCCTAATCATTTGTGTAGGATACTGTTTTTACTAGCTAGTCCATTGTAGCGGCTCCTGACCAATTGGATTTCATAATAAGGTGTAAATTTATTGCTACAGGCTAGTTCTGCCATAGTAATGGTGGTGTCGATGGATTTAATCCGGTTTTCGTTGGATGTCATATTGATAGCTATAACTAGTTTCCAGTTTTCATGAAACAAGTGTACTTCAGAGATTTCCTCGATATAGATTTTTCCTTGAATTTTCTCCAGAGTGTAGTTCGCACTGATGATCGGTGCTAGGGTGAGCAGGAAGGTCCAGAAGGGTGTCATTATCTTCTGCGAAATAGGGCATTGTCTGATTTATATGAATTCGGATATTTTTGTCCTTATTTCTTATTCGTAAATTATTATTGGCTAAGCAGTCAATGACTTCAAAAGGGCCTTTCCGAGAGGGGTCTAGTGTGTGCTACCGATGATGGTATGTCAGCTTCTATTCCAAAAATAAGTTCAAACGGTGAAAATCCTGTTGTTTAATTCTTCATTGTGTTGATCGCAAAGTTAATAAATTTCAAATTGTCATCCCATTCATTGTTTCTTTCTGAGATGCTTGTCTTGATTAGGTTCCCTAGTGTGGAATGCATTCTTTCGATGCTTCCGTGAGACTGCGGATGAAAACCTGTTGATTTTACATGAGTGATTTGTAATGCTTCTTCAAACTGTTGCATTATTTCCGATAGAAAGTTTTGTCCCTGGTCTGTTAGGATTGTTTTAGGTGCTCCGTAGATGTAGATGTAGTAATCGAGCAGCCCTTCTATTATTGAACTAGTTGTCTTATTAGCCATCGGGATTAACACCGTGTAGCGGGTTAATCTATCTTGTAGGCTCAGAATATATTTGTTACCTTTTACTGTTTCGGGTAATGGGCCGTATATATCCAGGGCTATTTTTTCATTGGTTTTCGTAGGAATGTCTGGTATAATTCGCTCAGCTTGGTTCTTGATTCTTGTGGTTTTTTGCAGTTGATAGATGGGGCATGTTTTGACGTACTTTTTAATTTCTTCATCCATACCTATCCATTATCCTATTTTCTTCGCTTTATCAATAGTATTCATTTCCCAAAGATGTTCCGCATGCTCTTCTTCAATGATATTAGTTTTTTCTTCTTTCGTTAATTCTCGGGTATTGTAGAAGCATAGATGGAATCCTACGTGGGGATACAAGTTATATAGGTATTCCATTATTTCCTGTATCAATTAATTTTCTATTTGTGTAAATAGTGGGTCACCGAATATAAATCTTATCAATGTTAGTTTTTTGCTGATAGTCTCATCGATGAACCAGCCTAGTTTCCGTAGCCAATCCTCTTCATTATATTTTGACATGTCTTCTTTGTTTATTACTTTTCGGAGTTTTCTGACGGCGTCGGGATTTGCTTTCAATTTTCCTTGCGTTGGGTTCAATCGCCATGTCATAAAATTATTGTAAAGTTCATTTTTTTTAGGAGTTTCAGATCGAGATGAATTATTGAGATCGTCCTTACTTTCCAATGATTCGCACATTCTTCTGACTGGGATTTCAATTTTTTCTTGTAGTATTTCGTCCTCGATGTAGAATATCGCTAATGCGGATTGAGAATAGTCTGGATAAGCAGTCTGCTACATTGTTCCCCTTTCCTTTAACATATTCTATTTCGCACTTATATTCCTCTAGCCATAATCGCCATCGTAAGAGTCGCGAGCTAGGGTCTTTCACATTGTGTAACCAAATGAGTGTTTTGTGATCAGTTTGGATTTTAAACTTGCTTCCTAGCAAGTATTAACGTAACCTTTGCATTGCCCATACTATAGCTAAAAGTTGTTTTTCTGAGGCTCTGTAATTTTCTTCTGCTTTATTAACGGTTCTGTTAACAAATAAGCAAGGATGTCCGGCCTGGGATAGCACTGCGCCTAATCCTTGATTCGATGCGTCGGTTGTTAGAGTGAATCTTTCTTTAAAATCGGGGAATCTTAATTCTCTTGATGTTGTTAATGCGTTTTTTAATTTTTCAAAAGCTTCTTCACACTTCGGAGTCCAATAAAAAATTGTGTCCTTTTGAGTTAGCCTGGTGAGTGGTCTAGCTGTAGTTGAAAAGTTCTTTATAAACTTCCTATAATATGCAGCTAATCCTAGGAATGATTGCACATCTTTTGGTGTTTTCAGCTGCTTTAATTCCTGGATTGCCTGGATCTTAATAGGTTTTGGCTTAACTCCTTCTGCGGTGATCAGGTGGTCTAGGTATTCTAGTACTGGACGTA
Organism: Andricus grossulariae; assembly: GCA_011634705.1. Lineage (NCBI taxonomy): Eukaryota > Metazoa > Arthropoda > Insecta > Hymenoptera > Cynipidae > Andricus > Andricus grossulariae. Next base: position 1,194 of record JAABKJ010007458.1, on the reverse strand, counting down.
GGTACTCGCACTTTGATGGTTCTAATTTCAAGCCTAATTGTTTAATTCTTTCCAGGACAGTCACTAAATTTTTGTTATGTTCTTCTAATGTTTCTCCGAATATTACAATATCATCAATGTAAACGAAACATGCTTTCCCAATTAGTCCTCTGAACGCATTGTCCATCATACGTTGGAAGATAGCGGGTGCGTTTTTCTAGACCAAATGGCATTCTATTATATTCAAAATGCTCTTGTATAGTAGAGAATGCTGTATATTTTTTGCACTCTTTCTTCATGGGGATTTGGTAAAATTCTGCACTAAGGTCGAAGGCTGAGAAAAACTTTGCATTTCCTAACTGGTCGAGGATATCGTTTATTGCCAGGAGAGGGTATGCATCCTGGTCGGTGTCTTTATTAATCTGACGATAATTTACTACCATTCTAAGCTTTCCTCCTTTTTTAGGGATTATCCATATTGGGAAGTTGAAAAGTGATTGGGACTCTCTTATTATACCTTTTTCCAGTAATTCACTTGTCTCGTTAAGTGCGAATTCCTTGTGTCTCTAGGGTAGTTTATGCGATCTTAAGTTGATAATTTTTCCTGAGTTCAGGATTATTTCATGTTCAGTTAGATTTGTACAGGGTAGGGGGTCACGATTTCTTTTATCCGTTCTCTGATTTTTGGTCCGATATGTTTTAGTAGGTTCAGGCAATTCTAAAGTTTTTCCAGTCTTTTGAAGTAGTTCAAAGAGTAATCACCCCCTTTTTGGGCAAGATCTACATCTCGTGATTTTACAGACGTAATTCTGCTGAATTTAATTTCCTCTGGTATTTTGATAGGTTTCTGGGAATAGTTATAGTATGGTATTTCTACATTATTATTGTATATTGTGTATAGTCCATCAGGAATTTATTTTTGATTTCCTACCCAAATTAAGTAATTTTCTTCGTCGGGTCTCCATCGTAATGTAAGGGTAGTTTCCATTTGTCGATTATCAAAGAAGTTTCTGTAATAGCATATCTGGAGTATTTGTGGAAGAATGCACGGAGAAAATTTGTTCATTAAAATGTACCCAATTAGTTAGGTAAATGGAGGACATTACTGCATTTAGATAAAGTTTACAATTATTTTAGAATTTAATACAAAACAGAACTATAAATAATACAAAAGAGTTATGTAAAATCTCAAGTCCAGAAGTGAAAATTCTAATA
>JAABKJ010007457.1:0-20952 GCA_011634705.1 Andricus grossulariae | reverse complement strand
CACCGAAGTTAAAGTTATCGTGGGTCGTTTCAGACCCAACGCGAACTTGATCTGCTCACTGCGAAGGCGAGGCTGTCGCTGGGGAAGCGCGATTCAGCACAGAGAATCCTCTAGTCCTAAAGTGGTTTTAGGATGGGGATAGGTATCACCGGGGTACACGGATTCTGAGTAATGAGACGAAAGAAAAATGCCTTGGGTCTGAAACGACCCACGATAAGCGAGTCGGGTTAAGACTGTATCAGGGTACCGCATAATATCTTACGGCTCAGCTGACCCTTCCTATTGTAAGGCGCTCGAGCTCGAGCTCGAAGCTCGGCGGGGCGTTGTGCTTAACCGGAGGCTGCTGCATTAACGTTATTAACAACTAAAAAGTTGAACTTTCAAGCAAAAGAGATGAATTTTCAACAACATAGTTGAACTTTTAAGCCACTAGTAAAATTTTTAAGCCAAAAAGACGCATTTTTCAGAAGACCGTAGAATTTTCAACAAAAAAGTTAACTTTCAATTAATAAAGCTGACTTATCTGCCATATAACACGAATTTGTAATCCAAAAGGACGACTTTTGAATAAAAAGGTAGAATTTTCGACCAAAAAAATGACTTAATCAAATAGTTGAATTTCCAAGAAAATAATTGAATCTTTAATCATATGGTTGAATTGCTAATTTCCACAGATGCAATTTCAACCAAATGGTGAAATAAAAAAACAACACTCAAATTCAACAAAAACACTTACATTTTCAATACTGTTATATTTTTTAAAATAATATAGTTTTAACATACGAATGTATCTGGTTACTTAAAGTAAATTGAACTTATTAGCTAATTTACTAATTTAAGTAATTCCTTAAATAACTAATAATTTGACTAAATAATTAAAACTTGACTGATTTAACGTATATAAAAGAGATAAAAAGCGTGGTACCATATGGAACCGTTAGCCGTTCATGGGTTTTAATTTGAAATAATTAACAATTTATAGTAAATGCAATACTGAAGCCATGAAAAAGGGTTACTTGTACCAAGCGAATTTTACTTGGCTGATAAATAGATTTGGTTCCAAATGAATGTGCCATTAATGGGAATAAAAATTTCATGGAATTTTCTCCAAAATCGTGTGGAAGTAATATACACCAAAATTCGGGAATTTTCCCTACTCCGCCTTGGGGAAAATTCCCAAAAATAATTTGAGAAATATTACAAGAGAAATTTTTGAATTTTCTCCAAAACAGATTTGGGAAAATTCTCTACAATTTGGTGGAATCTTACTGAAAATATGGGGAATTTTTCCTGAGGCATAGTAGAGAAAATTGACTAAATTTTGTGGAATTTTATTAAAAATTAAAGAATTTTTCCGAAGGCGGATTGTTTTGTGTGATGAGTTAAAATTCCCCAAAATTTATGGAATCTTAATAAAAAAAAAAGCAAGGGTTAGCTCGAACTTTGCTTCGCGTCGACTGCTCTCTCGACGAGTCATTTCTGTTGTGAGAGAGGCGGCATGTCACACCGTGGCGGATTTGCTTCCGAACTACCAGCTCAGAGCAGCAAGATTTGAATATTTACACTTACTAAAAGCAAAGTACTGCAAAAAATGTTTAATTCAAAACGATAAATACATTTTTTCGCATGTAACATGCAAATTATTTATTGCATTTTGACGTGAACAACAAAAATTTATGAAAAGAAATGTTTGAGATGACTATCATTAATAAATCTTTTCTCCAAAAAATGTGTAAAATTATTCAAAATATTGTGCTAGTTTATTAAATATTTTAGGGCGAAATATCTTGCTGATCATACGATATGCTTCAAGAATTTTTATAAAATTTACCTAATTTACGTGGAAAATCAAACATCATTTTTGAAACGATTCCCTACATTCAGTAGGAATTCCTACTGAAGTGCTTTTGTATAAATTACCACATTTTTAGGCAAATTTCCCTAAAAATTGTAGGTATTATCTAATTTCCTAAATTTTAGGGAATTTTCCCTAAATTTTTAGTGAATTATAAGAACTTTTAGGAAATCTCCCCAAATCTTGGGGAAAATGATTTCCCCCAACGAAAATGTGGATTTTTACCCACTAAAAAGTGGGGCAAATTCCCGAAACTATTTACAGCATGCACGAGTGCAATATAGTAGTTCGTAATTCAATTGTTCTACATATTTTCTTACATGAATAACTGGATTCATTCAGCCTAAATCACAATTAACATTATTATTATACTCATTTAATTAAAACAATTGACATAATTTAAAATTTGGATGAATCTAAAACAGAACAATTTTATGAAAAATCCACCTCCAGCAGGAATAGAACTTGGGTCCGTTGACAGTAAAGTCCGCAGCTGTATTTAACCCTAGAAAAATGCAACCGTTCGGTTGAAAATTCCACAATTTTGTTAAAAAGTAATATTTTTTGGTCGAAAATTCGACTACTTTATAGCAAATTTACTTGTTGTTTAAAACTCATATTTTGGTATTGGAAAGTCAACTCAAATTTTTTTGGATGAAAATTCAACAATTTTTTCGAAAATTTGACGTTTGATTTGAAAATTTATCTGTTTTAGTAGAAATTTTATTTTTCTTTGATAAAAAAAAAACAATTTGGTTGAAAATTCAACTGTTTTGTTAAAAAATTATTTATAAGGCTGTAAATAAATAATGGCGCGCCTTAAAAGAAAATGTCGCAAGAGTAAAAATTTATTTTGTGCTAGAGATAAATAAACATTTAAAAAAATCTATTTTATCTATCTAATTTAATGGTGGAAAAATAATTGCTTGTTAAATAAATAAATTCATTTAAGACTGTATATAATAATATTATAAAAGTTTTTAACATGAAAAAAGTCAAAAATGAAAAATTTTAATATAATAACGCGACATTGTAAACGTGACCTAGTCTGTTTCCATTTTAAAAATATTGCCTTCTTATTTTTGAAATAAGTTTTTAGCAGAATAAAATAAATTTTGAATGAAATAGTTAGATTTTCAACCAAACAAATTAATTATATAAACAAAAAATTAAATATCTATAAATTTTTTTTTACGAAAAATAGAATAGTTAAATTTTTAGTTAAAAATTAATTTTCAGTGATAAAAACTTCTGAAAAAATCTTAAATTTTCAACCAGACAAATGAAATTTCAACTAAAAAGAATAATTTGAAGAAAATACATGAATTTTTAAGCAAACATTTTAATTTTTAATGGAATTTTCAACCTAATAGTTCAATGTTCAGCAAAAAGTTTAATTTCTACCAAAAAAAGACAAATTTTTAACAAATATAGATTAGTTTAATTTTCGGCTAGAGAAATAAGTTTTTAAGCAATTAAAATAAATTTGCTACGAAATAGGTAAATTTTCAACCAAACAGTTGAACTTTCCACAAAAAAGATTAAATGTCGATAAAAGAAATGTCGACGAAAAATGGAATAGTTAAATTTGTAGATAAAAATTAATTTTCAAGGAAAAAATTAATTTTTCACACAAAAATAGAATCTTAACCAAAAAGATTAATTTTTTACCAAAAAAGAATGATTTTTAACAAGAAACATTAAATTTCAACCAAATATTTTAATTTTTAATGGAATTTCCAACCTAATAGCTATCAACCAAAAAGGTGAATTAGTCACCAAGAAGATTAATATTCTACCACAAAAGACAAAGTTTTAACAAAATACAGAAAGTTTTAAACAAATAGCTGAATTTTCAGCTGAAGAAGATTGATGTGTAATCAAACATGAGATAGTTCAATTTTTAGTTAAAAAATTAATTTCCAATAAAAAAAAATTTAACCAAGGAAATAAAATTTTAACCAAAAGCATTGATTTTCTACCAAAAAAAGAATAATTTGTAACACAATACAGGAATTTCCAACCAAATATTTTCGTTTTGAATGTAATTTACAACCTAATAGTGGAATTGTCAACCAAAAGGGTGAATTAGTCACCAAGAAGATTAATATTCTACCATAAAAGACAAAGTTTCAACAAAACATAGTAGTTTTCCAACCAACCCTTAAATTTTCAACTGAAGAAGATTGGTGTTCAAGCAAACATATAATACTTTAATTTTCAGTTAAAAAATTAATTTTCAATAGAAAAATAATTTTCAAGCCAAATAAATGAATTTTGAACCAAAAAGATTAATTTTTTCCAAAAGAGATTAATTTTAATCAAAATACATTAATTTTCAATCAAATATATTATTTTTTAATGGAATTTTCAACTTAATAGTTGAATTGTCAACTAGAAAGTTGACCAAGAAGATTAATATTCTACCACAAAAGAAAAAGTTTTAAAACATACAGAAATTTTCAAAAAAACAGTTCAATTTTCCACGAAGCAGTTGGGGTTTTAACAAAACAACAAAAATATTTTTAAATCATTAGCCAATTTAAAAAATGCACTTTCCACCAAATAGAAAGATTTCTAACAAAAATGTCGAATTTTCAACCAAATACATGAATTTTCTACAAAACAGTGGAATTTTAAACCCAAAAATTAAAATTTTTAATAAAAGAGATAATTCACAACGAAATTGTTGAATTTTTAACAAAAATTATTAATCTTAAACAAAAAAAAGAAAGTTGTTTAACTTTCAACCAAGTTGTTGCATTTTATTTAATAATTGATATTTCAATCAAGTATGTTTTTAACATATATAGAAAACAGATAAAATCAACCAAAAATACTAATTTTCAACAAAATAGTTAAATACTCAACGACAACAAATCAATTTTCAACGAAAAATAGAATTGTTATATTTGCAGATAAAAAAGGTAATTCTCAAACAACAAAAAACTTATTTTCAACAAAATATTTGAATTTTTAATCAAAGATATGAATTTTTGAATAAAATGTAAAATCTTTAAGAACAATCGAAGGAATTAAAAAAAAAGCATTCAAACATGTAGTTGACTTTTCAAAAAAAAAGATGAATTTTTAACCAAGTAAGATTAATTTTCTGCAAAAAAACAAAGTTTTTACAAAATAAGTACGTGCATTTTCAACCATAACGAAAACAGATTTTTTTCAACCAGACACTTGTATTTTTAAACAAAAAAGATTACATTTCTACCAAAATAGTTAAATTTTGTAACAAAAAGGACGAATTTTCAAACAGAATACTTGTATTTTCAACTAATGGTATCATTAAATTTTCTAGTCAAAAAACTAATTTAGAAAAAAGAGAAATGATTTTTCAACAAAATAGTTCAAGTTTGAACAAAAGAATTCAATTTTTAACCAAAAAGTACAACATTCAACCAAAAAGATGCATTTTTAACCAAGAAGATTAATTTTCTACCAAAAAAGACAAATTTTCAACAAAATAAGTACATGAATTTTCAACCAAGTAGTTGAAGTTTTAACTGAAAAAGAAATTCTTTCAACCAAATAGTTAAATTTTCAGCGAGATAGTATATTTTTTTAACCAAACGAGATGAATTCCGTGGCAAAAATATAAGAGTAGAATTTTTAATTAAAAAAAATGAACTTTTACGAAAAAATATTTGGATTTTATCATTGGCTTCTATCAATTCAGTTCGTATTTAAGCGAAAAAATGAGAAAAGGGGGTCGTTTATTAAAAACAGGAGAAAAATATGAATTATTCCGAAAAGGGAAATGGGGGAAAGAGTGTGAAGTCTGAAATATAAAAGTGATTTTCAATCTTATCACTTGATTTTAATCGAAAATTTTGAAATGTGAATTATTAGATTTTGTTGAGGTGTCGCATTCAATGAATCTACGATCCGAATTGCATTTAATCGATTTCAATGGAATATTTTTTACAGGAGATTAATAATTCGTGCTTTTTATTTAAAATACGATCCATTTATGTTGAGAAAACCCAAGCGAAACCTTAAATTTTACTACTTAATCGATGGCGTGGAAACTCAATTTTTAATTTTTTACTGACTTAAAATAATCATCTAGATGTACGTTATTGAACCCTTGGTAGAGATAACATTGTATCAGAAAAAATCTATTTTTGTGAAATCATTGTACAAACTGTGAGCATATGTTGATATTGTTTATTTTTGACACAGTTCCTTCAATGATACACGACATTGAATAGAAAAGCCTTGGGGAAAAAATCTCTTGTCATACTTCTCTCAACACTCCCTTATTAGTAATGCAGTAAAAAACGATCCACAGGATTTATATAGAGTGAGTTAAGCCCCAAAGCAGTGGTGTAGTCGAGGCCTGGCGCCGCCAGGGGACTTTTTTGAAGGCCTGGCGGCGCCAAGCCACTTTCGACACCAATTTAGGGCTTTTTACCCCCCCCCCCCAAGTAACGTAGCCTTAGGCTAAAGATGGATAAAATTAATGTCGAGATCGTATTGAATTCAATACAAAACACTTTAAATTCCTAAGATTTCAAGCCGGAATATATATTGCACTTTCGAAGTAATAGTTGAATTTTCAACCAAAAAAAGATTCCATTAACAACCAAATAGATGCACTTTTCAGTAAAAGAGACGAGTTTCTCAAAAAATAGTTGAAGATTTTACCAAATGGTGAAATCTTCAAGCCGAAAAGACGAATTTTTTCGAAGACAATTGAATTTTTACCAAACAAGATACTTTTCAACCAATAAAGATACATTTTCAACCAAAAAGATGGGTTTTCTACCATAAAAGATGAATTTTCAATCCAAAAGGATGAGTTTTCAACATCATAGTTCAATTTTCGACCGAAAATTATAGCTTTAACAAAATAGTGGAATTTTCCAAAAATAATAAGATTTTTAATAAAATAGTTGAATTTCTAACCAAATAGTTGAATTTTCAGCATATAAAGTTGCGTTTTCAATCAAATAGTCGAATTTTTCAACAGAAATGGTTAAAATTTAATCAAATATTCGAATTTTCAAGACAAAGACAAATTTTTTAGAAGACAGGTGAATTTTCATCAAAAAGTTCATTTTCAACCAAGAAAGATGACTTATCTACCATTAAAGATGAATTTTCAACAAAAGAGCAATGTTTTTCAGCTAAAAATTCGAATGTTTTAGAAAACAGTGGACTGTTAAATCCGAAAGATGAATTTTCCACAAAAAAGATAATTTTCAATCAAGAAAGATGAATTTTTAACAAGATAGTTGAATTCTCAACCAAAAATTTGACCTTTCAGCCAACAAGAATAATTTTCTCTCCGAAAAGACGACTGCTTAACAAAATATATTAATTTCCTACCAAATAGTTGAATTTTCAACCAAAAAAGTTGAATTTTCAACAAACAAGATTAATTTTGTACACACAAAGACGAATTTTCAACAAAATAAATGCATTTTCTACCAAATGGTTAAATTTTTAACTTATACAAGATACAGGATAGGGGAGTCATCGTGGCTCAGATGGTATCGTGATTGTCTTATGTCCCAACACTGCAGCCTTAGATGCAACTATAAAAATTCAGTTAATAATAAAAAATATATGTACAGGATAAAGTTTTTACTAAAAATAGAATATTTAAAATTTCAGATGAAATCTCTGACAAAAAAAAATTTGAACAAGAAAAATGCATTTTCCACAAAATTGTTAAATTTTCCACCAAAAAGATGAATTTTCAACCAAGAAGATTAATGTTCTATCAAAAAAGACGAATTCCCAACTTATCCAATAAACTGGATTAATGTTTTAACCAAACATGGAATAGCTAAATTTTCAGATTAAAAAAAAATTGTTAACAAAAAAAATGAATTTTACACAAAGTTGATTAATTTTTAACCAAAGACATGAATCCCTGACTAAGAAGATTAACGTTCTACCAAAAAGACGAATTTTGAACAAAATACATGAACTTTCAAAAAAATTATTTAATTTTAAAGCCAAAAAAAACGAATTATCTACAAAAAAGGTCAATCTTCAAACAAAAAAATATGATTTTCAACCAAAAAGTTTAACTTTCAACCAGTTTAACTTTTTACTAAATTGTGGATTCTTTATGCCAAAAAGATTAATTGTCTACAAAATAGTAGGATTTTCAACATAAAAGTTAATTTGAAAGCAAATAGTTGAATTTTAAACTACAATTATGGATCCTCGATAAAAAAAAATTTATTTTTTACACAGTAGTTCAACTTTAAGTCAAATAATCGATTTTTCATACAAAAAGACGAATTCTTAACAAAGCATGTAAAAGTTGATAATTCAACCAAACAATTGCATTTTTAACAAGAAAAAAATAAAATTTCAAATAAGAAGATTAAATTTCTACTAAGAAATACGAGTTTTCGATAAATTACATGAATTTTGAACAAGAAGGTTGAACTTCCAACTAAAAAAGATAACTTTCTAACTAAATAGTCAAATTTTTAACTAAAAAAGAAAAATTTTTAACCAGAAATGAAATATTTCAATAGCCAGTTTAAAAAATTTATTTTCAAGCAAACATGAAACGAAGTTTCATAAGAATAGTTAAATTTTCAACCAAAGGGATGAACCTTCAACGAAAAAGATGAATTTTTGACAAAGTAGTTAAACTTTTGCTAAAAAATAATGAATTTTTAATAATATAGTTGTATTTTTAACAAAATAATTAAATTTTCAACCAACTGATAGAATTTTTAGCCAAACCCCCTTTTATTACCAAACTTAGTTTCCATCCCCCAACCCGTCAAACTAGTAACGTAGTTTATAGAAAGTACCACCAGGCCAGTTTTTCTTTTAGGACTACACCACTATCTAAAAGGGCTTTCAGCTATTCAGGGCCGCCTGTAGGGATGTGGGGGCCCTAGGGCCAGTTAAAATGTGGGGCCTTTTGTGATTCCTTGCTGCCTTCTGAAAAAAAGGCCATTGAAGTAGGAGCCGATGTAGAAGTGTGTGCATGTCGCAGCGATTTTGATTTACCGACTAGTTACATTTGTGGGGGCCCTGGGCCATGGCCCCGCTGGCCCCATACTAAATTCGGCCCTGCAACTATTGTGGAGAAAAATTGGTAGGAAGGGAGCGTCCTGGATGAATTAGTATTATTGCGTACCGGTGTTAGGTGAGCATGCGTGTGTGCAAGTGTGAGACTGGTAAAATGTATTCCTATATTACACTTTCAAAAGGTTAAATTTTGCTTTGTTCTTGAATTTTCTACTGCATTATATAGTTGTGACAAAATCAAGGATGGTTTATTGCTTTCTCATAGATAAAACATTTAATTGAAAATTACTGTCTTTATTTATTTTATGCGCAAAATATGCAGGTGTACAGGTGAAATTTCACATGAAGGGCTATGTATGACATTCTGTTTTATCTATAAACTTGATTTATTGCTTTCTCATAGATATAACTATATGACGCAGTAGAAACTGAAGAACAAAATAAAATATAACCTTGAAAATGTTTATGCGAAATGCTTAATTGAGATAAAAAATAACCTTGAAGCTGTTTATGCAAATTCAGCTCTCACAATTGCACAATATCATTCTGTGACGTCATCAAGAATGTTATAGAAGCTTAGCATGGACACGAACCACTAGAGCTGCCGAACGATCTCGAAAACCGTAAGGTAGGAATACATTTTACCAGTCTCACATGGACACACGTATGCTCACCTTACACATTCACGCACTAATGCTAATCCATCCAGAACGCTCACTGCCTATCTACTGAGCATCTTTGGTTTGAAGCCTGTGATTTGGCGTCCGAAAAAGGATCTAAACGTTAAATACCTTTAAACACCTTGAACCAGTTTAAATTATTTGAAACAGGCGCATAAAGTCAGTTTTGATCCGTCTTTTTTTAATTTCACTTTTTCAGCATAATGAAAAATATCCCTTTTCATGACATTTTGTCATTCATTGAGTTTTTTCATAATAATTTGTTTCTGGTGTGCCTCATGTGAAAGGTTATTTTTATAACAATAGAAATACGTAAAATTTCTTGTCAAAATAAAAGAAATTAATTTCAATCTTAATCGAGTATAGAGCTTCTTTTTCTATTGATACGCTGAAAATTTAATCGCATTAAAATTAATTTCTTTTAGTTTTACGGGGAATCGTACGTATTTTTAGTTGCACAAAAAATATTTACACATGAAGTGCATCCGAAATAAGTTATTTCGAAAAAAAACTCAATGCCTGAAAAAATGTCATGAAAACCTTTTTTCTCAGGACGCTGTAAGTTCGGACGTATGAGAGATAGAATATTTTTTTAGTTTTTCTGGAAATGAAGTGTACTTCAACTATTATGAATAAAGATTTTAATTACTATTTGCAGAAAATGAGCTGATTTAAAAATAAACTAGAATTGGCAAAATGTTAAGACAAATTTTTCACTAAATAATCATTTCTGAAGGCCATATCTCACAAACTATAAGAGAAAGAACATTTAAATTTTTTAGTTTAACGGACAATTTTACACACCTAAATTCTTAAGGAGACTACTATTGAAAGATATTACTCCAAAGAATGATAAAAAATAAAAATTAATCAAAAATTCCCCCTTCGCCAATGATTTTTTCTTTGTTCGCTTAAAAAATAATTGGGGGAGGGGGGCATTACAGTAATGAAATTAGAAAAGAACCGAGAGGCGAAAGCCCTTTTTGGTTGAAGCTACCCTCAATGAAGCGTTCTATAACAAAATTGAAGTATAGTGGGAAGAATGGGGGGGGGGGATTTTAATTGAATCTGCAACCAGAACTCCCTCTTCTTATCTACTTAATAATACTTATTTTTCTAGTGTACAAAAACTTCATAAATCTCTATTATTCTTACAGAATTCGGTGCAGCTTTCGGAAGAATTGTAGAAAGACATCAAAATCCTGGACCACCAGAGGCAGAGCCACCACACGTGCCACCACCCGTATCATACGCTGTTCCTATAGGGAGCTACGTTACCGTAGAAGTGGGACATGACAATATTTTTCATGGATTTTTACATGAGATACCTGCACGAATAGCACCTGCACCATATCACCTTTTTGTACGATTTCCGAACGCAAGTAGGCTAGTTGCGGATCTCTATCCTATTGACGATAATAATAATCAACATCCTGTACAAAATCTTGCGCAGTACCGTTGCTTTTTTCAAATACGACATGACTATTTTTTATCATCATTTCTCGAGGAGACCTATAACGCAGGGGATACACGAGGGAAAACGGTCACTATGTTAACAATGCAACATTCTAGTTCTCCTTATCTGGGCGTTGTAGATCACCTTGACGGAATTCTTCCTGGCTGGGCATATAGACCGAGGGGCTATTCACTCGAAATTCATGACTGAAATCAGTGAGATATAAAGTGCAGTCAGTGAATTCAAAACTGAATTCACTTGCACTCACTGGGCAGTCAGGAAACTGAACTCGGCGACGTCTGATTTCAAAGTGAATCGCCACGGGTTTACAACGTTAATTCTAGCCAATATCAAATTTTATTTAATAATTACCTTAATCTTATTCTACAATTTTGTATAATGATACTCTAAGTAAATCAGCTATCATCGAAGAGTTTAATTCATTCATTTTTTTGGTCTTAGTTTTTCTTTTATTATAATTACATATTCTGTACTTTCACGGATTATTGCTTCAAATTATTGCAAATTTCTTTATACTCCTGTTTTTTGGAGGGATCATTGTAGTCCATGGGTCTTTCTGATAAACAAAGTACAATATGCAGGACGTTACAGCGTTACAAAAGTTTTCGAAAAACCTCGTCCTCGGAATTTGTTTATAAAAACTTTGAGGGAAATTGCAACTTTTTTACGTGATCTACAACCGATTCATTGTCGATCCTGTTCCTTACGGTCTTGCGAAGCAGTAAATTATAGAATTTTATAGTCTATAGCACACATGCCTTCAAAGTTCAAAACAAAAGACACTGAATCTTCAAATAGAACAGTTTTATTTTCCTACTTTCTTGACATAAACATTATTTTATTTATGGGCTTCTCAAATTGATTCATTAAAATAACCTTCATTCAATTCTTAATTTGGATCATTTAATTTCCTTACAAAAATCAAGAAAGTAATTAAACATAAATCTTAGTATCATATAGATATTAAATATCTAGGATTTTATATTTAAAAATCTGTCGTAGCTTCGACATCTCGAATATTTAGGATTATTAAATGGTTAATTGTCAAATTGTAGACAAATTTTAGCACCTAAAGTGGCAATAACATTATTATTAAGAATTAAATATTCCATAACGGAAATAGATCTGATCACATCTGAAAATTGATAATCCAAAATGGGCAGTTTTGAAAATAAGAAATAATAATGAAATTCGTATATGAAATACGGAAAGTGGATTTGAGGTTAGGTGTTTGATGAAAGAGAGCGCGATTTTTTAAAAATTTCATGAGCGAATGCTGCAACGCATGCTATTTAGGAAAAACGAAATATATATAACTATTTTAGATAATTTTTTCGAATATAAGTAAGGTTGCGTAATAAATTAAAAGTCTAATCATTACTATTATTTTTTCTTACAATAAACACGTTTTGAATTACACAAATGGAAACAACGTGACTGTAGTACAATTAAAGATTCAACATTCACTAAAACTATTTACATGATTTATTATGCAGTATTTCAAATGTATTAAAATTTGTTTATTACATCGTTTCACATACTAACTAAGTAACTAAGTCATAAATTATGCTTCCATTTTTGTCAAAATTGAAAATATGAACTCATTTTCTAACATTTTTATATTAGAATCGCATAGCCTTTGAGCTGTGATAAAAAATCTACCTGCCTGTGCTGTAATATAATTTCCAACACATCTCTTCCTTTCTAATTGACTTATTTAGCTGATTTCATGAGATCTGTATATGGGTAATTGTCAAATCGAAAGCAAACTTGAAGTCCCAGTAATATAACATTAACTTAGAAACTCGCACTGATTTTTTTTTCTAATTTAATAAATACTTATTATCATCCTCTTTAAAATGGTCGGTTCTTTTTTTTTATTTCTATTCCTATTTACTTCAATTTAATATCAGAACACCCCAAGCGTCATTACCGTACGGCGTCCCAACCTTACTATGTACAAGGATAAACTGATTTTCTCCTTTTTTTAGACAATAACCCGAAAAACGCTCAACATGTCAAGTTTGTAAACTTTAGATGAACATAAATTCAATGTATGCACATTTTCCGAGTCAAATAAATAATATCGTGAAAACCTTAAAATCTGTCCCTCGATTTTTGTCATTTCAGACGTCATTACCGTACGTCATTTTTTCTAGTAAAATATTGTAGTTACAGTTGAGTAATAAATATAGAAATATTAAGCGTATTGTTTAAACAAAATTCTATAAAATTAAGCTTAAAATATTAACTCTTTTTTTTTGTGAATCCGATATGAAAACCATTCCGTTACTTGCTCAGCGGTGTTTGCTTTCATAAGTAGGTGACTTTTCATGATTAAAATCTGTTATTTTTTTATAAATATTGAAAAAGGCTAAACTTCATCATTTTTCTCGCATCATTCCCGTACGGTACAATGGCAGAGCGTCCAACTGCTTATATGCGCGTGCGCGTGGATCAGGTGGGCCGGTTTGTTTACTGCTCCTAACCTCTATTTATAAAGATACAGATCTCAAGAAGTGAGCTGAATAAGTCAATTAGAAAGGAAGAGATGTGTTCAAAATTATATTACAGCACAGGTAGGTAGATTTGTTATTACAGCTCAAAGGTTCTGAGATTCTAATATAAAAATGTTAGAAAATGAGTTAATATTTTCAATTTTGATAAAAATGGAAGCATAATTTATGACTTAGTTACTTAGTTAGTATGTGACACGATGTAATAAACAGATTTTAATACATTTGAAATACTGCATAATAAATCATATAAATAATTTTAGTGAATGTTGAATCTTTAATTGTACTACAGTCACGTTGTTTTCATTTGTGTAATTTAAAACGTATTTATTGAAAGAAAAAATAATAGTGATGATTATACTTTTCATGTATTACGCAACCTTACTTATATTCGAAAAAATTATCTAAAATAGTTAGAAATATTTCGTTTTTCCTGAATAGCATGCGTTGCAGCATTCACTTAGAAAACTTTTAAAAGATCGCGCTCTCTTTCATCAAACACCTAACCTCAAATCCACTTTCCGTATTTCATATACGAATTTCATTATTATTTATAATTTTCAAAACAGCCCCTTATGGATGATCAATTTTCAGATGTGATCAGATCTATTTCCGCTATGGAATATTTAATTCTTAATAATAATGTGATTGCCACTTATTTAGGTGCTAAAATTTGTCTACAATTTGACTATTACCCATGCAATCATACTTTTTAAATCTAAATCAAGAGCTCGATTAAATAGTATGTAATTGCTGAGTATCCATAAAAAATATTCACGTGTGCAATATTAATTATTGGGAGCCAAATTTCCAAGATTTCGTTAACCTTCATTTTGTTATAAGGTATAACTTCAGATTCAATTAGATATACAATGGAATATAAAGGAATCTGAATAAGTTGTACCGTATAAACAAATGAAAGCTAACAACGAATCTTGGAGTTTTGGCTCCCAAAAATCACATGGCACAAGTGAATTTTTGTAGCTCAGCGATTACATAATATTTAATCGTGCTCTTGATTCATATTCAAAGAGTAGGACTTTTTATTAATTTTTTCTAATTTTTAGGAACACTTTTATAGATTTGGCAAAATGCACTGTTCTCTCCCAGTAGAAAGAAACTAATTGAGGCGATTTGCGGCGAATTAACATTTTGGAATTCGCCCGAATTCTGCTTTCTGATTCGTTTAAACGAATTCAGCGAGCGCGAATTGAATGAGTTGCAATTCGTTTTAATTCGTGGTCAAGATCATTTCGAAAAAAAATCAATGAAAATTGCATGCCTCGAGAATCGAACCAGCGATCCTAAGTGCATAAGTCCAGAGGGCGACCACTGAGCTACGGGACTCATTGATCTTTATTTACAAAGGATCCCTTATGCCCAGCGCATTGGTTATAGCTCAAAAATTCGATCGAATAGGCCAGCCTTTAACTGTATTCGTGTTCATGAATTCAGGCGAATTGGAGTTTGACTTTAAATCTCGCGAATTAAAATGAATTGGCTGACACTGAAATTGATTCGTGCTGACACATTCAAATGAATTAGATCCTCTAAAAATTGTTCACCGAATTCGGGCGAATAGCAGATTTGAAGATTGAATTACTTATTTCCGAATTTAGAAGAATTCATCAGAATTCGCCTCAATTAGTTTCTTTTTACTGGGCTATCAGATATATTCCCGTGAAATAATCTTATGTGCTTATATTGACATTCCCGACACCTGCTGAAAGTTTTCGTGCAAACAGGATTTTCCTTCTCTTTCACGTTCTTCCAAAAAGTGCACTTCCTTCAAATGTCTTTTCAGGTTGAAAATCTTGGCTAAAGTAGCAGAACATAAATTGCATTTCACTTTTTCGTTTATCACGTTATTATTATTTTCATTGTTTACTAGATTTACCACTTCGCTTTATTGAGCCATATTTTAGAATTTAGAAGACAGAGCAAACGAGCGGAAGAAAAATTACGCGAGGCTATGGTAGCGATGGTGGGGGGAGCCAGGAACCCGACTGGTCAGATCCATTCGTGGACCAGGGAATTTGGTATTTCAAGTTGAGTGGGGGAAATCCAAGATGTCTGCACTCCGAGGGCATTGCCGAGAGACAAACAATAATACTAATTGCAAAGATAATATCTTCGCTAATTGCATGGGACGAAAATTTATTTTTGTAATAACTTGGAAAAAATGAGGTACAATTGCAGAATAGGGGCGTCACCTCTGTTTCGGCTAGACAAAATTTTTTTTCGACGGCAAACTATTGGAATGTTTAATTGAACTAATGATTTCTTATCATGTTAGGGCCTTGTGACGAGTGGGTCACGTGACCAGCTTCCTACCTTACCAACACTTTTTTTATTTGTGAACCAATTTTCACACAAATAGCCACATCGAGTTGAAAATTTGGGATAATAAATAAGAAGCACTAAGAAACGCGGCTCTGGTTATAAATTTTTATAATTATAAAAAAAGTTTTTTTTGTAAATAATTTTTTTTTCGCTTTCTTCATAATTATAAAAATTTAGGACCAGAGCTGCGTTTCTTAGTGCTTCTTATTCATTATCCCAAATTTTCAACTCTATGTGGCTATTCGTGTGAAAATAAGTTGACAACTAAAAAAGTGTCGGTAAGGGAGGAAGCCAGTCACGTGACCCACTGTATTATTTTTTATTGTTGAAAAGTTATTGACTTTAATAATAAAATCGTTACGACAACAAAAATAGATTTTATTATTTAATTGAATAGCTTTCAAAAAATACAAATTAATATCCAAATACTCTTATGGCGACATTTTTTCAATGTTATTTAGCCTTCAGCGTGCAGACATCTTTGATTTTCCCTACTGAACCTGAAATACCTAATTAGGTTATTTCGCAATCACTACCTATTCAGAAAAGATTCACTCATCGTCTGCTATTGGAAATACTGCTGTGTATGCCAGATGCATTGATGTCCTTATGAAAATCATTATTAAAAAATTAAAAAAATTAAATATGAAAGGATATCAGTTGGTGGATTTTTTCTCGGAAAAAGGAAGGATTCTTCTTTTAGTTACGTGCTATTTGGAAGTAATGGAAAAGTAAATTATAATAAAAAAATGTTCGGCGTAAAGCGATTTGGTTGATGCTATAGCTATATAGAACTTGAAAAGGTAAACAAATCTTAAAGCTGTGAAATAAGTAAATGTGGTGTTGTTTTACCACTAAAAAAATAATTAAATAAAGAAAAATATTAGTCATAAATTTTTTTTTTGCTTTTTGGTATTTGTTTACTTTTTGGAGTGCTAGAACTAGATAACCTGTTATGCTACCAAACAGCTTTTTCGAAGATTTTCCAATATAATTTACTTCAAAACAGCATGACGTAACTAAATAAATGATATGATGTCCCCATCATTGCGATAATAAATACAACAAATGATATTCTATCATATTTTGTTTTTAAAATTCATTAATGATGATTTTTATAATAACGACCCAGTATTCTCGCGATAGCAGACAATAAAGAAAACTTTTCTCAACAGGTAGTGATTGTGAAATAGCCTAATACCAATAGGAGAGTTTAAGGTGCTTTAAACGAGTCGGTTTTTAGAATCATACAAAATACGGCTACAAGGATGAATTGTTTGATATAATATTTTTACCACATAATCTAAAAGGCTTATACATGTGCATGACTAGAGCCTTTTTTTAATGGTTTTGTTGTTGTTTTTGTTTTGTTTATTGAAAATATGCTTAATTTTCTGCGCCTGGAAACGTGCCACTGGGAGTGTACCCATGATGAACAGAAAACAGGCGCACACCGTTTCAAAGTTCGTTTCAATTAACAAAAAAAAAAAAAAAAAACAACAACACCAAGACCATTTTTCGAAAAAAAAGGCTCTAGTCATGCACATGCACATTTTTTGTAGCCCATGGAGTAATAGTAAGGAGACCAAACTGTTTGTCAAAAATTTGACGCCACTTTTTCGGACATAGTTTGGGGGTGGACGTACGCTGAATTCTAAAGCAGTTCGCTTCGTTTTGAGTGGAATATCTGCGAGAAGTTTTTGATTGATAGCTTCTTGGCGGTTAATTTGAATCATGAATAACCCATCAATCAAAAAGCTTCAGCAGCTATTCCACGAAGCGAACTCCTTTACAATTTAGCGTACGTCGTCCCCCAAGCTATGTCCGAAAATTCGAGGTTCATTTTTCATTCGTTCGGCGAAAATTCAAATTGGATTGATTAAAAGTGTATTTTTTTGTACAAATTGATAATAAAAGTTTATAGCTTATTCATAAAACAAAGTAAAAGTGTAATTCTTTCAATATGAAAAGAAAAAATTTGATATTTTTATTAGTGATCAGTTTTTCTTGCGTAATTCTGAATTTCACAAATATAACACTATTGTCTACTAAAAGAACGTTTTAAATCACGTGTTTTGATAACCAATGAAAAAGATGAATTTTCAAACAAGGAGATTAATTTTCAACCAAATAGTTGAAGTTTCCAGTAAAAAGTATAAAATTTCAACAACAAAAAAACGAATTTTCAACAAAATTATTAAATTTTGAACTATAGAAATGAATTTGAAATGAAATGAATGAATTTTCTACAAAAAATACGAATTTTTAAACAAATAATTTTCTATCAAAAGCACGATCATTCAATTAGAAAATTTTTTATTTATAAACAAAACGAAATTTCAGTTGAACAGTTAAATTTGTATCCAAATATGGTGTAGTTACATTTGCAGTTAAAAAAATTATTTCCCCCCCAAAAAAAACAACATTTTTTCAACAAAATAGTTCAAGTTTAAAAAAAAGAAATGAATATTCAACTAAAAAAGATAATTTTCAAACAAAAAAATTGATTTGTTAAGCATTGAGTTAAAAAATTAATTTTCAAACAAAAAATAAGAATTTTCAACAAAATAAGTAAATTTTCCACCATATAGTTGAATTTTCAACTAGAAAAGATACATTCTCTACCAAAAACGGAATAGTTTAATTTGCAGTGAAAAACTAATTTTGAAAAAAAGGAGTTTCAACAAAATAATTAAATTTTCAGTCAAAGAAATGATTTTTCAACCAAAAAATATCCATTTTTAAGTGAGAAAATTAATTTTTTTTTGTTTAAAGAGAAGAATTTTCATCAAGTTAGTTTATTTTTTAAATAGAAAGAATCAATTTTCAACCAAAAATTAAATCGTTAATTTTTCAGTTGAAAATGTTATTTTTAACCATAAAAATTTCATTTTTAACCGAAAAAATTTAATTTGGACCAACAATTTTTGGTAACAAAATAGTACAATTTTCTACCAAAGAGAAGAATTGAGCTTCCGGATCGATTAACTCGTCGAGCGTGCGATAACGGGTAAAACTATTGTCCAAACGTCTCCCTAGACGGAAAATTTAAAATCACCAAATTAATTTTTTGAAATATAAGCTTGTAGGGAATGACGAGACGGACCTTCATTCTGTTTTCTTTTTGTGATGAGATAAATACTTTAAAAAATAAGGATGAAAAACTGAAAAAAAAGTATTCCCCAAATTCAATTACTTTTTAAGAAATAAATCGTCGTAAGCTGGCAAATATTATTGGAACTGTTTCAAACTTTGATATACACACGAAATATACCCTGACGATGCCTAAATACTGAAGAAAAAATTGAAAATCGCCTATTGCTCAATAATATTTAATTGCAAATTGAGACAGATCGGTGACCCCGTTTTTTCATTTCCGTCGACGAAAAGTTTTCGAGGGAACTTTAGAGTTGAAACAACTTCCAGCGAGACATTTGTTCCTCACTATTAAAGGGAGATTTTTCGAAATTCGTAGATTGATTTATTGCAAATTTGCCGAAATACATATCATTTTTACAAGAAAGCATGCGTCGCCGTCAACGATAGCTCCGCGAGCATCGGCGCCATCGGGTAGCGTACTTGTAACTGATCGCCGTTGGCGGCGTCGCATGCTTTCTTGTAAAATAGATATTTCCGCTAATTTTCAATGAAACGATCCGAAAATTTCCAAAAATCTGCCTTCAATAGTGAGGAACAAATGTCTCACAGAAAGTTGTTACGGCGTTACCCATCGGTCTCGATTTGCAATTAACAATTATTAAACAATAGGCGATTTCCAATTTTTTCTTCAGTTTCTAGGCATCGCTAGGGTATATTTCACTTGTAAATTAAAGTTTTAAACAGTTCCAACAATATTTGCCTAACTTACGACGATTTATTTCTTAAAAAGTAATTGAATTTAGGGGATAATTTTTTTAAAAGTTTTTCATGCTTATTATTAAAAATACTTATCTATGATCAAAAAAACAGAAAATAGAAAAAAGTTCTATTCCCTATTGCACTTCTGACAGCCGTAGCTAGCAGTCCAGGTCCAGTAGTATACCTATATGTCGATGGTTTTATACGTTTTCTACGTCTAATATATGGTTTTCTACGCGACGTAAAATGCGTGATTAGGGAGTTTTTGTATATCGTTCCGTAGCTTAGGGATCGTGCATAAATTACGTAACGCAATTTTCCGACAATTGTGACCCCCCACCCCCTATGTACTGCTTTTTCCGGCTTTTCCCTGTAGTTTTTCTCCATTATGTAACACCAAGCTGACCCCCCCCCCCCAAGTGTGACGTAATTTATACACGACCCCTTACGGTAAACGCTAAAGTCACGTGATGACGTTGCTGCGCACGCTCTGCGAGTTTAGTGTTGCGGTTTTCCGCTATCCGACGTTCTTTAGCGTTTCATTTAGCGTTTACCGTAAGCTACGGAACGATATGCAAAATCTCCCTATTATACCAGATTATACACGAATCGTTACTGCATCCGCAGTGCTCCCATTTCGGATCCCCAACATCAGTGCGCATGCGTTGCATCGGCAGTCTTACTCGCTTTAAATGGCGCGCTTTTTTGAAAGTATTACATGTGTAAATAAAATTTTTCTAATAAATCATCATTGTGGAAAAAATAACAATTTATTTTCAGATCACAAAATAGTCGTTTAGTGTGCAAGGTGAAATAATTCTTCGATTGTACTTTTTACAAATCAATTATTGATTTTAAATTCAAAGGAAGAAATTGATTTTTTCCGAATGTGAATTTTAAATCATTCATAATATTTGTTTGTACTATTTTGATTATTATATAGTGTGAAAAATTGATTCGCATATTTAATCATTTCAAATAAGTGCGCGATCAACAGCCAATGAGTTTGCTAATGCGACGCATGCGCATCGCTCTCGGGCCTCTCGGAATGCAGGCATCTTGCCACTGACGTCACAACACAAAATACCTAATTAAAAAATTATGGGGCCATCTTGAAGAATTGGATAGCTGATCCACCAATTGGATGGCTGATCAACCTACCAATAATAGCCGGGAATACATGGGCAGTACACCCAATCG
>JAABKJ010007456.1:0-20952 GCA_011634705.1 Andricus grossulariae | reverse complement strand
GATGGAGGTAAATAGACCTCGGATTCGTATTCAGCGCGTCAAAATACATAAGGATAAAGTGGTCTTGTCAAATAGTCGTCACCTTTTTTTTTTTTGTAAACCAGTGTTATTTGCCTTACAAGCATTTTTTTCATTTTTTAAATCCCAAAATGGACGGAAGGTATTCGACGTGCGTAAGGACAAAGGCACGCCAGATAGAAGACGATGTGCCGGTAATCCCGAAAATGTGAACCTAGACGTTCTGTGTATTAAATGATGATGATAAGGTGAATACAACATCCTTAGAACGTGACCCATGGATCAAAGTTTCCAAGATGTCCAATATTAAAAATGCTCAGCGTCCGATTATAGAAGTAAATCTGGAAAGTGACGACGACATGACAGCTGAAATTCACCACCATCATTATCAGCATCAACAACAATAACAACAGCAACTACAGAAACAGCAGCAATAACTACAACAGCAGCAGCAACAACAGGTTGAGTTAGAAACAGATGAGGCGATAAATAAATTTATCGAGGCTAAACATTCTGAGGCCAAATTGTTAAAAAAGAAAACTAGGGAGAGAAGAACTCGAATGAAGCAGATCGAGGAGAAACGAAAAAAAGACTTCAAACCATCTAACGCCAATGCTAGGAAGAAGCAGGGAGAGAAAAGACAATTGATCCAGGAGAAGAAGACGAAAAAAAACCTGGACCATTAAAATAAAATAGATAAGGAGAACTCTTATGTGGCCTTCAAAAATAATGTCAGGAGGGTCACGAATGAGTTTCTCAAAACGAAAAAGGAGGCTCTCAAGGAATTAGATCCTAACATCGAAGAGATGCTGACAGGCGGTGTTGGATAATGAGGAGTAATGAGGAGTGAATTTTGAAACGTTCGGCATTAACGATAAATAGTAAGGAAAATACACATCTGCCACAGGTCACTGTAGCTGCAATATCCAAAAGGAAATCGTTGGCCGATAAAAATAATATTGAGCTAAAAAATGACTGGCATCGAAAGCGCGAGAGAGGTGGAGTGCATCAGCGCACTACTGCTAGTAGGCTAACGCTACACGACGGTGTTATACCTGAAAGTGGATGCGGCATTCCAGAACTTGTTGAATATCAGCAATTTTTAGCAAAAGCTCAGACAGCTAAACTGTCTATCATTATGATAGATTTGTGTTAGGGAAGGGGAAGTTAGGGTAAAGGGAAGATAACTGAACACAATATTTACTTGCTGAATGAGGGTGCCCCCGAATGCCATTTTTCACTAAATTTGTCTTTGATAGGGACAGGGGGTAGTAGAAATTATCGTCCGCCCTGTAATAAGGTTTAAAAAAATCCAGAGAGTCATTTATATTCGAAAAAATGCAGCGGTTGTCATACTTCATCGGCCTGCAATCATTTACACCCTGATTCATATAGAAAGGGAAAAAGTATTTGCTCCGTATTTAAAATTTAAAGCGGTTGCTCAAAATTAATATATCATTTAGATGAAAAAGATCATAAATGTGGATTCATAAATTGTGTTACGTGCAAAAAAGTTTCTCCAGACAATCATTTTTGCTGCATACCACCAATTGGAATCCACGTTATGATAAAGAAGTAGCGTAAATTTTTTACGTATTTGAAACTCAAAAGAGTGAATCTGTCGTTGGTCACGAGTCCACTAAAATTTACGTATCTGTTTTGTGTATTGCACAACAGATATGTGATGAGTGTATGGCTGATCCTGATCAAAATTGATGGTGTAAATGGTGTGGTATCCGGCAGTATATTTTCGATAAAGATCCGGTTTCATAGTTTACAAGATTTGCCACGCGAAAAATTAATCATTTTCTGAAACCGTTCGTATAGCTCAGAATTCTAAATGGTTTGATGCTCAATTTATTTTGAGTCATCTTATTGAAGAGAAAAGGCTTAGAAATCCACCTAAGATTATTTTTAATGGAACTAGTATCCTTTTGACGGAAGTACATCAAACCCGATTTATTGACAGTTTGAATTACATTAACATTTTATTAAGTCAATAGCCTAAAGCTTTCGGCTTAGAAGAGGCAAAGAAGGGTACATTTCCCCATTCATTCAATACTCCTGATAATCAGGAATACAACTTTAATTTCAAAGAAGGATTGAAATCATATTGAATAATGATGTGGACATTCTTCGTAGGGCATGTTTTGCTCTCAGATCATTATTTCTTACAGTCGCCAATGTAGATCCATTTATTGAGAGTATAAATATTGCATAGGCTTGCTCAAAAGTTTTTCTCAAAAACAGATCCGAAAGCTGATCAAATAGGTGTTATACTAAACGGTAGAAATAGACATGCTGATAGAAATTAAGAAAAGCCATCGAATGGTTATTAGCCTTAAAAGGGCTTAAGAGGGTTCACTTTATCCATTTATTTCTAAATATCAGAAATTTCCCATAGGCCATCCCAAAGTTTATATTGTTGATCACTGCAAAAGTTTGACCGGTGTAAACTATGATTTAATTAATTTCGAGGGTTTCATTAAATGCAGGTTATTGTCTCCTACTGATAAATATTTACCTGTTTTAAATGTCCGCATGCACGGAAAACTCATGTTCCCTCTGTGCAATACTTGCTGTAAGTTACAACTACAACAAGGTTGTCCACATGTAAACAGTACAAGTGAGAGAGAAATAGAGGGAACGTGAGTTTCCGAAGAGCTAAAAGTAGCATTTCAAAAGGGTTATAAAATCACCTCTATTTTTGAAAGTTGTCAGTATGAAAATACCCAGTATGACAATGTCACGAAAATGGGTGGACTTTTTGTAGAATGTATGAATCGATTTTTCAAACTCAAGCATGAAGCCAGCGGATACGCTGACTATTGCACTGATGAGGCGTCGAAAAAGGTATTCTCATTCAAAATATATTAGAGCCTGAAGGTATAGCACTAGACCCAGAAAACATTAAAAAGAATCCGTGTTTGCGCTCATTGGATAAGCTTTGTCTAAATTAATTTTGGGAGAAATTTGCCGAACGATAAAATATACCGAAGACTGAGATTATTCATGGTTAACCAGAATTGATGGAAATTTTTCAGAGTCCCGAAAAAATTCTCAACAGTGTCTTGCCCGCAGACGATGATAGTATTTACACCTCATGGCTGTACATAAGTGAATCTGTAACGACATCGCTTATTAATAATGTTGTTATAGCAGCTTATACAACAGTCCAGACACGCTTGAAGTTATTTACATACTTGAAGCAACTAGATCGTATTGTCTTTTATTTTGACTCGGATTTCGTGATTTTCGACAGCACTAATGAGCCAGATGAGTATTATCCAGATGCAGGTTGTCTATTAGGCGATTTAACTTATGAGCTTGAAGCTTATGGTTCCGGTAGTTTCATAGAAAAATTTGTCTCAGGTGGTCCTCTATTTTATGCATATAAGGTGCGATCACCTAATGGTAAAAACCACGATGTACGCTAAGTAAAAAATAATAATTCAAACTATAAGAACTCTGAAATGATAAACTTTGACTCAATATGTAATCTTCGGTATTAAAAAAACAAGGCCAATTAAATTAAACTTTAGTAGCATCCGCAGAACACCTTATCACCAGGTGGTTAAGAAACAGGAGGAAAAAATATGTCGTTCGTTATACACTTAAAGACGATTAGTTAAAGGATATGCCTCTCTACCATTTGGTTACATTGCACAAGATACATAATTTATTTATTTTTTAACCATACAAATCGAATAATGGAAATTTGAAGATACACTCTCTCTCTCCCCTCTCCTCCCTCTACCACCCTCGATACCCCTCTCTCCCCTCCCCCTCAATATCTCTCTCCACTCTACTCCCTCTACCCCCCTCGACACCCCTCTCTCCCCCTCTCTGTCTCTCTCTCTCTATCATTCCTATGCACAGAGCCATCGCTGCGTTTGCATCTTAAAAATAAAATAATTGTTTGTTTATTACTTATGATTTTTATTTAAAAATATATTTTTTTCTGCCGGCTAATAATGAGATCTTTTACTTTTTGTTTACAGTTGAGCAATTTGGACTGCTTGGTGATGATGACGAAAAGACATTTTTCGAGCAATGCGGGCAAGATCATCACCTCGATTTACAGCTAATCACCGAGTTTCAGGGCTATTTTTGTGGAGGGGCTCAGCCCTACACTTTCGTATTTTCGGACATAAGTGTAGACTTGTTTGACGAGTAAAATAAAAAATTAATTAAAATATATTAATTTTTTTATTTTATCATAATAATTATTCAAATATATTTGAAATCGAATTTAATATGATGAAGTTTACTTTAAAAAACAAAAAAGTTGTCTACAAATTTTATTTATCATCCCAAAATGTATAGAAAATAATTTCCTATTATTATGTAGACAAAAACGAAAAATCACTTAGAATAATAATTCTATACTTAATTTTTTCTAATTTGGCACAAGCAACCAGAATGTAGCTAAAAACTAGGGCTTTATGGCAATGGTCCAACGCGACGCGATGGGGGATCGCACGTCCAGGGCGTATTGGAAGAAGCACGTCAAAATAAGCTTATTCACTGGCGTGATGGAGAGCGGTCAGGGAAATCAGCTCAAGCCCCCAGACTGCGCGGACAGTATGTGATCGATCAATTTCTACAAAATAAAGAAATAAAATAAATAATTGTGAATAAAGAAACTTTTGTTTAAAATAATCTAGGTATTATTATATAAATAATAATCACTAGTTGAAGGTGAATCATTCTCAACTATGGACACACGCTGGAAGCATCCATTTACATCTTTGGAATGTGGACCAGCAGGATGTGGTAAAACATTTTTTGTAAAATAGTTTCTTCATAATATTGATAGTGTTTGCGATACACATATTGAATTTATAATTTTTTACTATTCCAAGTGGCAGATAGCTTACAAGGAATATGGAAGAACAATAGAATATCGTGAAGGCTTACCACAATCTTTTGAATATTCCAACGACCCTAGACCTTAACAGTTGTAGATCTATTTACCAAGGGTAATCATCAAACAAATCTCTGTGCAATTTTTATTTCTCAAAATATTTTTTATCCGGGTAATGGACAAAGAGATATTTCTCTAAATGCAAAGTATATTGTAGCTTTCAAAAACCCGCGAGATCGTGCCTAAATCCAACATCTAGCTCGACAAGTTTGCCCTGAAAATTCACAATTTACCCCCGACAATTGCCGATTTCGGAACAGTATATTTCCAGATCGACCTTATCATTATGTTCACGTACCTGTCAAATGTATAAAGAGAGGCCACAATGAGGGACAGGTACCAGTTGCACGTTTATAATGAACTCGAAATGTGGCAAATCAATTGACCAAAAAAATGGTGTAGTTTTGCATGCTCTTTGTCACCTAAACTCTGATCAACGGCGTGCTCATCGAAAACCTCGGATTTGTGAGTGCGCTTTGAATACGCTATTGGGAAATGTGTCACTTAAGAAGCAGGAGAGATTAAAGTTGGAAAAACATTAAAAAACTACCTCGCAAATCAGCGGAAACCCATAGGACGTGGAAAAAGAAGAAAAAGTTTACCGTATAAAAAGATGGATTTTTACCTCTCTTGCTTGCACCAATCATTGGCGGAATAATATCTAATTTATTTAGTGGCTCATCCTAAACAAAAAGGAATTTCAGCAGCAAATATAGAGTATGCTAGAAAAGTCGTACTTATCCCAAGTGAAAAAGTGGCTGAAATGGAACAGCAAGTTCAAACCTTAAAGCAGCCAACTGTAAATACTAATGATAAACAAATTATACCCTCAATACCTATTTTATCCACACAAAAAAAACTGGAAATAATCTTTGTATACTAGATTCCGAAATGAATCGTATTTTATTTTAACCGTATCCAAGGGATCAACTTGAAAAATGTAAAATAAATAGTGAAGTGTTAGAGAAACTTCTCTTCTTTTTTTATGAGGATAGAAAACCACCTATTGAGAATAAGGATCAAAATGAACCCACAGATAATCAAACACCCGATGGGGAATTTCTACCTGTAGAAGCCATTACAGCATCAGCGCCTCAAACTTTTTAGCCCTACAGTATCTTATGACTCAATTATTTAAGAAGACCGAATATTACTAGCAGAAGAAAATGGGATAAAAATGGTTCAGTTTTCATTGACGGACAACGTATTGAAGATTCAAATATTACAGATCTCGTTAACGATGCATTAAGTATTAGAAAAAGATTCTTTCCACCTTCTAGAAATCAGTTCGCTCATATCCTTTGAGAGCTTGGTATACCACGAGAGATCGTGAAAAATACAGAATACTGGAGAGTGCAAACAGATAAACAGTTGGGGCGAGACATCAGAAATAGAAGACACTCTACATTTCACCCTATTATAACAGACGATGAGAGTACAGACGAGGCTGGTGATTCACATAGACTTCGAGATACTCCAAATACAAGAACTCGTGCAAGGAGTCATAGCAGAATTAGAAGAGATCAAGGACCCAGCCAGCGTGGATCAGGATTAATAACAAAGTGGCAGTCTTTTATTCTAAGATGAAGCTGTTACAATAAATATACTACAATCTAAGGTTTCGAGCGTATTCTTCAGAGAGGTAACAATCATGTATCTATCTGCTTACAAACGGATAAAGGGAAAGAGTTTGTAGGTGCTACTTTTTAAACAATTTTGACAGATAATGGAATGAAATTTCGTGTGACACGTGATCCTAATGTTCAAGCAGCCGTAGTAGAACGCTTCAATCGAACTCTTAAAGAACGCATGTGGCGTTACTTTACAAATCAAAATAATCGACGATATATTGACATTTTACAATAAATTGTGGCTCGAAAGCATGGGAAAATATTCAATCCCGATTCAGTGAAGAAAAAAGGTCTACAAAAAAGCCTAAATATACTGTCGATGACCAAGTTAGAATCAATTTCGAGAAGGGCGTCATTGACAAAGGTTACTAGTCAGGCTGGAGCGAAGAAACATTTCTACTAAAGCGAAATATAACTAATCGATTGCAATCACCTTTTCTTTATAAGTTGAAAGATTTAACAGGAGAAGAAATTCATGGGCTTTTTTACGAACAAGAATTGACCGGTGTTAAGAATGAAGATATAGCTGAGGAGGAATTTAGATTGAAAAAATATGCCAGACTAAAGGCAAGGGAAACAAAAAACAATTTCTTGTTAAGTGGATAGGTTATCGTGACAAATTTAATTCGTGGATTCCAGCTACAAATTTAGAAACATTTTAAAAATGAATGTCGATCAATTTTACGTTACTTTACCAAACAATAGTAGTATGAAATATTTTCCCGAGAATACCACTTCCAATTTTATGACACAACTGCCACATGAGATTCGGTTACAAGGACAGTGAGTAGTAGCACTCACAGAAATACAACTTCCTCGTACATTTCTTCATATAAGACATGATTAATCATTTACAAACCGCATTACCCTTATTCATGCGGGGACTGAAAGGGATAAATACCTACAATATGATGGTAATATTAAAAGTAGAAAATCCATTGAGAATGGTATTGACCTTATTTACAAATATAAAATGCTTACTAGTGAAAATAAAATAGTAAATTATGAAAATATAAGAGAAAAGTTATAAGAGTTGATAGAACTTATTTTCATGAAAGGAGACTTGGAAGATGAAGAAAAGCCTGTTATGTGGAAAAACACAATTCGAATTTCTTTGAACCCGGCTTTTATACAAATACTAAATGGGCAAGATTACGATATCCGTGGCGACAAAGTTTCAAAGCAAATTCCTATATGATTTTTGGCGAGAAACACGAATCTGAAAGTTTTAAATCGATATCTCCAATAGTTTTTAATATTTATCAATTAAAAAAAAATTAAATAGATATAATTTCTTAAAAGTCATTCCGATATGGGATTTCTTGAAGAAAAAATCGATTCAAACACTTTTAAATCGATATCTCGCAATTAGGTCTCGAGATATTCTTCTATTTATATTAAATAAATAACTTACTTGTTTAAAAATATGAATTATATTTTCAAAATTTCTGTGACTAGTCAGGGGGTGCCTTCCCGCCCCACGAGGCGTTTGAAAAGGGGTAGGAGTGTGACTATACGTTATTTCTGTGACCAGTCACAAATGTGCCTTCCCGCCCCCACGAGGCGTTGGAAAGGGGGTAGGGGTATTGCTTTACATTATTTCTGTGACCAGTCACGGGGGTGCCAATGCGCCCCCACGAGGCGTTGGAAAAGGGGTAGGGGTGTGACTTTACATTATTTCTGTTACCAGTCACAGGGGTGCCTCGCTGCTCCCACGACGCGTTGAAAAAGGGGTGGGGGTCTGACTTTTCATTATTTCTGTGACTAGTCACAGGGGTGCCTTCCCACCCCCACAAGGCGTGGAAAAGGGGTAGGGGTATGACCTTTCATTATTTCTGTGACCAGTCACAGGGGTGCCTTCCCGCCCCAACGAGGCGTTGGAAAAAGGGGTAGGGGTGTGAATTTACATTATTTCTGTGACTAGTCACAGGGGTGCCTTCCCGCCCCAACCAAGCGTTGGAAAAGGGATAAGGGTGTGACCTTTCATTATTTCTGTGACCAGTCACAGGGGTGCCTTCCCGCCCCCACGAGGCGTTGGAAAAAGGGGTAGGGATGTGACCTTACATAATTTCTGTAATCAATCACAGGGGTGCCTTCCCGTCCCCCAATAGAAATAGTGAAGGGATAGGGGTGTAACCTGTATTCTTCGATTATTCAATTTAACAGAAAAAAAATCGATATCTCGAAAACTATTCCAGATATCGATTTAAAAATTTCAGATCCGTGTTTCTTGAAAAAAATAACATCGAAATTGATATTCAGAAATTATATTAATCAAAAATAAAAGTCAATAATTTTAACAGAAAAAATCGATATATCGAAAACTATTCGAGATATCGATTTAAAAATTTCAGATTCGTGTTTCTCGCCAAAAATCCTATAGGAATCCACATTAAAACTTTATCGCCACGGATATCGTAACCTCCCCCAACAATGCGAGGATTGATGACAGCGACGATAATGTTCAGGTACAGTAGGTATGCATTTATGATGCATAGCTCCAATGGGAAGCGCCATACACAGAAGCTAGCACACCAACAATTAAATATTCAACTTTTGTTTAATGGAATCATTTGGATGTCGTTAGGATGCGTTTGGAAGCCAATTTTTATGGTTTGGAAGGCAAAACTCAGAAATATATTGAGTTTGAAAAATTGGAGTGCTAACTTCACGCTGAGGAACAAATTTTGATTTTTTTTAAAATTTTTTTTACCAATCGTTTGGATGTCGTGAGAATGCATTGGTAGCTCACTTTTGACGTTTGGACAATGAAATTGTGCGAGTTATCGAATAAAAAAGTCTTTAGCACCATACTCGCGAGCGGCGCCTTCTCAAGTGGTAGTGACCTTCTTTGGTCAGCCGCGTCCTTAAATATAATATGATGTGTCACCGCGAAAAATGTGGCAGCAAAACTTTGCAGAAATTTTGAAAATTTTTGGATTACCTAAATTTCCGTGTATTTCCGTATATTTTAAAAATTTTGAAAACGTTCAAATTTCTGAAATTACAAAAATTATATAAATTTCCGTATATTTTCAAAACTTCTAATATGTTCAAAATTTCTGAAATTATCCAAATGTCTGAATTTTACAAGATATTAAATTTTGTCAAATTTTGTTTTTTTTTTGTTGTCAAAAATTGCCAAACTTGGTAATATTTCTAAATTTTATGAAATGTTAAAAATTTCTGAAATCATTCAAATTTCTGAAATTAATGTTTAAAATTGTTAAATTTCTAACGTTAATTAAATTTTATAAATTATCAAAATTTCTAGAATGTTCCACATTCTTTAAATTATCTAAATTTCTAAAATTTCTCAAAGGTTCCAAAGTTACAATATTGTCAACATTTCTAAAATAATAAATTTAATTCTTTCACGATAATTCATTATGATAAATTTAAATTAAAAATTTTAAGCTTTTTCGGGTTTCAATCCCCATGAGCGCCCCATGGTAGGGACTGCTCGAACTTGATTGGCCAAAAAATTCATAGCACATGGAACTTAGCTGACCTGATATCTCGAAAAATATTTTTCAAAAATGAAATTTTTAAAACTGCATTCTTGTAGAAAATTGTATGGTGCATATTTTTTTCTTTTTCAAAAAAGTTGTATCTCTTGCCGTTTTTGTAATAAACGAGAAAAAAATGAATTTTTGTAAAAAGAAAATTTGTCAAAAATGTTGACTTCATCTCTCTCCGTAACCCAAATTTATTAATATTTTGACCTGACTCAGAATTGGCACACTTTACCATTAGACTGTTCTGCACATGATAAAAAACCTAAATCGAGTAATTTTTGCTATGGAAAAAGTTAATCAATTTTTTTATCAAGCACAATCGAAACCAAAAATGTAACATTTAAGTTTTCAGATGCAAATTTATATTGTAATAAAAAAAAAAACGAATTTCCAACAGAATAGTTAAATTTTCAACCAAAGAGGCGAATCTTCAAAAAATGAATTTTTACAAATTAGTTCAATTATCAACCGAGCGGTTGAATTTCAACCAAGAAAGTCAATTTTTAACCAATTAGTTGAATTTTCAACCATACAGTTGAATTTTCCATCAAACTGATAACATTTTGAGTGAAAATTCACATTTTCAACCATACAGTTTAATTTTGAACCAAAACGAATGGGTTTTCAATGATTTTCCACGTACAAATTACTTTAGAATACGTCCTCATGACAACAGAAAAATGAAAACAAAACATCATTTGCGTAATTTTGTCAATTCAACCGCCTATTTGGTTTAAAATTCATGTAGTTTGTTGAAAATTCGTCTTTTTTGGTAGAAAAATTCAATTGTTTCGTAAAAATGTGTATTTTTTGCTTGAAATTTTATCAGTTTGGTAAACAATTCAACTATACGGTTAAAAATTTAACTGACTACCGAAACATTAACACTTTTGTCGAAAAATAACTAATTTGTGAGAAAATTTTTTTTATTGATTATTTATCTATTTTGGTAGAAAATTCGTCATTTTGGCTTGAAAATTCAACAAGCTAGTACAAAATTAACTTATTTGTTTGAAAATTCACTTTTTTCTTGGAAATTTATATATTTGGGTTGACTATTCAACTGTTTTGTGGGAAAATATCTTTTTGGCTTGAAAGTTCATCAGTTCAGTAGAAAATTCAATTATACGGTTGAAAATTCAACTGATCGCTTAAAAATTTTCCTTTTTTGATTGATGATTCAACTGTTGGTTGAAAGTTGAACTACTTTATTAGTTTATTGGAAATTCGTTTTCTTTTTTATTACAAAATAATTTTTTATCGTAAGATTTATATATTCCCTTATTGGTTTCGATTATCCAGAACCTTAATTTACAAATAAAAATAATTTTCAACCAAGAAGTTTAATTTTCTGCCAAACAAGTCAACCTTTCAATAAAATACATGAATTTTCAAGAAAATAGTTTCATTTTCAAGCAAAAGATAAGTTCTCAAAAAATAATGCAATGCTTGATGTTTCATCAAAAAAGTATTTTGATTATAGATCAATGACAGTTGAATTTAACTAAAAAAAGAACGCATTTTGCACAAAATAGTTAAATTTGTAACCAAAATAACAAATATTCAACTGAAATATTAAATTTTCAACTAAAAAAGAGACACTTTGAAACAAAAATGGATCACTTAAATTTTCAAACAAAAAAATTAATTTTCGGCACGATGAGAATTTAATTAAACGAATTAAAAAATATTGAATAATTAATTAAATTATTTGAACTAATTCAATTTAACTTATTGTAATATTTTTATACTAAAACCTATATAAATATTTGTATGTATGTCGGTGTTGTGAAATAATTATAATCCTTTTAACTTTTTAAAATTATTTTTATTTAACAACATTTATTAAAGAAATCTACACTATGGCTTAAAACATAGCATATTGTACTTTGAATTTTTAGATTTCCTGCAACATCGAATTCTGGAAAACTTTTTGTGCTCTTTATGGATGTCCTTCACCTGGTCTGAGACATCTTTTGTGATGGGAATTCGCACCTGCAAGTAAACATATGTTTCATAATTCAATACAAGCGTTGTTAATGATTATTTCATAATATGCTAAAATTGTGATCATATCATTTTAATTGACGAAAAATCAATACCTTCATTGAAAAAAACTCTTGTTTTTGAGTTGGCCCCTCGTTTTTTTTAGTAACTAATATTCTCTGGTTTAGTATATTTTTTAATATTATTTCTAATTTACATTTAATTCTTTTGAATTTTTTATATGCATTTAAATTCTTTTAACTTTTTCAAAATCTTTTGAACTCACTGAATTCTCTGATCTTCTTGAAGTCTTTCGATTTCCTAACGAAATAGTAAAAGATAGTAAAAGAATTCGTATATTGCGAAAGAATTAGAACTAAAAATTTTTTGTAATGGTAGTAATTATTAATAATTTTTGAACTTACGTAAATATGCGCAGTTCTTAGAGCAACAATTTTTGGATTTACGACAGCGACGATAACGTTGAGGGTGAGTATGTATACACAAGAAACTAGCTTCAATGAGAAGCGTCATACACAGAAGTGCTAATAAGGTGATAAATGCCAGTCTCATTTTGAACGATGATTGACTTACCTTTTTAGCTTCGGTTCCGGGTTATAAATACAGTATCTCTCCCACCCCATGGTGATGCGCATAAGCGAAGCCGGATATACACTGGAACCTTGATATACCGCCGGCCTCGGGAATCGCCTACAAGAGTCTTAGCGGTAAATCAAGGATCTCTGAAAGTAAACAGTCAGAGTACTGCGCAACTCGGCTGAGCTTACAGCGCCTCTCTCTCAGGCCCTTGGAACCCCTCATCCAGGAATGCTGCCTTCGGAAATTCGCGGGAGGCGGTATATCAAGGTTACATAGTTTAACCCATTTAACCGAGTAATCAAACATCAGACACTGAAAAAAACGTGATAAGACGGGAGATATCCATACACAGAGAAAAAAATCTGCCTGCTACGCGGGCACATTCTCATCGCGCACTGCGTACGCGGCTCGCTTCGCTCGCAAGGTTGAGCGCGCCTATGGCGCGCACCTCTTGGATATCGCACTTCGCGCTCGATAATGTATTTTCCTCGCGTTACGCGTTCGGTCATTGCTCATCCCCCACATTTTTGTAAATGACTTTTTTTAATTAAAGGTCAAACCATCGACAACTGAAATTTGGTGACTGTGAATTCTCTATTGTTAAAGCTCCTTCGGCTTTAACACATGCTCATCACTTGTCTCGTGAAAAACAAAAATTGAAAGCAAATTTCCAGATCTGACTCAAAAACAATTGTACCTTGCGTCTGTTTACCAAAAATTTAATTTGTTTATTTTTAATGTCATTTTTCACGATTTAAACAAAATTTACGCGTGTTATCGAAAAATAATAAATAAAAAATTTGCAGCTCTTTTTTGGGTGAACAACTTTTTTCGCTTTCCGTTTTTTGTAGCTTACGTCGTTTGTCCAAAAAATTTATTTTAAATGTTTTTTACAAATAAAACAAAAACCATGCGTCAAATCAAAAAGTGATACATAACGAATTTGTAGATCGTTTTTTGGGTGCACATTTTTTTTATCTTTCTTCGTATCTTGCATAGTTTGACCGCAAAATGAAAGTTTTAATTTTTTTTGTGCGATCAAAATGTTAATTTTCGATTTGTCGAAAAAATTCAAAAAGTTGTTATGATATTATTGTAGAGCTTTCAAAAAGCAACCTACTTCTTCTATTGACTTTTTCATCTCGTACATTTTTTGGTTTAAAATTTTCATTTTCGGTTTTTTCTTCAATTTTTCAAATTCTATAACTGATAATTTTATTTTAATCGAAAAAAGTCGTGGAGATAAATTGTTCGACTTTTTAAATTTTTATCAAAAATAGCTGACGTGCACATTTGACAACAACGGGGAGTGGGGGGGATTTAAAATAAATCTAATACCTTCTCTGCTGATAATGTAAAAAGAGATATTTTGAAACAAAAAATGGAATAATTAAATTTTCAACAACAACAAAATAGTTTTCAAAACAATAAGAATTTAATTAAACGAATTAGATTTAAAAAAAGTGAATAATTAAATAAAATAAATAATTAAACTAATTTAATTGAACTATTTGTAATATTTTCAATACTAAAACATATATACTCGTAAATATCTGTATGTATGTCGGTGTTGTGAAATGACTATAATCCTTTCAACTTTTTCTAATCATTTTTATTGAACAACATTGATTAATGAAATCTACAGTTATTTACACTGTCGTTGAAGATTCAGCACATTATCTTCGGAATTTCTAGATTTCCTACAACATTACGTTCTATACAACTTTTTTATCCTTTTTGCTTACGTCCTTTGCCTTTTTCGAGGCATCTTTTGTGATGGGCCTTATGACCTGAAATTAAAAATACGTTTAAAAATTTAATACAAGTATTTTTAATTATTACTTCAAACTCCGCTAAAATTGTGATAATTTTAATTGATCATTTTAATTGGTCATAAGTCGATAACTTCGTGTTAAAAAAAAAACTGTTGAATATTATAAATTCCCTCAAATTTCGAATACTTTGAATTCACTGAAAATTCTAAATTCCCTGAACTTCTTGAGTTCCTTCAATAACGAGTAAATTCAAGTGACTTCACGATTTTTTAACCCCTTGGTCAATAACCTGAATTCCTCGAAAATCCTGAATTCCTAAAATGTTCGGAATTCCCTTCATTCCTTGAATATCCTAAGATTCTTCAATTCGAAGAATTCCTGGATTTCTTGAATTCTCTAAATGCTCTGGATTTTCTAAATGCTGTGAATTCCTTAAATTACCTGAACTTTTTGAATCCTCAATTTCATAAATTCCTTAAAATATCCAAATGATCTTAAATCCCTGCAATTCAGTGAATTCCCTAAGATAGTGAAATATTCTGAATTCCTTGAATGCGCATTGAATTTACGCATTCTAGCATAAAATGGTTATAAGAAAATTTTTATAAAAAATCTGTATTATCATCAGAGAAGGTAACGAATCAAGAAAAGAAATCCACACATAAAATGGAAATCTACAAGTTATATTCTCCTATACAGAAAATATTTTAACGTCATTTTAGACCAGATGGAGAAGTAACATTTTTAATTAAATTTTATCCAGAAAAAAGATCTTCTCCTTTCACTCCGCTGGGATTCGAACACCAGGTCAACTGATTTCCGGTCAGGTGCTGTAACCACTAAGCTACTGGAGAGATCAGAGGAAGAATTCCTTTTTCTGAAGTACGCTTTTTTGAGCAAGATGTTATATATATGAATTTTTATTAAAAATTGAATTACAAGTTACAAATAATGAAGTCAATCGAATCCAATTTAATATAGATTATTCCAGTCTGATCTGATCTAATGCAGTCCAATCCAATCCATTTCAATCAAATCCAATACATAGAATTAAATCTGTTCCAAATAACCTAATCCAATTCATTGTAGTCTGATTAATCAGGTACGACCCCATCTAATTAGTGGTTAGAGCACCTGACCAGAGATCAGTTGACCTGGTGTTCGAATCCCAGCGGAGTGAAAGGAGAAGATCTTTTTTCTGAATAAAATTTAATTGAATAAGATCGAATTGGATGGCATTGTGGATTGTAGATTGGATAGTAAGTTTGACTTATTTAGATTTGATTGAATTGTGAATTTTATATTTGATTGTGGATTGGACTGATTTAGATAGCATTGTGGATTGGATTGAATTGGATTGAATTCGATTCAATTAAGTTAGATTGTATTGAACTAAATCGTGGATTGTAAATTGCAGATTGTGTATTGGATTGTAGATGAAATTGAATTTTTTTATTGTGGATTGTAGATTGTGGATCAGAATGTGTACAGTTTATTTTGGGTTGCAAATTGTGGGTTTCTGAATGGTGGATTGAAGACTGTAGATTGTGAATAATAAATTGTGAATTGGATAGTAGATTTTGTTGTAGATTATAATTGTATATGTTGATTGTGGATTGATTTATAGATTGTAGATTGGAATGTTGATTGGATAGTGGATTGCAGCTTGTGGTCTACGTATTGTGGATTAGAGTGGATTGTGTATTGTAGTATAGATTGTGGCATTGGAAAGTGATTGGATGGTTGATTAGATTGTAAATTGTGGATGAGGTTGGGCACTCTGGATTGTAAATTGTCGATTATTTTGTGGATTGTTAATTGCAGATCGTCGATTGTGGATTGAAGATGGTGGATTGTATATTGTGGAATATAAATTTATATCGTGGATTGCAAATTGCAGATTGGATTGCTTGTTAGATTCTGTATTGTAGATTGTGGATTCAACTGATTCAATGTAATTCAATCTCATTCAGTCCATATTGATCAAATCTCATCTAACCAATTTAATCTAATCTATTTCAATGAAATCTAATCCAGTTGAATTCAATCAATCCCAGCTGATTCTGTCCGATTCGCTTCAATCCAATCTGTTTCAGTCAAACCTAATCCAACCAACCTATTCCAATCTATTTTAATTCAATCCATTTCATTCCAATCCAATTTAGTTCAATCCATTCAAATCAAATCTAATTGAATCAAACCCAATCAAATCGAATCGAATTTAATTAAAATTAATCTGAAGCAATTAAATCCAATTTAATCCCATCCAATCTAATACAGTTCATTTTAATGCAATCCAATCTAATGCAATTTTGATCCAATTCAATTTTCATCTAAACCAATTTAGTCCAATTTTAATTGAATCTTATTTTCATTGAATACATTTCCAATTTAATCTAATCAAATCCAATTGAATTCAATTAAATCCAATTTAATATTAATTATTCCAGCCTGATCTAATCTTATGCAGTCCAATCCAATCCAATAAAATTCAATACATAAAATTAAATCTGTTTCAAGTAACCTAATCCAATTCGATTTCGATTCGCACGAATACAATCCATTTTATTCCAATGCAAATTAATTTAATTTAACTCATACAAATCAGCTGATCAAATCGAGCACGATCTGGTTTTATCTAATTTAATCCATTTTAATCCATGCTAATCCAATCTAATTCAATGCAATCATGTTCAATGGAATTCAATACAATGAAAATAATTCTGATCCAATCCATTCCAAACAAATCGAATCCAACTAATCTTATCCAATATATGAGAATCTATTCCAATCCAATCCAATCTGATAAAATAAAATCCGCGCTAATCCAATCTAATGTAGTCTTATCTAATTTAATTGAATGCCATTTTAATCCAATTCAATTTTAATCCGCTCGAATTCAATCAAATTTACTCTAACCCGATCAAATCAAATCGAATCCAATCCAATCGAAGTTAATCCGGCTTGATATCTAATCTAATATAATTCAGTCCATTTCAATCATAACCAAATGATACAATCCAATTAATTTTAGTCCATGTCAATCCAATCCTGTTCAATCTGTTAATATCCGAATCGCTTATTTCCAAGATATTTCAATCAAATCCAATCCAACTAATCTTATTCAATCTATTTCAATATGATTAAATTTATTTCAATGTAATCCAGTCCAATCTCGTACGATCCAATCCGCTCCAATTCAACTCATTAGAAGATTCCAACCCAATTCAATCCGTTTCAATTCAACTCAATCGAATATATTCCAATCCAATACATTCCAATCAAATTCAAATCTAACTAATTAAATCTAATATAATTATATTTAATTAAATACAATATTTGCAAAAATAATCTGATCTAATCCAATCTAACATAGTCGAATCCAATCAATTCCAATCCAACAAATATAATCTAATTCATTCCCATCCAATTCATTCCAATAGAATCGAATTCATCTAATCGAATCCAATATATTCCAATCCAATTCATTGCATTCTAATCCAATCCAATATGATACGATCCAATCGGCTTCAATCCAATCCACTCTAATCCTATACATTCAAATCCAATGCAATATAATTTAATCCAATTGAATCCAATACATTCCAATCCCATTTAATTTTAATACAATTCAATTGTGAGGCAAACCAATTTTAATCCAGTACAATTTCAATCTGATATAATCGAATCCAATACAGTATGATCCGATCTGCTCAAATCCAATTCATTACAATAAAATCTAATTCGGAACCAATCCAATCCATTCCACTCCATTTCATTTTAATCCAATCCAATCGCATAAGATCCGATCCAATACAATCTAATTTACTCCAATCCAATCCACTTCACTCCAATTACTTCCAAACCAATTTTTTCCAATCCAATAATTCAAGTCATTCCAATCCACTCCACTTTATTTCACTCCAGTTCAATATCTTCTAATTTAATCTAATCTAAACCAATCCAATGCAATTTTGAATAATTTCAATCCAAACCATTCCATTTAACTCCATTTCATTCCAATCCGATCAAGTACGATCTGATCCAATTCAATCTAAATTACTTCAATCAAATACAATGCAATCAAATAAAATAAAATCTAATTGAATCCAATCAAATTGAAATTAATCCGGCCTGATTCCGCTCACTCAAATACAATCCAAGCCACTCCACTTTAATTGATAGTACAATAGAATATAATTCAGTGCAATACAATCTATTTTAATCCAATCTAATAAAATAAAATAAAATCTAATTGAATCCAATCCAAGTAAAATTAATCCGGCCCGATTCCGCCCACTCTAATCCAATCCAATCCACTCCACTTTCATTAATTTCAATCCAATGAAATATAATGCAATACAATCTATTTCAATTCAACCTAATCTAATTGAATCCAATCCAATTTAATGAAATCCAATCCAATCAAAATTAATCCGGCCCGATTCCGCCCACTCAAATCCAATCCATTCCACTTTAATTTATTTCAGTCCAATTCAATTTAATGCAATACAATCTATTTCAATCCAATCTAATGAAATAAAATTTATTTGAATCCAATCCAATCCAAATTATTCCGGCCCGATTCAATACACTAAAATCTAATCCAATCCACTCCACTGCAATTCGTTCCAATCCAATACAGTTCAATGAAATTCAATCTACTTCAATCCAATATAATAAAATAAAATGTAATTGAATCCAATCCAATCTAATAGAATCAAATTAAAATTATTCCGGGCCGATTCCGCCCACTCTAATTCAATCTAATCCACTCCACTTTCATTAATTTCAATCCAATGAAATATAATGCAATACAATCTATTTCAATCCAATATAATCAAATGAAATAAAATCTAATTGAATCCAATCCAATCTAATAGAATCCAATTAAATCAAAATTATTTCGGCCCGATTCCGTCAACTCAAATCCAATCCAATCAACTCCACTTTAATTGATTTCAGTCCAATACAATTTAATGCAATCCAATCTAATGAAATAAAATCTATTTGAATTTATTCCAATCAAAATTTATCCATCGCGATTCAATCCACTCAAATCTAATCCAATCAACTCCACTGCAATTCAATTCAATCTAATTCAATGCAATCCAATCTATTTCAATCCAATTCATTTCAATCCAATCTGAGCAAATAAAATAAAATATTATTGAATCCAATCCAATCTAATCAAAATTAATCCGGATTGATTCCGCCCACTCAAATCTAATCCAATCCACTCCAGTGCAATTTAATCCAATCCAATACAATTCAATGCAATCCAATACATTTCAATCCAATCTAATTCAATCCAATGCACTTTTGAATCATTTTAATTTGAATCAAGTGGCAGTGTTAATCCGATGATTGTAATTTTTATTCAATACAATATTAATCTAATTCTAATCCAAGTCAATTAATTTTTGCAAAACA
Source organism: Andricus grossulariae (assembly GCA_011634705.1). Taxonomy (NCBI): domain Eukaryota; kingdom Metazoa; phylum Arthropoda; class Insecta; order Hymenoptera; family Cynipidae; genus Andricus; species Andricus grossulariae. The sequence continues at coordinate 1,064 of JAABKJ010007456.1, read as the reverse complement.
ACAAAAAGACAGATGCTTGGTTTTTTTTGGATTCAACGAGGCGCTAGAGGATGAAAATAGAGAGAGAGAGAGAGAGAATGAGGACCACCCCAAGTTGTAGCGAGACGAGAGCGAGACTTATGGAGGATAGGTGCATACATTTGGGTTTGACTGCTTATATGGAAAAATATGACTGTATGAAAGGTGGGCTTCATTGAAAAAGAGAGAAAAAAAAGAAAAAAAAGAAAAAAAATCGTATCTGGAGGTCGAAATCTTTCTGGGTAAGAGGTGTAACTGTAACGAAAGCAGTTATAACTCTACTGGTACAAAGCGCTAGAAGCTGATTGAGAAAAAGTGGGAGGGTTCTGCCAACAAAAGAGAGGTTGCTGCTAAAATCAGGCGAAATGAAGGAAGGTAAGGTAAGGTAAGCTAAGCTAAGACATCTGCTATACAGCTATAGACAGTATCGAGTGAGTATGATGGGCCTCTCTCTAGGCCTAGGCATTAGGCCACCCGCGAGCGAGCGAGCAAGCGAGCAAGCGAGAAGTCGGCCACTGAAACGCGTGAAAAATCAGAAATGCTTAACTTGGGAAGAATCTCGAGAACAAATAGGTTTAACTATCTTTATAGGAAGGTGGGTAGGTAGGTAGATATGGCATGGCATGGCATGGCATGGCATGGCAGTTGCTCGGCCTCTGCTGGCTTGCTTGCTTGACCACTGACTTGACCACCCGTAGAAGAGAATGGCGAGGGAGAGAGGGTGGTCGTCCAAATCATATAAATCACCTCTCCCTCCCACCCTCTTTCCTTGTAATTATCATTAGACACACTCCGGCCATTCGATTTATCACATTTTTCAAACTGCATACATATATATATAGGCGAAGGAGGGGCAGCGCCGCACGGTGGGGCAAAGGCGATTTTGCTTATAACATCGCTATTATTTAACAATTTTAATTCTACTTTGCATTTAAATAAATATATTTCATCAAAGAGACAGTGTGACTCACTAAAAGCTTGAAAATTGACATTGTAAAAGAAAAATTATGCAGAAAACAGTTTTGACAACGAAAGAATGGAAGATT
>JAABKJ010007455.1:0-20956 GCA_011634705.1 Andricus grossulariae | reverse complement strand
GAATCCCTTGAAATCAGTGAATTACTCGATTTCCGTGAATTCCTTGAATTCCGTGAATTGCTGGAATTCTGTGAATTGCTTGAGTTCCGCGAATTTCTTGAATTCTGTGAATTCCTCGAATTTATTAAATTCCGCGAATTCTCCGAATTCCTCGTGTTCCTTGAATTCAATCATTTCACATATTTTCGTTGTCTTTGTGAATTTTCTGAATTCAGTGAATTCCTTGAATTCGATGAATTCCTTGAATTCCGGGAATTCTTTGAATTCGATGAATTCCTTGAATTCCGGGAATTCTTTGAATTCCGTGAATTTCTTGATTTCAGTCAATTCCTCGAATTATGTGAATCCCTTGAATTCCGTAAATTCCGTAAATTCTATGTATTCCTCGAATTCCGCGATTTCGTTGAATTCGGTGAGTTCCTTGAATTCAGTGAATTGCTTGAATTCAGTGAATTCCTTGAATTCAGTAAATTCCTTAAATTCAGTGAATTCGTTAGGTTCAGTGAATTCGTTGGATTCAGTTAATTCCTTGCATTCGCTGAATTCATACAATTCGGTGGATTTCTTGTTCTTGGTGAATTCCTTCTGTAAATTCGTTGAATCCTGTGAATTCCTTGAATTTCGTGAATTTCGTGAATTCTGCGAATCCCACAAATTACTTGAATTCCTCGATTTCCGTGAATTCCTTGAATTCCGTGAATTGATGGATCTCCATGAATTGCTTGAATTTCGTGAATTGCTTGAATGCCGTGGATTTTTTTAATTCCGTGGATTCATTGAATTCCATGAATTTCTTGAATTCCGTGAATTCCTCAAATTCTATGCATTCCTTGAATTCCGTGAATTCGGTGTATTTAATGAATTCGTTGAATTTAGTGAATTCGTTGGATTTAGTGAATTCGTTGGATTCAGTGAATTCCTTGAATTCCATGAATACCTTGAGTCTTGTGAATCCCTTGATATCAGTGAATTCCTCGATTTCCGCGAATTCCGTGAATTCCGTGAACTGCTTGTATTCTGTGAATTGCTGGAATTCCGTGAATTGCTTGAATTCCGTGAATTGCTTAAATTCCGTGAATTGCTTGAATTCTGTGGATTTCTTGAATTCTGCGAACTCCTTGAATTCCGTCGATTCATTGAATTCCGCGAATGCAGTGAATTCCTTGAATTCCGCGAATGCAGTGAATTCCTTGAATTCCGTGAATATCTTGAGTCCCGGGAATCCCTTGAAATCAGTGAATTCCTCGATTTCCGTGCATTCGTAGAATTCCGTGAATTGCCGGAATTCTGTGAATTGCTTGAGTTCCGCGAATTACTTGAATTCTGTGAATTCCTCGAATTTCTTGAATTCCGGGAATTCTCAGAATTTGTTGAGTTCCTTGAATTCAATGTTTTCAAAGATTTTCGTTGTCTTTGTGAATTCTCTGAATTCCGTGAATTCCTTGAATTCGGTGAATTCCTTGAATTCAGTTAATTCGTTAGATTCCGTGAATTCATTGAATTCAGTTAACTCCATGCATTCGGTGAATTTATACAATTCGGTGGATTTCTTGTACGCGGTGAATTCCTCTTTCTCAGTGAATTCCTTATATCCAGTGAATACCTTGGATTCCGTGAGTTTCGCGAATTCTGCAAATTCCATAAACTTCTTGAATTATGTGGATACTGTGAATTCCTTGAATTCCGTGAATCCCGTGAATTCATTGAATTCTGTGAATTCCTTGAATTCCTTGAATTCCTTGAATAGCTAGAGTCCCGTGAATCCCTTGGAATCAGTGTATTCCTCCACTTCCGTGAATTCCTTGAATTCCGAGAATTGCTGAAATTCTATGAATTGCGTGAATTGCGTGAATTCCGCGAATTCCTTGAAATCCGTGTATTGCTTGAATTCTGTGGATTCCTTGAATTCTGCGAGCTCCTTGAATTCCGTGGATTCATTGAATTCCATGAATTCCTTGAATTCCTTGAATTCCGTGAATACCTTGAATTCCGTGAATATCTTGAATCCCGTCAATCTCTCGAAATCAGTGAATCCATCGATTTCTGTGCATTCCATGAATTCCGCGAATTGCTGGAATTCCATGAATTGCTGGAATTCCGCGAATTGCGTGAATTCCGTGGATTTCTTGAATTCCTTGAATTCAGTGGATTTCTTGAATTTTTTTATTTCCGTGTCTTCATTGAATTCCGTGAATTGCTGGAATTCCGTGAATTTCGTGAATTCCTCGAATTCCGCGAATTCCTTAAATTCCTTTTACCGTGAATTTCTTGAATTTCGTGAATTCCTTCAATTCTATGTATTCCTTGAATTCTGTGAATTCCTTGAATTCCTTGAATCCCTTATATTAGTGAATTCCTCGATTTCCGTGAATTCCTTGAATTCGGTGAATTGCTGGAATTCCGTGAATTGCGTGAATTCCGCGAATTCCTCGAATTCCATTATGCCGTGAATTCTTTGAATTTCGTGAATTCCTTTAATTCCTTGAATTCCTCAAATTCGATGTATTTCTTGAATACCGTGAATTCGTTGAATTCGGTAAATTCGTTGTATTTAGTGAATTCGTTGGATTCAGTGAATTTCTTGCATCCAGTAAATTCCTACAATTCGGTGGATTCCTTGTTCTCGGTAAACTTCTTGAATTCCGTGAATTCCGTAAATTCTATGTATTTCCTGAATTTTGCGAATTCGTTGGATTCGGTGAATTCGGTACATTCGTTGAATTCGGCGAATTTGTTGAATGCAGTGAATTCGTTGGATTCAGTGAATTCCTTGCAATCGGTGCATTCATACAATTCGGTGGATTCCTTGTTCTCGGTGAATTCCTCGAATCCTGTGAATTCCTTGAATTCCGTGAATTTCGTGAATTCTGCGAATTCCATAAATTACTTGAATTCTGTGGATTCTGTAAATTCCTTGCATTCGGTGAATTCATACAATTCGGTGGACACCTTGTTCTCGGTGAATTCCTTGAATCCTGTGAATTCCTTAAATTCCGTGAATTTTGCGAATTCCATAAATTACTTGAATTCTGTGGATTCCGTGAATTCCTTGGATTCCGTGAATTCCGTGAATACCTAGGGTCCCGTCAATCCCTTGAAATCAGTGAATTCCTCGATCTCGGGGAAATCCTTGAATTCCGTGAATTTCTGGAATTCCTTGAATTGCTGGAATTCCGTGAATTGCGCGAATTTCGTGAATTCCTTGAATTTCGTGAATTTCTTGAATTCCATGAATTCCTTGAATTCCGTGGATTTCTTGAATTTTTTTAATTCGTTGAATTGCTTGAATTTCTTGAAGTTCTTGAATTCCGTGAATACCTTGAGTCCCGTGAATCCTTTGAAATCAGTGAATCCTTCGATTTCCGCGAATTCCTTGAATTCGGCGAATTGCTGAAATTCCGTGAATTGCGTGAATTCCGCGAATTCCTCGAATTCCGTCGATTTCCTGAATTCCGTGGATTTCTGGAATTCCTTGAATTGATTCAATTCCGTGAATTCTGCTCATTCCAGGAATTACTTGAATTCTTTGAATTATGCGAATTCCTTGAATTCCGTGAATCCCGTGAATTCATTGAATTCTGTGAATTCCTTGAATTGCTTGAATTTCGTGAATTCCTTGAATTCCTTGAATTCCGTCAATGTCTAGAGTCCCGTGAATCCCTTGAAATCAATGAATTCCTCGAATTCCGTGAATTCCTTGTATTCCGTGAATTCCGTGGATTTCTTGAATTCCTTGAATTCTTTGAGTTCTTGAATTCCGTAAATACCGTAAATTTTATTTACTCCTTGAATTCCTTGAATTCGTTGAATTCGGTGCATTACGTGAATTCGGTGAATACGGTGAATTCGTCAAATTCAGTGAATTCGGTGGATTCAGTGAATTCCCTGAATTCCGTGAATTCGTTGAATTCCGTGAATTCCGTGAATTCGTTGAAATCCGCGAATTCGTTGAATTCCTTGAATTTCTTGAATTCCTTGAATTCCTTGAATTCCTTGAATTCCTTGAATTCCTTGAATTCCTCGAATTCTTTGAGTTCCTTGAATTCCATGAATACCTCGAGTTCCGTGAATCCCTTGAATTCCGTGAATTCCTTGAATTCCGTAAATTCCTTCAATTCTATGTATTCCTTGAATTCCGTGAATTCGTTGAATACATTGAATTCATTGTATTCGTTGAATTAATTGAATTCGTTGGATTCAGTGAATTCCTTGCATTCCGTGAATTCCTACAATACGGTAAATTCCTTGATCTCGGTGAATTCCTTGAATCACGCCAATTCCTTGAATTTTGAGAATTTCGTGAATTCTGCTCATTCCATGAATTACTTGAATTCTGTGAATTTCGCGAATTCCTTGAATTCCGTGAATCCCATGAAATCATTGAATTCCTTGAATTCCGTGAATCCCATGAAATCATTGAATTCTGTGAATTCCTTGAATTCCTTGAATTTCATGAATTCCTTGAATTTCTTGAAATCCTTGAATTCCGTGAATATCTAGAGTCCAGGGATTCCCTTGAAATCAGTGAATTCCTCGATTTCTGTGGATTCCTTGGATTCCGTGAATTGCTAGAATTCCGTGAATTGCTTGAATTCCGCGAACTCCTTGAATTCCGTGGATTTCGTGAATTCTGCGAATTCCATAAATTACTTGAATCCTGTGGATTCTGTGAATTGCTTGAATTCCGTGAATTGATGGAATTCCGTGAATTGCTGGAATTCCGTGAATTGCGTGAATTCCGTGAATTGCGTAAATTTCTTGAATTTTTTGAATTCCTTCAATTGCTTGAATTTCTTGAATTCCTTGAATTCCGTGAATAACTTGAGTCCCGTGAATCCATTGCAATCAGTGTATTCTTCGATTTCCGTGAATTCCGTGTATTGCTGGAATAGCGTGAATAGCTTGAATTCCGTGAATTGCTTGAATGCCGTGAATTCCTTGAATTCTATGTATTCCTTAATTTCCCTGAATTCCTTGAATTCCGTGAATTGCTGGTATTCTGTGAATTGCTTGAATTTCGTCAATTACTTGAATGTCGTGGATTTCTTGAATTCCGTGAATTCCTTGAATTCCGTGAATACCTTGAATTCCGTAAATGCCTTGAATTCCATGAATTGCTGGAATACCGTGAATTGCTTGAATTCCGTGAATTCCTTTAATTCCATGAATTCCTTGAATTTCGCGAATTCCTTGAATTCCGTGAATACCTTGAGTCCCGTGAATCCCTTGAAATCAGTGAATTACTCGATTTCCGTGAATTCCTTGAATTCTATGTATTCCTTGAATTCCTTAAATTCTATGTATTCCTTGAATTTCGTAAATTCGTTGAATTAGGTGAATTCGTTGAATTCAGTGAATTCGTTGGATTTAGCGAATTCGTTGGATTCAGTGAATTTCTCGCAATTCGTGAATTCCTACAATTCGGTGGATTCCTTTATCTCGGTAAACTCCTTGAATTCCGTGAATCCCTTGAATTCCGTAAATTCCGTAAATTCTATGTATTTCCTGAATTCCCTGAATTCGTTGAAATCCGAGAATTGCTGGAATTGCGCGAATTGCTTGAATTCTGTGAATTGCTTGAATGCCGTGGATTTCTCGAGTTCCGTGAATTCCTTGAATTCCGTGAATTCCTTGTATTCCGTGAATTGCTCGAATTTCGTCAATTACTTGAATGTCGTGGATTTCTTGAATTCCGTGAATTCCTTGAATTCCGTAAATACCTTGAGTCCCGTGAATCCCTTGAAATCAGTGAATTACTCGATTTCCGTGAATTCCTTGAATTCCGTGAATTGCTGGAATTCTGTGAATTCCTTGAATTCCGTGAATTCCTTGAATTCCGTGAATTCTTTGTATTCCGAAAATTCCTTGAATTCCGTGAATACTTTGAGTTCCATGAATCCCTTAAAATCAGTGAATTCCTTGATTTCCGTGAATTTCTGGAATTCCGCGAATACCTGGAATTCCGTGGATTTCTTGAATTCCATGAATTCCTTGAATTCCGTGAATTCCGTGAATTGCTGGAATTGCGTGAATTCCTTGAATTCCGTGAATACCTTGAGTCTTGTGAATCCCTTAATATCAGTGCATTCCTCGATTTCCGCGAACTCCTTGAATTTCGTGGATTCATTGAATTCCGTGAATTCCGTGAATAACTTGAGTCCCGTGAATCCCTTGAAATCAGTGAATTCCTTCATTTTCGTGAATTCCTGGAATTCTGCGAATTCCTTGAATTCCTTGAATTCCGTGAATTCCTAGAGTGCCGTGAATGCCTTGAAATCAGTGAATTCGTCGATTTCCGTGAATTCTTTGAATTCCGTGAATCACTGGAATTCCGTGAATTGCTGGAATTCGATGAATTGCGTGAATTCCGCGAATTCCTTGAATTTCGTGAACTCCGTCAATTCAGTGAATTCCGTGAATTCTTCCAATTCCGTGAATTCCTCGAATTACGTGAATTCCTCGAATTCCTTCATACCGTGAAGTCCTTGAATTTCGTGAATCCCTTAAATTCTATGTATTCCTTGAATTCCGTGAATTCTGTGTATTCAGTGAATTCGTTGGATTCAGTGAATTCGTTGAATTCAGTGAATTCGTTGGATTCAGTAAAATTCGTTGGATACAGTTAATTCCTTGCATTCGGTAAATTTATACAATTTGATGGATTCCTTGTTCTTGGTGAATTCCTTATATTCGGTGAATTCCTTGAATCCTGGGAACTCCTTGAATGCCGTGAATTTCTTGAATTCTGCGAATTCCATAAATTACTTGAATTCTGTGGATTCTGTGAATTACTTGAATTCCGTGAATTCCGCTAATTCATTGAATTCCATGAATTCCTCGAATTCCATGAATTGCTGGAATTCCGTGAATTTCTGGAATTCCTTGAATTCCGTGAATACCTTGAGTCCCGTGAATCCCTCGAAATCATTGAATTCCTCGATTTCCGTGAACTCCGTGAATTTCGTAAATTGCTTGAATTCTGTGAATTGGTGGAATTCCGTGAATTCCTTGTATTCCGTGAACTCCTTGAATTCATTGAATTCGTTGGATCCAGTGAATTCGTTGGATTCAGTGAATTCGTTGCATTCAGTGAATTCATTGCATTCGGTGAATTTCTACAATACTTTGGATTCCTCGATCTCAGTGAATTCCTCGAATCCCGCGAATTCCTTGAATTTTGTGAATTTAGTGAATTATGCTAATACCATAGATTACTTGAATTCTGTGAATTCCGGGAATTCCGTGAACCCGTGAATCCCGTGAATTCATTGAATTCTGTGAATTCCTCGAATTTCGTGAATTCCGTGAATTCCTTGAATTCCTTGAATTCCTTGAATTCCTTGGATTACGTGAATACCTAGAGAGCCGTGAATCCGTTGAAATCAGTGAGTTCCTCGATTTCCGTGAATTCCTTGAATTCCGTGAATTGCTGGAATTGCGTGAATTCCGCGAATTCCTTGAACTACATGGATTTCTTGAATTCCATCAATTCCTTGAATTCCGTGGATTTCTTGAATTCCTTGAATTCGCTGAATTGCTTGAATTTCTTGAATTCCTTGAATTCTGTGAATACCTTGAGTCCCGTGAATCCCTTGAGTCCCGTGAATCCCTTGAAATCACTCAATTCCTCGATTTCTGTGAATTCCTTGAATTCCGTGAATTCCTTGAATTACGTGAATTCCTTGAATTACGTGGATTCCGTGAATCCTGTCAACACATTAAATTCCGTGATTTACTTGAATTTCGTAAATTCCTAAAATTCCTCGAATTCCATGAATTCCTCGAATTACGAGAATTCCCCGAATTCCTTTATACCGTGAATTCCTTGAATTTCGTGAATTTCTCAAATTCTATGTATTCCTTGAATTCCGTGAAATCGGTGTATTCGGTGAATTCGTTGAATTTAGTGAATTCGTTGGATTCAGTAAAATTCGTTGGGTACAGTTAATTCCTTGCATTCGGTGAATTCATACAATTCGGTGGATTCCTTTTTCTCGGTGAATTCCTTGAATCCTGTGAATTCCCTGAATTCCGTGAATTCCGTAAATACCTAGAATCCCATGAATCCCTTGAAATCAGCGAATTCCTTGAATTCCGTGAATTGCGTAAATTCCGCGAATTCCGTGAATTTCGTGGATTTCTTGAATACCATGAATTCCTTGAATTCCGTTGATTTCTTGATTTTTTTGAATTCCTTGAATTGCTTGAATTTCTTGAATTCCTTGAATGCCGTGAATACCTTAAGTTCCGTGAACCCCTTGAAATCAGTGAATTATTCGATTTCCGTGAATTCCTTGAATAACGTGAATTCCTTGAAGTCCGTGAATTCCTTGTATTCCGTGAATTCCTTGAATTCCGTGAACACCTTGACTCCCGTGAATCCCTTAAAATCAGTGAATTCCTTGATTTCCGTAAACTGCTGGAATTCCGTGAATTGCGTGAATTCCACGAATTTCTCAAATTTCGTGGATTCCTTGAGTTCCATGAATTCGGTGGATTTCTTGAATTTTTTGAAATCCGTGAATTCCGCGAATTACGTGAATTCCTTGAATTGCGTGGATCCCGCGAATCCCGTGAATTCATTGAATTCCGTGAATTCCTTGAATTCCGTGAATTCCTTGAATTGCGTGAATTCCTTGAATTCTGTGAATACCTTGAGTCTTATGAATCCCTTGATATCAGTGAATTCCTCGGTTTCCGTCAATTCCTTGAATTCCGTTAATTGCTGGAATTCCGTGAATTTCTCGAATACCGTGAATTGCTTGAATTTCTTGAATTCCTTGAATGCCGTGAATACCTTGAGCTCCGTGAACCCCTTGAAATCAGTGAATTCTTCGATTTCCGTGAATTCCTTGAATAACGCGAATTCCTTGAATTCCGTGAATTCCTTGAATTCCGTGAATTCCTTGTATTCCGTGAATTCCTTGAATTCCGTGAATTCCTTGTATTCCGTGAATTCCTTGAATTCCGTGAATACCTTGAGTCCCGTGAATCCCTTAAAATCAGTGAATTCCTTGATTTCCGTAAACTGCTGGAATTCCGTGAATTGCGTGAATTCCGCGACTTTCTCAAATTTCGTGGATTCCTTGAATTCCATGAATTCGGTGGATTTCTTGAATTTTTTGAATTACGTGAATTCCTTGAATTACGTTGATCCCGCGAATCCCGTGAATTCATTGAATTCCGTGAATTCCTTGAATTTTGTAAATTCTTAAAATTCCTCGAATTCCGTGAATTCCTCGAATTACGTGAATTCCCCGAATTGCTTTATACCGTGAATTCCTTGAATTTCCTCAATTCTATGTATTCCTTGAATTCCGTGAATTCGGTGTATTCTGTGAATTCGTTGGATTTAGTAAATTCTTTGGATTCAGTGAATTCCTTGAATTGCGTGAATTCCTTGAATTCTGTGAATACCTTGAGTCTCTTGAATCCCTTGATATTAGTGAATTCCTCAGTTTCCATCAATTCCTTGAATTCTGTTAATTTCTGGAATTCCGTGAATTGCTGGGATTCCGTGAATTTCTCGAATTCCTTGAACTCCGTGAATTCCGTGAATTCCTTGTATTCCGTGGATTCCTTGAATTCCAAGAATTCCGTGAATACCTTGAGTCCCGTGAATCCCTTTAAATCAGTGAATTCCGCGATCTCCGTGAATTCCTTAAATTCCCTTAATTGCTAGAATTCTGTGAATTGCTTGAGTTCCGCGAATTTCTTGAATTCTGTGTATTCCGCGAATTTCTTGAATTCCGCGAATTCGCCGAATTTCTTGAGTACCTTGAATTCCGTGAATTGCTTGAATGCCGTGAATACCTTGAGTCCCGTGAATCCCTTGAAATCAGTGAATTCCTCGATTTCCGTGAATTCCTTGAACTTCTTGAATTCCTTGAATTCCGTGAATACCTTGAGTCCCGTGAATACCTTGAAATCAGTGAATTCCACGATTTTCATTAAATCCTTGAATTCCTTGAATTGCTGGAAGTCCGCGAATCACGCGTATTCCTTGAATTCCGATGATTCATTGAATTCCGTGAATTCCGTGAAATCCTTGAATTCCGCGAATACCTTGAGTTCCGTGAATCCTTGAAATCAGTTAATTCCTCGATTTCCGTGAATTCCTTTAATTCCGTGAATTGCTGGAATTCTGTGAATTGCTTGATTTCAGCAAATTTCTTGAATTCTGTGAATTCCTCGAAATCCATTAATTCCTTGAATTCCGTGGATTTCATAAATTCCTTGAATTCCTTGGATTCCGTGGATTCATTGAATTCCGTGAATTCCGTGGAATCCTTGAATTCCGCGAATACCTTGTGTCCCGTGAATCCCTTGAAATCAGTGAATTCCTCGATTTCCGTGAATTCCTTCAATTCCGTGACTTGCTGGAATTCTGTGAATTGATTGAGTACAGCGAATTTCTTGAATTCTGTGAATTCCTCAAATTCCGTGAATTCCTCTAATTACGTGAATTCCTCAAAATCCCTTATAGCGGGAATTCCTTGAATTCCTTAAATTCTATGTACTCCCTGAATTTCATGAATTGCTTGAATTTCGTAAATTCCTAAAGTTCCTCGAATTCCGTGAAATTCTCGCATTCCGTGAATTTGTCGAATTACGTGAATTCCTCGAATTCCTTTATACTGTGAATCCCTTGACTTTCGTGGATTCCTTTAATTTCGTGAATTTCTTAAATTCTATGTATTCCTTGAAGTCCGTGAATTCAGTGTATTCGGTGAATTCGTTGGAATTAGTGAATCCGTTGGATTCGGTGAATTCCTTGAATTCCGTGAATACCTTGAGTCCCGTGAATACCTTGAAATCAGTGAATTCCTCGATTTCCGTTAAAGCCTTGAATTCCGTGAATTCCTTGAATTCCGTGAATTCCTTGTATTCTGGGAATTCCTTGAATTCCGTGAATACCTTGAGTCCCATAAATCCCTTAAAATCAGTGAATTCTTTGATTTCCGTGAATTGCTGGAATTCCGAGAATTGCATGAATTCCGCGAATAGCTGGAATTCCGTAGATTTCTTGAATTCCATGAATTCCTTGTATTCCGTGGATTTCTTGAATTCCTTGAATACCATAAATTACTTGTCTTCTGGGAATTGCGTGAATTCTTTGAATTTCGTGAATCCAGTCAATTCATTGAATTCCGTGAATTCCTTGAATTTCGTAAATTCCTAAAATTCTTCGAATTCCGTGAATTCCTTGAATTTCGTGAATTCCTAAAATTCCTCGAATTCCTCGAATTACGTGAATACCTCTAATTTCTTTATACTGCGAATTCCTTGAATTCCGTGAATACTTTGAGTCTTGTGAATCCCTTAATATCAGTGAATTTATCGTATTACGTGAATTCCTCGAATTCCTTCATACAGTGTATCCCTTGAATTTCATGAATTCCTCGAATTCCGTAAATTCCTTAAATTCTACGTATTCCTTGAATTCCGTGAATTCGTTAAATTCAGTAAATTCGTTGAATTCAGTGAATTCGTTGGATTTAGTGAACTCGTTGGATTCAGTGAATACCTAGAGTCCCATCAATCCCTTCAAATCAGTGAATTCCTTGAATTATGTGAATTGCTGGACTTCCGTGAATTGCGTGAATTCCGCGAATTCCTTGAATTCCGTGAATTGCTGGAATTCCGTGAATTGCTGGAATTTCTTGATTCCTCTAATTCCGTGAATCCCTTGAATTCCGTGAATTCCGTAAATTCCTCAAATTCTATGTATTCTTTGAATTCCGTGAATTCGTTGAATTCGTTGGATTCCGTGAATTCGGCGGATTCAGTGAATTCCTTGCATTCGGTGAATTCCTAAAAGACGGTGGATTCCTTGATCTTGGTGAATTTCTTGAATGCCGCGAATTGCTGGAATTTTCTGAATTTCGCGAATTCTGCTAATTCCATAAATTACTTGCATCCTGTGAATTCCGGAAATTCCTTGAATTCTGTGAATCCCGTGAATTCATTGAATTCTGTGAATCCCGTGAATTCATTGAATTCTGTAAATTCCTTGAATTACGTGAATTTCTTGAATTCCATGGATTTCTTTAATTCCATGAATTCCTTGAATTCCGTGGATTTCTTGACATCCTTGAATTCCATACATTACTTGAATTCCGTGAATCCTGTGAATTCTTTGAAGTTCGTGAATCCTGTAAATTCATTGAATTCCGTGAATTCCTTGAATTCCGTGAATTCCTTGAATTCCTTGAATTCCTTGAATTTCGCGAATTCCGTGAAATCCTTGAATTCCGTGAATACCTTGAGTCCCATGTATCCCTCGAAATCAGTGAATTCCTTGAATTTCGTTAATTCCTAAAATTCTCCGAATTTCTTGAGTTCCTTGAATTCCGTGAATTCCTGGGATTCCGCGAATTTCTGGAATTCCGTGAATTACTAGAATTGCGTGAATTGCTTGAATTCCGTAAATTGCTTGAATTCCTTGAATTTCTTGAATTACTTGAATGCCGTGAATACCTTGAGTCCCGTGAATCCCTTGAAATCAGTGAATTCCTTGAATAACGCGAATTGCTGGAATACCGTGAATTGCGTGAATTCCTTGAATTCCTCAAATTTCGTGGATTTCTCGCATTCCATGAATTCCTTGAATTCGGTGGATTTCTTGAGTTTTTTCGATTCCGTGAATTCCGCGAATTCCTTGAATTCCCTGAATACCTTGGGCATTGTGAATCCCTTAATATCAGTAAATGTCTCGATTTCCGTGAATTCCTGGAATTCCGTGAATTGCTGAAATTTCTTGAATAGCTGGAGTTGCGTGAATTACTGGAATTCCGTGAATTGTTTGAATTCCTTGGATTTCTTGAATTCCGCGGATACCTTCAATTCCGTGGATTCATTGAATTCATTGAATTCCGTGAAATCCTTGAATTCCGTGAATACCTTGAGTCCCGTGAATCCCTTGAAATCAGTGAATTCCTTTAATTCCGTGAATTGATGGAATTCCGTGAATTGCTGGAAATCCGTGAATTGCGTGAATTCGGCGAATTCCTTGAATTTAGTGGATTTCTTGAATTCCGTGAATACCTTGAGCCTTGTGAATCCCTTAACATCAGTAAATTTATCGATATCCGTGAATTTATGGAATTCCTTGAATTGCGTGAATTCTTTGAATTCCATGAATACCTTGAGTTTTGTGAATCCCTTGATATCAGTGAATTCCTCGATTTCCGTGAATTCCTTGAATTTCGTGACTTCCTTGAATTCCGTGAATTGCTGGAATTCCGTGAATTGCTTTAATTCCGTGAATTCCTTTAATTCTGTGACTTCCTTGAATTTCGTGAATTCCTAAAATTCCTCGAATTCTGTGAATTCTTCGAATTACGTGAATTCCTCGAATTCCCTGATACATTGAATTCCTTGAATTTTGTGAATTCCTTGAATTCTGTGAATTCCGCGAATTCTCCGAATTTCTTCAGTTCCTTAAATTCCTGGGATTCCGCGAATTCCTGGAATTCCGCGAATTCCTTCATACAGTGAATTCCTTGAATTTTGTGAATTCCTTGAATTCAGTGAATTCCGCGAATTCTCCGAATTTCTTGAGTTCCTTGAATTCCGTGAATTCCTGGGATTCCGCGAATTCCTGGAATTCCGTGAATTGCTAGAATTGCGTGAATTGCTTGAATTCCGTAAATTGCTTGAATTGCTTGAATTTCTTGAATTCCTTGAATGCCGTGAATACCTTGAGTCCCGTGAATCCCTTGAAATCAGTGAATTCTTTGAATAACGCGAATTGCTGGAATACCGTCAATTGCGTGAATTCCGCGAATTCCCTCAAATTTCGTGGATTTCTCGCATTCCATGAATTCCTTGAATTCGGTGGATTTCTTGAATTTTTTCGATTTCGTGAATTCCGCGAATTCCTTGAATTCCGTGAATACCTTGGACATTGTGAATCCCTTAATATCAGTAAATGTCTCGATTTCCGTCAATTCCGTGAATTGCTGAAATTTCGTGAATAGCTGGAGTTGCGTGAATTGCTTGAATTCCGTGAATTGTTTGAATGCCGTGAATTTCTTGTATTCCGTGAATTCCTTGAATTCATTGAATTCCTTGGATTCAGTGAAATCGTTGGATTCAATGAATTCCTTGCATTCGGTGAATTCATACAATACTTTGGATTCCTTGAACTCAGTGAATTCCTCGAATCCCGCGAATTCCTTGAATTTGGTGAATTTGGTGAAATTTGCTAATTCCATAAATTACTTGAATTCTGTGAATTCCGGGAATTGCGTGAATTGCTGGAATTCCGTGAATAGCGTGAATTCGGCGAATTCCTTGAATTTCGTGGATTTCTTGAATTCCGTGAATACCTTGAGCCTTGTGAATCCTTTAATATCAGTGAATTTATCGATATCCGTGAATTCATGGAATTCCG
Source organism: Andricus grossulariae (assembly GCA_011634705.1). NCBI lineage: Eukaryota > Metazoa > Arthropoda > Insecta > Hymenoptera > Cynipidae > Andricus > Andricus grossulariae. The sequence goes on along the minus strand of JAABKJ010007455.1, from coordinate 6,558 downwards.
TGAATTGCTGGAATTCCGTGAGTTGCGTTATTTCCGCGAATTCTTTGAATTTCGTGTATTTCTTGAATTCGATGAATTCCTTGAATTCCGTGAATTCCTACAATACGGTGGATTCCTTGATCTCGGTGAAATCCTTGAATTCTTCTAATTCTTTGAGTTCCTTGATTTCCGTGAATACCTCGAGTCCCGTGAATACCTTGAATTCCTTGAATTCCGTAAGTTCCTTAAATTCTATGTATTCCTTGAATTCCGTGAATTCGGTGAATTCGTTGAATTCAGTGAATTCGTTGTATACAGTTCATTCCTTGCATTCTGTGAATTCATACAATTCGGTGGATTCCTTGTTCTCGTTGAATTCCTTGAATCCTTTAAATTCCTTGAATTCCGTGAATTTCGTGAATTCTGCGAATTCCATAAATTACTTGAATTCTGTGGATTATGTGAATTCCTTGAATTCCGTGAATCCCGTGAATTCACTGAATGCTGTGAGTTCCTTAAATTCCTTGAATTCCGTGAATACCTAGATTCCCGTGAATCCCTTGAAATCAGTGAATTCCTCAATTTCCGTGAATTCCTTGAATTCCGTGAATTGCTGGAATTGCGTGAATTGCTGGAATTGCGTGAAATGCTTGAATGGCGTGGATTTCTTGAATTACTCGAATTTCGTGAATTCCTTGAATTCCTTGAATTTCGTGAATTCCGTGAATTCCTTGAATTCCGTAATTTCCTTGTATTCCGTGAATTCCTTGTATTCCGTGAATTCCTTGCATTCGGTGAATTCCTTGAATTCATTGAATTCGTTGGATTCAGTGAATTCCTCGAATCCCGCGAATTCATTGAATTTTGTGAATTTCGTGAATTCTGCTAATTCTATAAATTACTTGAATTCTGTGAATTCCGAGAATTCCGTGAACCCGCGAATCCCGTGAATTCATTGAATTCTGTGAATTCCTTGAATTCCGTGAATTTCTCGAATTCCTTGTATTCCGTGAATTCCTTGAATTCATTAAATTCGTTGGATTCAGTGAATTCCTTGCATTCGGTGAATTCCTACAATTCTGTGGATTCCTTGTTCTCGGTAAATTCCTTGAATTCCGTGAACCCTTGAATGCCGTAAATTCCGTGACTTCTATGTATTCCTTGAATTCCTTGAGTTCGGTGAATTCGATGAATTCGTTGAATTCAATGAATTCATTGAATTCGGTGAATTCGTTGAATTCCGTGAATTCCGTAAATTCCTTGTATTGCGTGAATTCCTTTAATTTCGTGAATTACTTAAATTCTATGTATTCCTTGAATTCCGTGAATTCGGTGTATTCGGTGCATTCGTTGGATTTAGTGAATTCGTTGGATTCAGTGAATTCCTTGAATTCCTTGAATTCCGTGAATTCCTTGAATTTCGTAAATTCCTTAAATTCTATGTATTCCTTAAATTCCGTGAACTTGGTGTATTCGGTGAATTCGTTGAATTCAGTGAATTCGATGCATTTAGTGAATTCGTTGGATTCAATGAATTCCTTGAATTGCGTGAATTCCTTGAATTCCTTGAATTTCGTGAATTCCTTGACTTTCATGAATGCCGCGAATTCCTTGAATTCCGTAAATTCCTTGTATTCCGTGAATTCCTTGTATTCCGGGAATTCCTTGTATTCCGTGAATTTCTTGAGTTCCTTGAATTCCGTGAAATCCTTGAATTTAATGTTTTCATAGATTTTCGTTGTCTTTGTGAATTCTCTGAATTCCGTGAATTCCTTGAATTCGATGAATTCCTCGAGTTCCAGGAATTCTTTGAATTCTGGGAATTTCTTGTATTCGGTCAATTCCTTGAATTATGTGAATTCCTTGAATTTCGTAAATTCCTAAAATTCCTCAAATTCCTTGAATTCCGTGAATACCTCGAAATCCTTCATACCGTGAATTACTTAAATTCCGGAAATTCCTTAAATTCTATGTATTCCTTTAATTTCGTGAATTCCTTAAATTTCGTAAATTCCTAAAATTCCTCGAATTCCATGAATTCCTCGAATTACGTGAATTATTCGAATTCCTTCATACAGTGATTTCTTGAATTCCGTGAATTCCATGAATTCCTCGAATTCCGTGAATTCCTTGAATTTCGTGAATTCCTTGAATTCCGTGAATTCCTTGAATTCCGTAAATTCCTTGAATTCTATGTATTCCATGAATTCCGTGAATTCGTTGAATTCATTGAATACGTTGAATTCAGTGAATTCCTTGAATTTCGTGAATTCATTGAATTCCGTGAATTGCTGCAATTTCGTGGATTCTTGAATTCCATGATTTCCTTGAATTCCGTGGATTTTTAGAATTTCGCGAATTCCTTGAATTGCGTGCATTTATTGAATTCCTTGAATTCCGTGAATACCTTGAGCCTTTTGAATCCCTTAATATCAGTGAATTTCTCGATTATCGTGAATTCATTGAATTCCGTGAATTCGTGGAATTCATTGAATACGTTGAATTCCTTGAATTCCTTGAATTCCTTTGAATTTTGTAAATTCTTTAAATTCTATGTATTCCTTAAATTCCGTGAACTAGGTGTATTCGGCGAGTTCGTTGAATTCAGTGAATTCCTTGAATTCTGCGAATTGCTGGAATTCCGTGAATTACTGGAATTCCGTGAATTGCTCGAATTCCGTGAATTGCTTGAATTCCTTGGATTTCTTGAATTCCGCGGATACCTTGAATTCCGTGGATTCATTGAATTCGGTGAATTCCGTGAAATCCTTGAATTCCGTGAATACCTTGAGTCTTGTGAATCCCTTGAAATCAGTGAATTCCTTGAATTCCGTGAATAGCTGGAATTCTATGAATTGCTTGAGTTAAACGAATTTCCTGAATTTTGTGAATTCCTCAAATTCCATGAATTCCTTGAATTCCTTGATTTCTCTGAATACCTTGAATTCCGTAAATTCCGTAACTTCTATGTGTTCATTGAATTCCTTGAATTCGTTGAATTCGGTGAATTCGTTGGATCCAGTAAATTCGTTGGATTCGGTTAATTCCTTGCAGTCGGTGAATTCATACAGCTCGGTGGATTCCTTGTTCTCGGTGAATTCCTTGAATCCTGTGCATTTCTTGAATTCCGTGAATTTCGTGAATTCTGCGAATTCCATAAATTACTTGAATTCTGTGGATTTTTTGAATTCCTTGAATTCCGTGAATCACGTGAATTTTTTTAATTTCTTCAATTGCTTGAATTTCTTGAATTCCTGGAATTCCGTGAATACCTTGAGTCCCTTGAATCCCTTGAAATCAGTGAATTCCTCGATTTCCGTGGATTCCTTGAATTCTGTGAATTCCTGGAATTCCTCAAATTCCGTGAATTCCTTGAATCCCGTGAATTCCTTGTATTCCTTGAATTCCTTGTATTCTGTAAATTCCTTGAATTCCATGAATTCCTTGAATTCCTTGAATTCCTTGTATTCCGTGAATTCGTTGAATTCATTGAATTGGTTGGATTCAGTGAATTCCTTGTATTCGGTGAATTCCTACAATACGGTGAATTCCTTGATCTCGGTGAATTCCTTGAATCCTGTAAATTCCTTGAATTCTGTGAATTTCGTGAATTCTGCGAATTCCATAAATTACTTGAATTCTGTGGATTCTGTGAATTTCTTGAATTCCGTGAATCCCGTGAATTCATTGAATGCTGTGAGTTTCTTAAATTCTGTGAATACCTGGAGTCCCGTGAATCCCTTGAAATCAGTGAATTCCTTGTATTCCGTGAATTCCTTGTATTCCGTGAATTCCTTGAATTCATTGAATTCGTTTGATTCAGTGAATTCGTTGGATTTACTGAATTCGTTGGATTTAGTGAATTCCTTGCGTTCGGTGAATTCCTACAATACTTTGGATTCCTTGATCTCAGTGAATTCCTCGAATCCCGCGAATTCCTTGAATTCCGTGAATTGTTGGAATTCCGTGAATTGCGTGAATTCTGCGAATTCCTTAAATTCCGTGAATCCCTTGAAGTCAGTGAATTGCTTGTATTCCGTGAATCCCTTGAAAACAGTGAATTCCTCGATTTCCGTGAATTCCTTGAATTCCGTGAATTGCTTGAATTCCGTGAATTCCTTGAATTTCGTGAATCCCGTCAATTGATTGATTTGAGTGAATCCCTTGAATTCCGTCAAATCCTTGAATTTCGTAAATTCCTGAAATTCCTCGAATTACGTGAATACCCCGAATTCCTTTATACCGTGAATTCCTTGAATTTCGTGAATTTCTTAAATTCGATGTATTCCCTGAATTCCGTGAATGCAGTGTATTCGGTGCATTCGTTGGATTCAGCGAATTCGTTGGATCCAGTGAATTCCTTGAATTATGTGAATTCCTTGTATTCCGTGAATTCCTTGTATTCCGTGAATTCCTTGGATTCCGTGAATTCCTTGTATTCCGTGAATTCCTTGAATTCATTGAATTCGTTGGATTCAGTGAATTCCTTGCATTCGGTGAATTCCTACAATTCGGTGGATTCCTTGATCTCGGTAAATTCCTTGAATTCCGTGAACCCGTCGAACCCGTGAATTCGTCGAATTTGGCGAATTCGTTCAATTCGTTGAATTCGTTGAATTCGTTCAATTCGTTGAATTCGTTGAATTCGTTGAATTCGTTGAATTCGTTGAATTCGTTGAATTCGTTGAATTCGTTGAATTCAGTGAATTCGTTTGATTCAATGAATTCGTTGGATTCAGTTAATTCCTTGCAGTCGGTGAAATCATACAGTGCGGTGGATTCGTTGTTCTCGGTGAATTCCTTGAATCCTGTGAATTCCTTGAATTCCGTGAATTTCGTGAATTCTGCGAATTCCATAAAACACTTGAATTCTGTGGATTCTGTGAATTCCTTGAATTTCGTGAATCCCGTAAATTCATTGAATTCTGCGAATTCCTTGAATTCCGTGAATACCCAGAGTCCCGTGAATCCCTTGAAATCAGTGAATTCCTTGAATCCCGTGAATTGCTAGAATTCCGTGAATTGCGTGAATTCCGCGAATTACTTGAATTTTGTGGATTTCTTGAATTCCATGAATTCCTTGAATTCCGTGGATTTCTTGAATTCCATGAATTCCTTGAATTCCGTGGATTTCTTGAATTTTTTGAATTCCTTGAATTGCTTGAATTCCTTGAATTGCGTGAATACCTTAAGTCCCGTGAATCCCTCGAAATCAGCGAATTCCTCGATTTCCGTGAATTCCTTGAATTCCGTGAATTGCTGAATTTGCTTGAATTCCGTGAATTGCTTGAATGCCATGGATTTCTTGAATTCCGTGAATTCTATGAATTCCTCGAATTCCATAAATTCCTCGAAATCCGTGAATTCCTCGAACTCCATGAATTCCGTGAATTCCTTGAATTCCGTGGATTCATTGAATTCCGTGTATTCCTTGAATTCCGTGAATTCCTTGTATTCCATAAATACCTTCAATTCCGTGAATTCCGTAAATTCCTTGAATTTCGTGAATCTCGTCAATTCATTGAATTCCGTGTATTCCTTGAGTTCTGTGAAATCCTTGAATTTCGTAAATTCCTCGAATTACGTGAATTCCTCGAATTCCTTTATAACGTGAATTCCTTTATACCGTGAATTCCTTCAATTTCGTGAATTTCTCAAATTCTATGTATTCCTTGAATTCCGTGAATTCGGTGTATTCGGTGAATTCGTTGGATTTAGTGAATTTGTTGGATTCAGTGAAGTCCTTGAATTCCGTGAATTCCGTGAATTCCATGAATTCCGTGAATTCCCTGTATTCCGTAAATTCCTTGGATTCCGTGAATTCCTTTAATTCCGTGAATTCCTTGTATTCCGTGAGTTCCTTGTATTCCGTGAATTCCTTGAATTCATTAAATTCGTTGGATTCAGTGGATTCCTTGCATTCGGTGAATTACTACAATACGATGGATTCCTTGATCTCGGTGAATTCCTTGAATACCGCGAATTCCTCGAATTTCGTGATTTTTGTGAATTGCTGGAATTCTGTGAATTGCATGAGTTCCCTGAATTCCTTGAATAGCGTGGATTTATTGAATTCCGCGAATTTCTTGAATTCCGTGGATTTCCTGAATTCCTTGAATTCTTTGAGGTCCTTGAATTCCGTGAATACCTGGAGTCCCGTGAATCCCTTGAATTTCGTGGATTTCTTGAATTCCATGAATTCCTTGAATTCCGTGGATTCCTTGAATTCCTCGAATTCTTTGAGTTCCTTGAATTCCGTGAATACTTTGAGTTCCGTGAATCCCTTGAAATCAGTGAATTTGTCACGTTCCGAGAGAAAGGAGAGTATAGTATGGAAAATAGGAAAAGAGAGAGACCAGTGTGCTGATTATGTCAGGCTGGTAAGACCTGACCAATTATTATTTATTGTGGGATTGTGTGTCACTTATCAGCCCTAGGCGGACTGTGTTCGACTTCAGTATTTAAATGAGTGTGAGATAGTTGTTTTAACACTTATTTTATCAGAAAGAGTAAGAACAGAGTTACGAGTTACATAAATTAAACTTACATGTACCTTTCTACGCTTGAAAGGGCGAGAGT
>JAABKJ010007454.1:0-20957 GCA_011634705.1 Andricus grossulariae | reverse complement strand
AACAACTGCACGGCGCGGCGGGCTAGCGACAGTGTTGAATGGATCGTCGCCGTCACCGTTCAAATTCAATGTAGCGTGATTGTGTTACTATGGTAACCAACATGGCCGCGGAGCTGGTATGCGTATCTACAACGAAAATGGGACAATGTTTGGCTAGACCATGAGTGGGTTGGATCATGCTCTTGTCTTCTCAATCCGCGATTTCGGTTTGGTATGTTAGAATTGTTTTTCTAGATTCGTAATCCGTTAAAATCCCTATGAATTACTTGCATTTACCCGTAGAAGGTAGATTTATAAGTAAACAATGTCGTGCTTAATTTAATATTTTCTATATTTCCCTCAAAAAATTGGTTTAACAAAGTAATGAATCATGTAATTCGCAGTTTTGAGGTTATGGAGCTCTGCTTATCGCATTTGACATTTAGTTAGGTTTAAGAGCATATTATAATATTTGTGAAGTGTATCGTGACTTTTTACAGGACCTGAACGATGGGTCGAGTAATTCGTGCACAACGTAAGGGAGCCGGATCTGTTTTCCGCGCCCATACCAAAAAGAGGAAAGGAGCACCGAAACTTCGTTCTCTCGATTTCTCCGAAAGACATGGCTATATTAAAGGTGTAGTTAAGGTTCGTAACGTATTTTATCCCTTCCTTATAATATAGGTATTTATTGCAAATTTGTATTCGTATATGTTACAGAATTTATATTTTTTCAAGTGCTCATTGCTTTTTCGTTAAAGACTTATTTCTTCATTTCCTTTAATAAAAAATAAAGTAGTAGTACCGTATTCGACTGTTCTAATAAAACAGTAATCCAAGTGATCATTTTTTTATGCGTCTTACCATTTTTTAATCGAAGTGTTGGAACAGACTTATTCAGTTTGAAGTGTAACGAAGATATGCGTCTTCTAATTAGGTATTTTCACTTCAACCACCATCCAATTTCACTTTGTTCAGTGCTGAAGGGAAAACAATGGACCAAATGCATGGGATTCTGTCCATTTTTGCCCTATTTTGCTAATATCTTCGTAAATCGTAATTTTTTCTATACAAGTGTATATAAAAAATATATTATACTTTTTAAGAATTATTCAATGAAATAATAAAATGATAATAATTTTTTATTATTTCGAAGATATTACAGAAATAAAGTTTTGAACCATGCATTTGGTCCATTGTTTCCCCCTCAGAACTCAACGAAGTGAAGTTAACTGGCGGTTAAAGTGAAAATACCTAATTGCCTTAAGGGCATGTGATACTTAGAAAATTATCGATTTTAGCAGTGTTAGGTTCCACGGCTTTTTTCCTACAATAATAAAGATTTTGCCTTAAAACTTTGGTGAATGATAGCGAACATGCTAACGGACGTCCCCGAACTCTTCTGTTGTGAAATAATTGCAAAAAATTTCATTTTGCTGAATTTTATTAATATGTGTGTATTTTGACGTACAACAGAGACCGACATTATCGGAATGGTCGAGACTTCAACAACGAATCCTAACCTCCAAATAGTGCACATAGAGAAAAATTTTATTCAGCAGAATACATTTTTTTGCTATTATCCCTCAAAAAAAGAGTTCGGGGTCGTCTCTTGTTCTATTTTATAGCATCTCCAAATACAGTTCTTAAAATTTTTAACTTCGTGGACAAAAACCCGGGGGAACTGATCCCGATTTACCACACGACGAAGTATCACATGCCCTTAAGATTATACGTTATTGAGTTCGGCCGCGAAAACAGCATGGCGCCATCTGTTGTCCAAAAGTGGCAATTACTGAGTGATGAATTCCACTTGTTTACATGCAATTAAAAATAAATAAAATATATACTGAAAATAAGAGTTTAACTGTCAGATAACCAGAGTGTCTAGGAAAACTGATAAAATCTCGATTTAGAGAAAAAAAACTTTTGCAGTTGAGTTTTGAATTTATCTGTCTTCGACAGATCTATCGGATTACAAATATCACATAGGGTACTTCAATATTCTTGTTTTTAGAAAAAGGTATCTGGACCAATTATTGTGTTAACTGGACAATTAATATTATATATATTCGCATATTTATACGATCTATTATTTTTGTCAAAGTAATTAAAGTTGTCAGATTTTGTGGTTAGAAAGTTTAATTATCCCAAAATATTTATCGAGTATGTTTTAATTTAAATGACATTGAGTATTTTATTAGTTGTCTTGAGTTTAAAGTAAAGCTTTTTTTTAGCAATTCAATATGTTATGTGAAAAAAAACGTTTTTCTTAGGTTTCTTGATTATGGCAGAAGCGACTCTGCACTGAAATTTGATTATTCCATTCACTTGCAACTCTTGCACCCTCACCACAAGAATGACTGCTAAACTTTTTCCCGTATTCAGTGTTTCAGGGTGAAAATCTATTAAATGATATATAGCTTGAAATCCTGTTTTAATTGAAATATTCATCATCAATCCGCTTGTTGGCCTTCGACCGGTAATTTTCAAGGTTATGTTCATAACCAACAACGCAACTAGAATGGTTTTAGCAGGAATGAAAAGACAAATTTTTCACGAAATCTTTTTGTAGGAAAGTTTACTGTATTATTTTGCTTCGTTTTGAAAAATGTTATATACGTTTTTGAAGCAATCATTTATGCATTTATTATATTTCAAAATAATGCACACATGCTTTCTTATGTAAATTTCAAATTTCTATCCCTCAGGGATTTTAGGCTTTGGCCGCCGCGGGCGCTGCCTGGCATATCCGGTAAATATCAAGGTCATGGCCGTACTCAATATCATTTAACCTGAGTTGCGATGACAGAAAAGTGAAGAATTTGTACTGTACCTAAATACTAAAAATGATATCTTTTCCGAAAGACTCCTTAAAACACAACTAAAATTTATGTGCTTCTTAATAACTAATAATTTACACTGTTTTCTTAGTTTTCGTAATTTTCCGATTATCTGCTGTTGTTTATCTACTGTTGGAAAATGTAATGTCCAATAAAAATCCTCAAATATTTATAATTATTAAAGAAAGAACGCTTTTTATCAATAAATATTGTTAATTGAACTTCAAGCTTTGATTCTAATGTATAAACATGTCATAAAAATGTTGCATTAAGTTAAAAAGTATGAATAAAGAAGTGACATTTTTTCTTCAAGTTAAAAATTAATTTTTTGCTGTCACACATTAATTAATTATCAAATTTCAATGAAACTTCGTCAGAAAATATAATATCCTTTCTGAAACGTTATACTAACAAAAGTAATGAACATTACTGTACTCTCAAAAACCACTCAACGCTCATTTACATAAATAAAAAATCCAACTTTTTAACCGCAAAGCTCTTGAAGGAGAAAATCTGAGCTTTCTTTTGACATTAAAAAATGTGCCTTTTGCAGGAAAAAAGTCAAATTTGTTTTTGAGATTCATTTTTGCGGGTAAAATATTTATTTTGTCATGCAATGTTTATGATCAATGAAAAGGGCATGAAACCCCCTATCGAAACTGTACTGGACAAAAATTTTGTTATCGTCAATAGAAGAGATAAAAATGGGCAACACTTTGCCCGAGTTTGACCAAGATCACATCCTATTATTTAAATAATGTAATGTAAAAATATGATTAAAAATAAATGACGAATTTGACATTTTTAAATAACTATTTCTTAAAGTATTCATGATTTTTTAATCAAATTTGGGCAAACCCTTTTTTCTACAAATGGTTTCTGAATTTACAAAAAAAATTAGTCTTATCTCCAGGAAGCCGAGTATTATTTTTTATTTATTAGGTGCCTATTCCGTTATCAAGATCATGCTTACAGGACAAAAACTTTTTCAGAAAAAGAATTCTCTTTTATTTATCTTTTAATGTGGATTAGGACTATCGAAAAAGTTTTGTTACGTGAAGTTCCCATAAATTTAGCGTGAGTGATCCAACCTTGACAGAAGTTTGGAAGCCCATTATTGAACTAAAAAATGTGCAAGCTAATGATAATAAATAGACTCTAGTAGATTATTAATGAATATTTTCTTTCAGATATTTTAAACGGCGTTTTGTCAAAATGAGCTCAGCAGTAGAGAATGGAGCTGGAGATGGAGGCTCTAAAAAGAAAACCATCGAAGGTATTTACCAGAAGAAGTCGCAGCTGGAGCATATTTTGCTCCGACCTGACACGTACATCGGTTCAGTTGAGTTTATCACTGAGATGATGTGGGTGTACGACAAAGAAAAAGAATCGATGGTTCAGAGAGAAATAAAGTACGTCCCTGGGCTTTATAAGATATTTGACGAAATCCTGGTTAATGCAGCTGATAATAAACAACGTGATCCGAAAATGGATTCAATCAAAATAGATATAGATGCGTAAGTATTTTATTTTTATTTTATCCTGCAGCGAAGAGATTAGAGCAATAATTTTGTTTATGCTATTTTTCTGTGATTTATATTTATTTATTTTTTGTTAATTGATTAACAATCTTTAAAGAACCATTAAACAATTATGTAAAGCTCCACCATGTTATAATTTGCCTTGTCCTCTTCATTTACGATCTCTTGTTTTTGTTCTTAACTTTATCGCTTTTCGAGAACTATTGATTTATGAACTACAACGTTATTTTAGACGGACGGTTCATTTGATCTTTTTAGAACAGGAAATTAAATCAAATACAATTGCATATTCATAATTTCACGTTCTTAATAATAGCAGGGTGGCTAGTGGATCGGAAAACCAGGAAGTGACAGTAAATTAATATTTTTACTGGGATTTTTTAAATTCATAGTTTTAGTATAAAAACCTATCCAATGACTACATTTCACAAAATTGTGTCATATAGAAATCAAGATTTTAATAGTACAAATTTTTCCACTTAAAATCCTTACAAATTCAATGTCAAGTTCGAATATTAAAAATTGTATAGTTTTAAATTGGAAACGCTAACAGCTGAGCAGTTTTAAGTTTTGAAGCCTTCTATATTGAAAAAATTTAATTTTCAAATTGAACTTTAAGATTCTGCAAATTTATTTCAAATGGAAAGCCCTAATATTTGCGCAATTTTAAGCTCTAACTCTTCAATATTAAATAATTATAAAAAAAGCGTTTAGGCCACGAAGGAGAGTATGGTGACGAAAAATCCTGCTGGAGATTCTATGGTTTGAAAAACCATGTTTGGGCTTGCTTAGAAACTAAGTTCCCTCGCAGGTCCGGAAGTAGTTGTTGCTGTAATGCAGAGTAGGCATCTAAAAATCGTCTTTCGACAAATCAATAACTCGTTGCCTAATGATTTTTCATCAATAATCTGTATTGAACAATTAAAGTAGACCAAAATTAAAACAAAAAATGCAAATTCGTATACTACAGTTTTTCATAGGACCTAGATCCTCTAAAATATGGCAGCGTGAAGTAGTAACAATAATTAGTGTGTTCAATCAATGTTTTTTCTTTGAAATATTGCTAGGACTAATTAATAAATAAAAATAAATAAGTCATTAATTTTCTCGACTGCAAGCATATATTTTTCTCGAGTGTAATCCTTTTGACACTTTACTTTAAGTACATTGTACAGTTACTGATTTTAAACCTTCAAGATTATCGACTTTATTGTCCTTTCTTTAAAAAATGGATTCTCAAAGTTTTCAGTCCCTTTTCCTTTATTAATAGAATCACCTTCAGTCAGTTTTTTTTTACAAATTAATAAAACATATCTGGATCTAACCTTATTATGTTTTCAAGGATAGGCGGATGTAAAAAGCTTTTTAGGTATAAGGGAACTGTTTATTCCAGTTTATTCTCAATTCTATAAGATTCTGCATGGCAACCAGAAACAACATTTGTAAAGAAATTAAATACAAAATTATATTACGTAAATATTTTGATCTTTGTCTTCAGAACGATTTTTAGACTTCACCAGAATGAATAAAAAGTGAGGGTAATACTACACACGATATTTAAATCACGAGACTCGTAATTGCAATCAAACCGGGCTGTAATGTAAGGAAAAAGCATTTCTTTTGCTTTTTGTACTTATTCAAAGAATTTAGATTGCGCTTTAATATCTCCGAAGATATAGATGCGACTTTGTAGAGGATCTTGTCTACTTAAATTGTTCAGTACAGCTTTTTGCCGTGAAATTAACATCCAACTAGTTATTGTCGATAGAACCTTTTTAAGGGCTTCCTATTCATAACAGCAACTATTCCCGGACCTCAGGGAAAGGCCAACCTTAGTATGTTTTTAAGGTGGCCCAAAAATACGGGTTTTTACGTTATAAAATCTCCCGTCGCAATTTTATGCACTTTTGACTAAATTTTCGCCCTGGGGCATCGCCTATTTTGAAATAGAAGAACTTCGAATAAAAAGTGCTGAATAATTTTAGATTGAAAAGTTCAAAATTGTTTGTTTTTTAATTTAAATCGTGCAAGGTTGCTGAATTAGAAATGGTGGTATTTTAATATTTTATTTACTTCAGAATAATCAAAATCAAATACGTTCAGAATCAAATAATAAAGAAAGTTGTGTTATAGAAACCATTGAATAATGAAAAAAATTTCAGAGAAAACAACACGATATCAGTGTGGAATAACGGTAAAGGAATACCAGTTGTTGTTCACAAAGAAGAGAACATGTACGTGCCAACAATGATCTTCGGACACTTGTTGACATCTTCAAACTATGACGACGAAGAGGAGAAGGTAACTGGAGGTAGAAATGGATACGGAGCAAAATTATGTAATATTTTCAGTCATCGATTCACTGTTGAAACTGCTTCCAAAGAGTACAAGAGAAGTCTGAAACAGGTAAAATCGATATATTAATTACTTAGATTCTTTCAAGATTTATTCGTTCATCAAGTTCGTTATCGAATTAAATTATGTAGTACTACTCTTATACGAATTTATAAATACGCTTGTTTCTTGCAGACTTGGGGCAACAATATGGGCAAAGCGAGTGAACCAAGAATCAAAGAATTTGCAGGTGAAGATTTCACGAAAGTTACTTTCTCGCCTGATTTAACAAAATTCAAAATGCAGGCTCTAGACGATGACATCGTATCACTTATGTCTCGTCGAGCCTTTGATGTAGCTGCTTCTAGCGGCGGTGTGAAAGTTTTTCTTAATGGTACCAGAGTTCCAGTCAAGAACTTTAAAGATTACATAGATTTGTATATCAAAGGAAAGGAAGACGACGTCGGAAACCCTCTTAAATTTGCCTATGAGCACAGCGGACCTCGTTGGGAAGTAGCAATGACGTTGTCTGACAAAGGATTCCAACAAATGTCGTTTGTAAACAGCATTGCAACAACAAAAGTAACTTTTTGTTTTAATCTCTTTTATATTTGGAGTTTATTTTTTTTAAAAGTGTTGCAATACTCATCGCCAATCATTTTCAGGGTGGTCGACATGTGGACCACGTAACAGACATGATTGTGAAACAACTTCTCGAGACGTTAAAGAAGAAAAACAAAGGGGGCATTGCCATTAAACCGTTCCAGATTAAAAATCACATGTGGATCTTTGTCAATTGTCTCGTTAACAACCCTACGTTTGATTCTCAAACTAAAGAGAACATGACTCTTCAGGCTAAGAGCTTTGGTTCCAAGTGTGTGCTTAGTGAAAAGTTTATCACCACTGTAAGTATAATGTTTCGTTAAACAACTAGTGCTTATGTTTACCGTTTCAGAAACAATAATCAAATTTAATTTCAGGTAACAAAAATAGGAATAGTAGAATCTGTGTTGTCTTGGGCCAAATTTAAAGCAGACAGTCAACTGCAGAAACTAGGTCCAAAATCTAAGCAAAGGAAACTTCAAGGTAATAATTATAAATAAAGAACCATTCAATCTTTTGTATTCATTACGGATTTGTCACATAATAATTGTTGTCAGGGATTCCGAAATTGGAAGATGCTAACGACGCAGGTACTGGCAGATCTATGGAATGTACCTTAATATTAACGGAGGGAGACTCAGCTAAAACGATGGCTGTGTCAGGAATGTCTTCCATTGGTCGTGACAAGTTCGGTATCTTTCCTTTGAAAGGTTGGTACACGGCCCAAAATGCAGATTTACTTTGTAATGTATGAGATTGCAAAAATAGGTTGATAACTAAATAAGCTAATCATCAATTAGAAATATTTTATAATAATTTTTAAAATCTTAGGTAAAATTTTAAATGTACGAGAAGCAACCCACAAGCAGATTCTCGAAAATGCTGAGATTAACAATTTGATCAAGATTCTCGGTTTACAATACAAAAAGAAGTATGAAACTAGAGATGACTTGAAGACTCTACGTTATGGAAAGATGATGATCATGACAGATCAGGATCAGGTTATTCAATACTCTTCTTAACAGCTGGATTTGCTGCATAAATATGGCGGAAGTAGTAATTTAATGACACTAATTTTTCTGGTACTTTTAGGACGGTTCTCACATCAAAGGTCTTTTAATCAATTTCATTCACCACAACTGGCCTTCGCTATTGAAGCACAACTTCGTGGAAGAATTTATCACACCAATCGTGAAAGCGAGAAAGGGAAATCAATGTTTTTCCTTCTTTTCGTTGCCTGAATTTGAAATCTGGAAGAAGGAAACGGAAAACTATCACACATACAAAATCAAATACTACAAAGGTTTCTTTTTTTTGGTCTCTGTATTTATTATACATTTATTACGTTCAGAATTATGCAATTAATTTGTTTTCCCATAGGTTTGGGTACTTCTACTGCTGCTGAAGCAAAGGAGTACTTCGAAAACATGACCAGACATAGGATTAAATTTAAGTATGAAGGTGATCAAGACGATCAGAACATCATCATGGCTTTCAGTAAGAAGTGTGCTGATCAGCGAAAAGACTGGTTGACAAGTCATATGGAAGAGACTAAGAGAAGGAAAGAGATAGGACTTAGTGAGAGGTATTTGTACCAAAAAGACACTCGCGCTGTGAGCTTCTCCGACTTCGTGAACGTCGAATTGGTCCTCTTCAGTAACTACGATAACGTGAGGTCGATACCAAACATGATAGACGGTCTAAAGCCGGGTCAGAGAAAAGTCCTCTACACTTGTTTGAAGCGTAACGACAAGAAGGAAGTCAAAGTGGCTCAGTTGGGAGCATCCGTAGCTGAACAGTCGGCTTACCACCACGGTGAAATGTCGCTTATGGCAACCATTGTAAACTTGGCGCAGAATTTTGTGGGCAGCAACAATATCAACCTGCTTCAGCCTATTGGTCAATTTGGAACAAGGCTTCAGGGTGGAAAAGATTCTGCAAGTGCGAGATACATCTTCACGATGCTCAGGTAAGATTTATCTGATTCTTTTTTTATATTTTATTAAGCCTGGAAAGTCGCGTAAAATGTTTAAACAAGCGTTAATATTTTACCATTGCGAAATATTATCTACAGAGTACTATTATAACTCTCCCAAGTTTTTGTAAAGTCTCCGACAAGAGTGCCTCAGGTTCGATTTTACAATATAACATTTCACAAAAAATACAACCACGAGTGTTAAAGGAAAAAATTGACAGCTCCCTTATATATTATTATTTGTCGAACAGATTTCACGAATTTTTAATGAGGAAGGATAGGTAAAATAAAAACAGTGCTTGAATTTAAATGATCCATAAAGTATAATATATTCATGAAAACATGTTCCAAATAAAATATTGACTAACCGAAATTCGGTGCATGAAAAAATGGAAATGTAGGCTCGGTTCTCCGAAATTTTGTGAGCGTAGTGCAAATAATTTCAGTGAGTCTAGATAATACGTGCATTATTGGACATAATCAGTGACAGTCCCAGATTAATGTAGAATTCAATCAAATGTTTTGAATTCTCTGAATTCTCCTGAGAGCATGGGATTCTTTTCAACTATGTCGAAATTCATCAACTTTGGTCGACGGTGAACTACTACTTAATAAAGATGCAATCATTTTTTTAATTCTGTAGCAGTCTGAATTCCATTAAAGTCTTTAGAGTTCACGTTGGATTATTGTAAATTCTGCAGAATTCTCTCAATTTCTTAGAATTAATTTGCAATTTTTTGATTTCTTTTAAAGATCTTTGAATTCTCTCGAAGAATTCAGGATATATCTTGATTTATTGTTAATTTCCTGAATTCTTCTCAAAACATGAAATTCTTCTCAACTATGTATTTCCGAATTCAGCAATTTTGGTCGACGGGTGAAATGCTACTGAATTAAGATGCACTCTTTTTTTTCATTTTGCAGAATTCTGTAGAAGACTTTGAATTCAATAGAAATCTTTTGAATTTTTTTAAACTTTCTAATTCTTCTAAAATCTTTAGAATTCACGTTGGGATATTGTAAATGCCTTCAAGTCTTTTGAATGCTGCAGAATTCTGCAGATTTAAAAAAACGAGTGCATCCTATTTCAGTAGTAGTTCACCGTCGACTAACGTTGATGGATTTGGAAATAGTGGAAAAGAATTCCATGTTTTCATAAGAATTCAGAACATTTAAAATAAATAAAATTATATTCTACATTTTTAAAGAGAATTCTAAAATCTCCAAAAGAATTCAAAAGATTACAAATGAATGTTAAGAAATCGAGATAATTCTGCAGGATTCAAAAAAACTCTAAGGAGTTAAAATTAATTTAACGTGTATTCTAAATACTTCAAGAAAATTCGAAAACCTTTAAAAGCCTTCAAATGATTTCAAATTAATTCAAAGATTTGTACAGAATTCTGCAGAATTAATAAAAAAAAGTGTGTAACCTAGTCCAGTAGCAGTTCAAACGTCGACGAAAGTTGCTGAATTTGGAAACAGTTAAAATGAATGTCATGTTTTAAGAAAAATTCAAAAAATTTAAAATAAATCATGTTATATCCTGAGTATTTCAAGAGAATAATTTAAAATCTTTCAAAGAATTCAAAAGATTATAAGTGAATTCTGAGAAATCGAGAGAATTCTGCAGAAGTCAAAATAGTTGAAGAAACATAAAACAATTCAATGCGTATTCAAAAGATTTTAAGAAAATTCAAAAAAGTTTTAAAAGATTTCAATTGAATTCGAAGACTTCTACAGAATTAAAAAAAAACACGTGTGCATCATAATCCAGTAGTAGTTCAGTCGTCGACCAGTGTTGATAAATTTGGAAATAGTTGAAAATAATTTCATGTTTTGAGAAGAATTCACAAAACTTAAAATAAATCATGATATTATTTTATGGTTCTATAAAACTTGAGCCCAACCGATTTAAACAGTCAAACGTTCGTAATCGCATTTTTTCTTCTTTTTTTTTTCTTTTTTTGAATGCTCGAAGCAAGGTGAAGTTACCGCGGTAGGAGATATTGCTTTTCGAGGTTCCACGCACACTCGCAACTAGCTGTTCACCTACATGCAATTTCAATGATCTGTAGTGTCCAAAATACGCACCGGACCCAAAAATGTTTTGGGACTTCTCGTTTTTTTTTTTCGCCATTACAAGGAACGATAATACTCCTGGGACACCCTGTATAGACAATTGAAAATTATGCTCTTTTTGGTAGTAATTAGTTGCTGTCGGTGTCTGTTTCTTGCTTAATGAGTTTATAATGAGGATATTTAGAAGCTACCTTCAACTCCTTTTCTGACCTTCAAACCTTCTCTTGGGTGTCGTTGTTATCGCGTAATAAGATTTCATTGATATTTGGGCTTTGTACGGAAATTTTGTTCGCATGTAAAAATATTTTATTTTTTATTACAGTCCTCTAGCGCGTTTTATTTTCCACAAACACGACGATGCTCTCCTGAAACCCGAATATGATGACAGCCAGAAGATTGAACCGGTGTACTACGTGCCAATCATACCAATGGTGCTAGTAAATGGTGCTGATGGCATTGGAACTGGTTGGATGACAAAAATTCCAAACTTCAATCCACGTGAAATCATAGATAATCTGTTCAGAATGATGGATGGCGGAGAGCCCAAGCCAATGGTATGATTATTGCCACTCTTCCCAATGTTGTTATAGAACCAACCTTTAAAAAAAAATTTCACTTGCAAAAAGTTTTAGTTTGTTGTTCTACCTTATACATTGTCATGGATTTGGTTTACAGATTCCTTTTTACAAAAACTTCAAAGGAACCATAGAGAGCTGTGGAGATTATCGATACGTAATCAGTGGTGAGATCTCAGTTATTGGCCCCGATAAGGTAGAAATAACTGAGCTCCCTATTGGAACTTGGACACAGTTCTACAAAGAATCCGTTCTTGACCCAATGTTGCATGGAACTGATAAAATCCCATCTGTAATTACGTACGTATAAGTAAAAAAATTTACATTTTTTAATATTATTTTCGAACAGTATGGTAAATCTTACATTTTTATAGGGATTATAAGGAATACAACACGGACACAACCGTCCACTTCATTGTAACAATGAATCGCGATAAGTTACAAGAATTCGAAAGGGATGGTCTTCATAAAGCCTTCAAATTACAAAGTACCATGACAATTACATCGATGGTATGTATATACTTTCTGTTTCTCAATATTTTCGCATTGTGTCTCAAATTGATTCGACGTTTTCAACAGTGGATATTTTTAAACTTAGTTATTTGCTTGTCGTTTTTCACTTTGGCTGTATTGGAAAAAGTAAACTGCATTATATGCAGAGATAGGAAGAATACAAAGTTGTACATTTTACACCACTTGTCGTTTTAAATTATCTTTAATAATTGAATTTTAAAGACTAATAGTAAAGTCGTTTAATTTTCAAGGCTTGTATTATACACTGCAAATAAAGTTATGCTGAAAGTCACAGTCGACCATAATTTTACCTATCGGACTATCAAAAATGAACTTTGAATAAAGAACTAAATAAATTAAACCAAAACACTTACTAACATTGTGCTACAATTTAACTAAAATGCAATTGTGAAAAACCCGTTTTGGCAGTCGATGTGTGAAATTATAGCGTATTGCGGTGGATACTATTTGACCCATGTAATACGTCGTAAATATAGATAGAGCATTGAATTTAAATGAGATAGTGAATTTATAAATAACAGCATATTTCCCTCTTTTTTTTTTTGTGTTTTAAATAGATGAAATGTAAAAGTTCCTAATTTGACACATGTCTGTAAATGCCACTTTTCTATGCCTGTGCAGTAGAGTTGGCCGAAAACCCGTTTTTTTTGGAAAGCGGATTCTAATAGTGGGTAAACGTTGTATTTGCCCAACTGTATTTAATGTTGTAGGTACAGTTTTTGGTAGTGAATAATAATATAAAATTAGAAATAAAAAAACAGCATTTTTGAAGTATGTTAACTGCTCATTTTTTTGAAAAAATGTTAACATGTGATTGAAATTTCTTTAGCTTGAATAGAAGGAACTTGCCATTCTTTTCTATCGTATCAACAAAAAATGGCCTGGTGTGCAAGATCTGAAAATTGCTTCAAACAAATTCACAATTTTAAAAACTAATTTTGTATTATTGTTCACTAAAAGAAACTGTACCTACAAAAAATTCAACATAATTTTTTAACCCATAGGAAAGTTGTTTTAAATTTTCAAAAAATTTGGAGGCGGGGGGGCTTACTACTGTTGGACGAATACAATTTGTAACCACTATTAGAATTCGCTACGCAAAAAAGGGGTTATTTTTTCGCCCACTCTACTATTACAGGGAAAAGAAAGTTGCCGTTTATAATTCACGAGCGCCAAAACAATATGCGTAATAGAAGTGACATTTGTATACATATGTTAAATAAATTGTCGTGCGAAACGTCGGAAATAGTTGTTTTTACACTCGTTAGTCAAGATAACTTACCTGGTCAAATAATACATCCGGTGGATTAAGACTTTAAATTACACAAACTATGTGTGCCAATTCTACACTAGCATGTATTCTATAGATATATATCTATAGCATGTATTCTATAGATATATATCTATAGCATGTATTCTATAGATATATATCTATAGCATGTATTCTATACTAGCATGTACAGTTTACACGGCAGTATGTTTTTTTCAGTGGCGTTCGTTTCTTTACACAAGAGTCTCTTTTATTCGTGCAAACTCTTGTACATTTACTACGCATTATATGGGTAAAGTAGTTTTCATAGTAATACCATGTAAAGTAACGCTGACTTTTTTTACAGTGTAACTTTTAGCCTTCTTCATTTTTAATTGTTTAATTCGGACCGTTAAACATTTGAAAATATACCATTTAGAATGTTTATTTCAAGTCTGCCAAGGAGTCACTTTTGGTTCCTTTTTGTTTGCAAATCACGTTTAGTCGCATTCTCAAAATAACGTTGTAATTTCAGCATTTAAATTGTGTAATTTATACATTAAGATGTTAAGGGCATGTGTTACTTAGCATTATGAGCCATATAAGTTTCCCCGGATTTTTCTCCACAATAATAAGTATGTTTAGCTGAAACTCTGAGAAGTGGTAAAAAAAATGAAAACTTTTATATATAAAAGGTTTATTATTGTGGATCAACCTGCGGGGAAAATGATATGGTTCACATGGTGAGAATCACATGCACGTAACTTAATAGTTTAAGAATTTTTATTTCTTAGCATTAAAATTTAAATAATTTTAGTTCGAAACTTGATAAATTAGATAATTTCAAATCTGTATTGTTTGAAATTCAACCATTGTTAATTGAAGCCTTCTAGATCGAATAATCCTGAATAATTTCTAATTAAAATTGTTTAAGTTTGGCAATTTTTAATTAGGGGCTCCTGAATTTGAACACATGTGAATTTAGTTGAAACATATTGCAAAATTTTCATTTTCAATCTTTCATATGTGTAGTTAAATAATTTTTAATTACTGTTGCTAAAAATTTAATCATTGCAGTTTTATAGGGGAAGCGGCTATTAGTGGATCGGGCAATTGTTAAAAATTGTATAGTTTCCTATTGAAGGTCTTAATAGTTAATAAATAAATTGAAAACTGACAAAAAGGATATATATTTTAGTTAGAAAATTCATAATTTAGTCAATATCAATCGTTTAGAATTATTCCGCATAAGATTAGTTAATTTGGGGATTCTTATTTGAATACTTTAAATTATAAATTGTTTCGTTTTGAAAGTTTAAATTTGAACATGTACATAAATGGTCGGGAAATGACAGGAAATTTTTTTCTGTGTATTATCTGCGAAGAATAAAATGCATAGAAATAAACGAATTTGATCTTCTTCCAGTGTGCTTTTGATGAAAATCAGTGCCTGCAAAGGTTCGACAGTGCTCTCCAGTTCCTTAGAACTTTCTACAAAGTTAGGTTGGAGATGTACCATAAGAGGAAGGACTATTTGGAAGGCATCTTACAAGCGGAAGCTTCAAAACTCTCCAATCAGAGTAGATTTATTCTCGAGAAGTGTGATGGTACGTTAGTCATCGAAAATAAAAAGAAGAAAGACATGATAGCGGAACTCGTGAAACGAAAGTACGATTCCGACCCGATCATCGCATGGAAGCTGACCCAAAACAGGGATGAGATTCTGGTTAGTATTATTATGCATTTTTATTTATTTTGTTAATATCAATTCTCTTCTTAACCGTGTCTGTATGTTACGCTGCGTATCGCGTGCAATAATGTAAGTCGAGTAGTAGTAGCGCTCATAGGTCCTTTTCAAATAACTTCGGATTTCGAACTGGAAGAACGTACTTCTTTGTCGGCAATTCTTATGATACAATGATCAGGGTGGCCGCTGGATCGGGAATTTTATGAAACCGGGAAATGACAGTGAATTTATTTTTTGTCCGGGAATTTTACAAATTTTTGGGAAAAAAATCTGTCAGCCTTTGATTCCAACCGTTTTTTAAATAATTAGTTAAATTGTTGTTTTTTAAATTTATCATATAATTCAGTTTAGAATGCGTAATTCGAAAATCTGTTATTTAAACAATTTTCCATGGTAGATTTTAATTTTTACGCGTAAATTTTAATTAAAAGAATTTTAAAATGCAGTTTTAAAGACTTAAACTATTAAAAATTAGAAGCGTTTGAAATCGAAGATTTTGGATTAAAAAGTGAATAATAATTGATTGATTTTACAAGACGATTCGGAATCAGTTCACAATTTTAGAATTTCCTGATTTTAACGTTAAAAATTAAATTGTTTCAATTGGAAAGTCTTTTCTAAACTATTCAATTTGAAATTTTTTAATTAAGAAAAAAAAAGTAAGAGACAATTACTTAATATTTAAAAAGATCGGACTGTTCATTTGAAATCAGTAATTATAAATCAAATATTCAAAACTAAAAACAAAAAACTAAACTGTGAACGTGACATTTTAATTGTTCTATTTAAAAGAAATTAATTTGTAAGTTAAATTATTTAATTTTGATGTATAAATAACAATTGAGCACCTATTATTCTTGGAAAAAAATCAAGAAGTTTCGGTGCAAATAGCGCACGGCCTAATTTAAAACAAAATATAGATTTTTTTAGATTTCCAACAAAAAATTTAAAAGCTTTTTAAGAATTGTGAAAGGCTTCAAAAGACTAAAAAACATTTCCTTAATATTCCTAGGAATATTGAAAATGATTTTTTATTTTGAAAAATTAATTTCAAGAGAATATTTAAAAAGATTTAGAAAGATTTACAAAATTTGAAGAAATGAATGTGGAAGATTTTGAGGGAATTTTTTCAATTTGGCAGGAATTAAAAAAAATTTGTAGGAAAAATTCGAATAATCTTAAAAAATGTTTAGAAGTTCTGAAGAAATTTCAAAAATAATTTAAAATGTAAAACAACATGTAGATTTTTCAAGATTTTGAAATAAAATTTTGAAGCATTTTAAGATTTTTAAATTATTTAAAATAAAAGAATTTAACTTTTAATTTAAGAAATGTTTAGTTTATAAAAAATGTAACTGTTCAATTTTCAATGTTTCTAGCTTAAAATTGCTTAAAATGATATAATTTTGAAAATTTTCAAATTTAATGATTGATTCTTTAATTTAGAGCATTGAAAATGATTACTATCAAATCTCGATACAATATTTTTGTAACTATATCTGAATCTTTGAACTCTACAGCTTATAAAAGTTAAAAAAAATTTAATTTGGCAGTTTAACTGTACTTAACTTAAACTTGTTAAATTGAAAATTGTTAGTAGTTTCCATTTTATTCGTGTAAATTATTGAGCATTGAAATACAACATTTTTGTATCAAAAAACTGTTAAACTTCAATTTTTAAACTTTAAAATTCAAGAGTTCCACTTTGAGTGCTTTAATTTGCAGCTCAATTTTTATTCAAATGGAAAAATTTTTAGTTTAGAGTTCAAATTTTTTAATTTTATTGACCGTGAAAAATGTTAGCGAACCGGGAAATGACTGGGAATTTCTTTCTTTGATTAAAACGGCCACTCTATATATCATAAACCTAATTTAATTCCTTTTTTATCATAAAAGTATTAATACATTGTAGTCTCGTCGATATAGGTTAAGAGCACCGGATATTGGCACCTTGCGAGGAATTTCTATAAGAGGAATTATAAATAACTGTCAGGAATAATAAATTTTAAAATTCTGTTAAATGAGACTGCTAATAAGAGAAATCTGCGATTTTATAACTGGACCTACCCGGGAATTTTTTAGAAAAGAAAAGTATTTTAAATAACATGTACTATTTTTTGCGGAATAAATAGTCTATAAAGTGACCTGCGGTTTAATGCCAACACTCTGGACACTTAAATAATTTTATAACGTGGTTTATTAGGTTTACAATGGAATTCTATATATAAACCATAAATGGCAGTCCGCTCAAAAAATCGTATTAAAAACATGCCTCTATTTTTTGTGGATATCTCGATTATCAACTTCTAGTTTCTACATGCTTCAGGGTCGTGAATGGAAAAAATTGAAACTTTGTTAAATAAAAGTTTAAAATCTCCTCTTTAAAATGAGACCAAAAACATAATAAAATATATACTGGTATGTCATTTTCAATTATAAGAGAGGTTTTTTTTGTATAGAATTCCGTAAATATATCGAATAAACCGCGTTTTAGGCCAACCATTAGTGCTCTCACCCTACGACCCCGAAAAATATTACAAGACGAACATTTCTAAATTGAAAGAATACGATAATATCGTAGAAAAAATATCAAAAATCTGTCTTGGAAAAAAGTGTATTTTATTAATTATAAATAACCTGATTTTTAAATACAGTAAATACTAGTTTATTTAAAGCTGATGTAGAACTGTATACTGGTTCGATTATTTTTTTATTGTAATTACTATCCAATTAAATTTTCCCCCGAACAAAATAAATTAATTAAATCAATAAACATATCTACAAATTTATAATAAAATTCTTATTCTAATGAGCCCAAGCTGAAGGCAATATTTTGTCGATTTCAAATGATGGTGTTGCAAAAAAAATATAATTTCGGTGATATTTAGAAATATATTGATAACTTTAAAAAGTAACGAAAGGCTAACTATTCTTGAAATCCGGTGTACATGCCTTGGTGAAATCTCTAGAAGTCCTTTTAAATCGTTTGAAATCCTTAGAAAAATCCGCTTAAGGCTTGATTGTTAAAAGTCTATTGAAATCGTTCAATTACTAAATATTTCAGAAAAATGAAATCCTAAGTTATGTGAGTAGAACATCTTTTTAAGTATTTGATGCCTTTTTTAATACATCCTTTAAACGTCAATCATGTAGGAGGAGATCACCGAGAATGCCGAAGAGGAAATTTCAGCAGCGGCAGTAGAGAAGGAAAACTTCGATTACCTTCTTGGTATGAGTATGTGGAATTTAACAAAAGAGAAGAAGGACGAGCTGCTGCGTCAAAGAGACGAGAAAATGGCTGAGCTCAAGAGGTTACAAGCACGCACACCAATGTCTCTTTGGAAAGAGGATTTGGACAATTTGCTGGCCGAATTAAACAAAGTATGTAGACTTCTTATAACTGATTATTAAGTAGTTAAAGTTTAATAACTATTACCCTTTTAATATTTGTTTCATATTTTCTTTCTATAAAAATGAATAGAGGTTAAGGTAGACGTCCGAATAACCGTGAAAAAATTGTGTAGGTAATTTGAACAGATGGTGAGAAAATGTGTTCCTTAATATGTAATGTCAAAAGTTGTTGATTTTTGGAAAATATTCGAAGAAAATTGGCGTCACGATTATAGGGACAGTATATATATTATTTATGAGATCATCGTGAAAAACAAAATTATTATTCTTCTTTGATACTGATAGTGATAATAATAGAATTTCATATAAGTATTTTTAATTATTTTGTCACAGATAGAGGATAAGGAAAAGAAAAATGAAAGCAAGGCCCAACAAGGAATAAAGAAACCTCCACAGAAGTTCTACAGTTCTGATGGAATGCGTCGAGTCGTTCCAGTCATCGATACGGAATTGAAGAAGAAAATCGAAAAAGCGGACATTGTTTCAAAGGATAAGAAAGACGGAATAAAGAAACAACCGAAGGTGAGCGACTTTACTTATTTTGTTAATATTTTATCTCTTGTGTTGGCTAAAAATCTTGTATCTAATTCCCATCAAATAAATTAAAATCCTTTGTTATAGGTGAAGAAAGAGAAGGAGGATAAAGATGAATTTGATGCATTGGTTGAAAACAATGCTAAAAGTCTTGACGATAGGCTCGGAAATTCCCCGGAAAAAATAGAAAAGAAAGCAGGCAAGAAAGGAGGTATGTATCAAAATGATTATACATGTTTGCTGAAAATAAATAAAAATAATTAAACTATTTTTAATACGATGGTTTTAATTAAACTTTGGCCTTAAAGGTGGTAAGCAAACAACGTTACCCTTCAAACCAATCAAAAAAACCAAGAAGAAAAATGCCAGCAGTGATGAAAGCGATGATGATATTGATTTCGGAAGTCTTTCACCTCCACGAGCACGAACAAAACGTAGGTTCATGTAATTTATTTTAATGTGCGTAAACGTCAAACCAAGCATAAAGCAATGTAATTTTTTCAATTAGACAGGTAATAATATTTGTGCATTGAAATTTATCTTGCAGCCAGTTCAGAAGAATTGTTCGACTCTTTGGTTAGTAACTCGCCAGATGAAAAACCGTCAAGGCCCACTGTTGTGTCCTCTAGTGAAGATTCACCTGTGAAGCCTACAGCTAAAAAAGGTAAGAAATTTGAGTTCTTAAAATTTTATTCTCTAGTCAGTGTGAATGTTTTTATTCAAATTAAAAATATAAACATCAAATAAATACATATGTACCGAATTTTTTAATACAAGTTTTGTGTTAATTATACAGCTTCTAAGAAGAAACCCGAAAACGGAGGTGGAAAGGGACCTAAGAGACCCAGGAAGAAGAAGACGGCGAAATCTTCTGGCTCTGAGTCTGACGATATTTTCGAGGTGAAATCCAGCCCTGTAAGTAATGTTATATAATATTCACTATATTTTCTATCATTTAAAACGTAAATTCATGGCAAACACTAAAGATGCATTATGAGCAGTCTGGGTAATGTTTGAATATAAAATATTCATAATGGTTATTTTACTTGATGAAGTTAAAAGCCAAATGAATGTGGTTGCTACATAAAGTTTAATAAAATTTTAGCATTTATACCAGGAAAAAAGGAATTTGTATGAAGTCCGTATTCAAACAAAAAATTGTTATCTCGTATATTTTTTAAACGTACAAATACGATCTTTGATTGTTAGAAGCGCCGCGCCAGAAAATCCATCAACTTTTTTTTTACTATTTTGGTAATTGACTAAAATTTGAAGTTGTTCCAATGTTGACAGATAGACGCAAAAAGTCAGTGTGCACAAAAAGGATAATTTAACTGAAACCGTTTTTATTGATACATATGGGCAATTCTCTATAAGGCTTAGATTTGATGTCCTAGTTATTTATTGATGTTAGATGATAGGATTAAGGATGGCGGGGATGGAGAAAAAAGAAAACAACAAAAACGAAACAAGCGCGAATCAAGATTGAAAATTTACAGAAACCAGAAGTGCGTATAGATTTTCAGAATAAGATAAATGAACGCATAGAT
>JAABKJ010007453.1:0-20958 GCA_011634705.1 Andricus grossulariae | reverse complement strand
TTGCAACACGGACCAGACTAGGTGGGTCTTATATTTTCGGGGTCGCTGAATTCGAATCCGTTGTCCGTTTGGTCCCATCAGGTTAATGTCGAGGCCAATTCAAGGTCAAACCTACAAACTTCATCGCTAACCAAATAAGTCAGGGTACCTTCATGTTTTCCGGGTTGCTGAATTCGAATCCGTTGTCAAGGTCAGTTCAAGGTCAAACTCACAAAATTCATCGCTAACCAATTAAGTCATAGCTCCTATAGGTTTTCGGGGTCGATGAAATCAAATCCATTGTCCGTTTGTTCCCATCAGGTCATGGTCAAGGTCAATTGAAGGTCAAACCTATAAAATTAATCGTTTACCAAATAAGTCAGGGTACCTATAGGTTTTTGCGGTCGCTGAACTCGTACCCGTTATCCGTTTAGTCCCATTGGGGCAGCTTCAAGATCAACTCAAGGTCAACCCTACAAAATTCATCGCTAACCAAATTAGTCAGGGTATCTATAGGTTTTCGGGGTCGCCGAATTCGATTTTGTTGTCCCTTTGGTTTCATCAGGTCAGTGTCAAGGTCAGTTCAAGGTCAAACTTACAAAATTCATCGCTAACCAATTAAGTCAGGGTATCTATAGGTTTTCGGGGTCGCTGAATTTAAATCCGTTGTCCGTTTGGTCTCATCAGGTCAGGGTCAAGGTCCATGAGAGGTCAAACCAAACGGACAACGGATTTAAGTTCAGCGACCCCGTAAACCTGTAGGTACCTTGAATTAATTGGTTAGCGATGAATATTGTAAGTTTGACTTCGAGCTGACCATTACCCTGAGCTGATGGGACCAAACGGATAACGGATTCGAATTCGGAGACCCCGAAAATATAAGACACACCTAGTCTGGCCCATGTTGCAAGGATTTAGATTTTGTGGTCCTGTGTAATCAGTAAAATATTCCTTTGCTGAATAAAAATTGGATAAATCCATTTTCATTTTGTTCATAACTTCTAGGCAGTATTGAATGAATTTTGTTTTGCATTTAGTTTATTTAACAGCCTAACAGAGTATAATAGCCCATTTAAAATTTCATTTTTATTTTTTTTATCTTTAAATATAGTGAAGTTAGCTTAAGTGGATTAAATGCGTTTTGGTCGCCCGCTTCTAGTTTATGCTGAACTTTAATTTATATTTTAAAAGAAGGAAAATCATGTGGCTTATTTTTAGCGTTTCATAGCCCCGGGCAAACACCCTTACAGTTTCGGTCGGGTGTCTATCCGTCCGTCCGTCGTATTTCTTTCCAATGAGGGAAAGTAAGGGAATTGAGGGAAAATAAGGAGAGGGAAAGTAAAAGAAATAAGGGATGGGGAGGTAGAGGAAATGAAGGGAAATGAGAGAACGGGTATTACGGGGAATAAGGCGAAATGAGTGGAGCAAAAATTAGGGGAAATTAGGGGAAAGGAATTAGAGGAAACGAAGGGTGAGACAGTGAGGGGAAAAAGGGGCAGTGGTGGGAGAAGAAGTAGGAAAAATTAGGAGAAAGGGAGCAGGGAAAATAGTGGAAGAGAGTGTAATGTGTGCTGGGAAAGTAGGGGAGAGGGAATAAGGGTAGGATGAATAAGGGGAGGGAAAGTAGTTGATGTAGGAAAAATTAGGGTAAATAAGGAGAATTGGGGGAAGTGAGGGGGCCGGTACTAGAGGAAGTGAGATGTAATGAGAGGAGGGGAAATGAAAAGTGAGGATAAATGAAGGTCAGTAGGGGAAGTAGATTAAGTGAGAGGACAGGAACTAGAGGAAGTAAGGGGTAATTAGGGGAAAGGAATTAGAAGAAATTGGAAAGGGGAAATAGGGGAAATGATTAGAAATGAGGTTGAGTAGGTTGGGACCTAATTATCGTTTTAATAAACTACGTGACCCCTTTTTGTGACTACTTTTTTTAATTGCTTTTTGATAGTCTCAAACAATTTTGCTAGAACATGACTTATAAATAATTTGCAACATAATCTTATTATCTCTGTTGTAAATCCTGTATTAAAGAGTTAAATTTGATTTGTTTTTTGAACATAAATGTTTTATGTAAAAAGAATCGCACTTAAAATTTTGTTGAATAAAATCTCCTACTTTGCAATGGAAAATAATTTTACTGCATTGAATTTCATCTCTAGTTTGCATTTTCAACAAGGATGAAATAGTTTGCTATCCTGAAAATGTTCTGCAAAAGTTGAAATAAAAAATGATAATCAGAATCCGGTGTTTCTGAATGAGGGTATTCAAATCCCAAATTAGTGAATCTGGGTACCGAAATTAAGCAAAATGACCATTACGAATAAGCTGGCGTAAGCTCGCTGGTCGCGGCAAAAGTTAGTTTTCAATCAAGTCATGAGAGGAGTAGTCCTCTTCATTCTGGACCATGTTCATTGTACGATTCAAACTGATCCAGTCATGCTGGTTAGACCGCAGAGTGCAGTGGACTTCAACGAACAGCAGTTCACAGGACGATTCTATTTTGTACACAAAATTAAAGTCGGTCACGATACACGCTTTTTGTTAACAGATGTCTAATTACGATTAAATTTAATTTCATCTCCTTTTATTCAATTCGAGAACGAATCTAAATTTTCGTTTAAAATTTTTCAATTTATTTTATTTTATTTCATAAACATTATATGTAACTATACCAGGGATCTGAATGAAATTAAGGGGCATTTTTTGATATTTTATAATTATTTCGACAAATTTAAAAGAATTTGTCTCAAAACTGGGCTCTTTATGAAAAAGTATCGAATGATGATAAGGCTACGGAATCATTATGTCAAAATTATGTGCAATTATGATTTATGCAGAAAAGAATGAAAAGAAACGTAACAAAATTTTCGTTACTTTCCTTTTCGTAAGATAATTTAGGGAAAGGGGAGGTTGGCAAAACTTACTTTTTTTATGAGTTAACAATGTAGTTTAAATTCCAACCAAGCAGTTGAGTTTCCAATTAAAAAAAAATGAATTCTCAAAAAAAATGGTGGTAGTCGATATTTTAAACAAGAGAATATTTTCACTTTAAATCAAAAACAGCTAAATTGTACAAAAAGACGAATTTTGAACAAAATAGTTGTATCTTTAAACAAAACAGATCATTTTTCAACCAAGCAGTTCATGTTTAACCAAAAAAGATAAAATTTATGACAAAAGAGATTACTTTTCAAACAAAAAAGACAAATTTTCAACAAGAGTTAAATTTTCAATTAGGAAAAATTTTTTAGCCAATAAAGAAAAACAATTTGATTTAAAATGCTTGAATTTCAAGCGAAATGGAGATGGTTCTAAAAAACATTTGAATTTCCAACAAAAAAGTTCCTTTTCAACCAAATAGATGAATTTCCAACCAAATAATTACATTTTCAGTTGAAAAAATTAATTTTTAACCAAAAAAAATTTGCAACGACACAGTTGCATTTTTAATGAAAAATATGTATTGTTCATAAAACGACGAATTTTCAACAAAATACATACAATTTTAACTAAGAGGATTAATTTTCTATAAAAAAACCGAGTTTTCAACAAAATATAGAAACTTTCAACCTAAACTGGAATACTTAAATTTTTAATAAAAGAAAACTATTTAACCAAAAATAAACTAATTATCAACAAAATAGTTGACTTTTCAACCAAAGAAATGAATTCTAAAACAAATTATAAATCTTTAACCAAAAAAGTGAATTTTTGATAAAATAATTCAATTTTCAACCAATGAGTTCGATTTTCAACTTACAAAGATGAATTTTCAACAACAAAATGTGTAATAGTTAATATTCTTAATTTTTAATTAAAAACAGTTCAAGTAAACCAAGAAAATACAAATTTTCAACAAAATACTTAAATCCTGAATTAAAAGTTTTATTTTGCATAAAAAAATACGAATCTTCAACAAAATACATACATTTTCAACGAAGAGGATCAATTTTTTACTAAAAAAGTCGAATTTTCAAAAAATATATGAATTGAAAGAAATGGAATAGTTAAATTTGCAGTTGAAATTAATACTTTTTTTAACTAATTAACAGAAACATAGTTCATTTTTCAGCGAAAGGAATGAATCTTTAACTAAAATGATGAATATTTTACTAAAAAAATTAATCTTTAACCAAGTAGTCCAATTTTCGACCAAATAGTTGAATTTTCAACCAAAAGAGATTAATTTTTAACCCAACAGTTGCAGTTTTAACCAAAAAATATAAAAATTCTACAAAAAGAGACGTACTTTTTTAACTAACAAAGGAAAGAACTTCAATAAAATTGTTGAATTTTCAAGTCAAAAAGACAAGATTAATTAATTCTTAAAAAAATATTTAAATTTCGACCATTAACGTTCATTTTTAATACTTTTAAAATATTACGCCGGAAAACTAGTAATTTTGCACCAAATAAATTTTTATTTTGACCTTTCCAATCCCCTTATATTTTGCTAATTTTTTTTCAATTATTATTTGTTTAAATAATTTCTTCTTTCTGTAAATCATGAAAAGTTATTATTTTTCGGAATAAATGATACAGTTGATGAACGTCAAGACTAATATATCCTATTTAACATATATGATAATTATTTCAACAATTTTTTCCCCCCTAAATCGTAAAAAGTTATATTTTTCTGGAATTAATGAAACAATTAACGGATGCTGAGTGTAATATATTTTTCCATCGATATTTGGGATTTATTTAAACAATTGTCACTTATTAAAACAATTTTTTTGTTGTAAGTCTTAAAAAGTTACTATTTTCTGGAATTAATGACGCAATTAATGAATGTTAAGAGGGATATTTTTTGTGAAAGACCTTTGCAATTATTTCAACAATAAATAATCATCCACTAGGGCCTTTTTGTAAGAAAAAAACAAAAATCATTTTTTGAAACAATTTTTTCCAATAACTTTACGGATATTTATTATTTTATATCGAATGTGTTAAGATAAGAAAATAATAATTAAAAAGCGACATATTGTAAGAGATTCGAAAAAGAATCAGAAAAAATATCTTTCAAAATTCATTAACTGCATCATTAAATTGTTTGTAATAATTTTAAAATATGTTAAAAAAATATATTGTTTTTGGCATTCCACAACAATATAATTTATCTTGAAAAAGTAACTTTTTACGATTTACTGTAAAACAAATATTTGTAGAAAATTGTCACATGTATTTTTTTTAGCATTTTTGCAAAAAATACACAAATAAAAACGCAATTCAAAAGTATTAAGAAAAATACTTGAATGGTAGAATTTCCAGATGAACACAATATATTTTTTGACATGCAGAATTATTTTTGTAAGAATTTTCGTTTTGTTGGAAAAAGGGGCTCACAATATTATAGTGAATGAATAATATAATAGTTTAATTTCTAATGTATTCTTGATATTTCAAACAATATTTTCTGAAGATTTAAAAAAAAACTATATTGCTTACAAAATCTCGATTCAATTTATTTTTTAAATATTATCTTTGGTGTTATAAAAAATCCTTTTCAAAATACAACAAAACAAATTTCAGAGGAACTCATAAACTTTTAACCTGTATAGTGTGTAATATCTACAAACGTATGTATGTAATATTTAAAAATAAAAAATGAATTAATTTCTTTTGTTAAGTGTATATATATCTCTCACTAAACGGTGAGGCGGTTTAAAAGGCACGTTTGAATTTCTTGCTACAGAAAAATTATGTAAATGAAATGCATTAATCCATGGAGGAGAGAATTCAAACTTTTGGTTTTATTTCTCCGCATTGGGATTCGAACCCGCGACAGCTGCTCGAACTATGGTGAGGGAATATCATCCAAGTACCTTACCATCTGAGCCACGCTTATCTTCCAGCAAAGGAGGTATACGTACTTGCTTTAAGGCGTATATTTTTTATTTTATGCTAAGAACGATACTTTGCAGTACTATAGAAATATTTCAAAATAACTAGATAGGAATGATTTTCAGATATTTCATTCAAAAATATTTCGGTAAAATATTTCAAAGAACGTCAAAAAGTATTAGTGAAGGAACTATATACAAAAATCCTACTTATAGTGTTTCAGAAAATTGTATTAAATCTAGACCAAATGATAAACTTATTACCCTGATTATAAATGTCAGAAAAAAAATTGAAAATAAAGATACGATGATTTTAATTAGACAAGTTCCCACAATTCTAAATCGTTTTTAATATTTTCTCTGTTGATATGCTCTTAACTAAATTCCAAAGAGAATTATAGGAGCCGACTTTTGAATTATTTGTTTATCACCCTCCTATATAACATATAACGTGAAAAAAATGGTAATATAAACTCGGAATCAACCAAAATCAGTTCCATTTAATTAACATGGGGAAATTTTGGATTTTCGAAAAATTGAACTCATACTTAAGGGTTTGATCGAAACGTGTCAACTTTTTTAGGGATTGACGAGGAGTACCTATGAAATAAAACCATACTGATAACTTTTATTTTCAACCCACTCTTAGCCCCCCCCCCACAGCGCCCCAAATATGACCCAAAAATAAAAAAACTACATTTTCACGTATTATTGTTACTTTTTAGCAATTTCCGTCGTCATTTTCATGTAAATAATTACTAATTGATAATTTGAATATTTCCCGTGACTTTTTTAACAATTTTAAATTCTTTAAACAAATGTAACTTATTTAAACAATTATTTATTCCCCAAAAATGTAAAAATTAATCGTATTTTCTGATTGAAATGTAATAGTTTCTCATTGTTTGGAGTAGTAAATTTTTCAATTGACCCTGAGATGTCCAGTTTCTTCTCAAATTGGTATCATATGCTACTCTTTGTTGAATAATTATATAATTTTCATACATATCTTTTAATGTTTAATAAATTTCTAATTGCTTAAACAATTTTGATTTGCTTAAGCAGTTTTTTTCGATATCTTTAAAAAAATGAAATAAAATATATATAATTATTTTTCTTACTGTATAGTGTATAAAAAGAATATATTAACTATTTTTTAATTGTTTAAGAAAATATAATTTGTTTGAACAATCATTTTTCCAAAAATATTTTTTAAATCATATATTCTGAATTAAACATAATATTCAATGATTTCGAGGAGTAATAAATTCTGTTAAAAACGTCGCGTCATTGTTTAAACCATTTTTATTCGTTCAAGCAGTTTTCTATTGAAAAATGTGGATTAATGATATAAAATATTACACATAGAATTATTTTCTTAAATATATTTTTCTAGTACGTCAGATTGATATTCATAAGACTTTCAAATGCTATGATGAAATATAATCTAAACCCATTTCATACGAACCAATCAAATGCGCCGTAGGGATTCGTACAATCATGAATATGAATGTGCTTTTTTATAATATAATTATGAAAAAGATTGTAAGAATATGAAGAGAGCAATAATAAATAAACTTTTATAATGTAAATTTTATTATGACTTTTATGATTCATTAAATAATGCGCAAAAAAAGATGTAAACCATCCATACTCAATTTGAACGAAATTTAAAATGAAAAACAATAAATAATTGTAAAAACAGTAATATAAAGTTCTTAGCAGAATTTATTACTTCTCGACATCATTCAATATCATGTTTAATTCAGAAAATACGATTTTAAAAGTATTTTTGGAAAATTAATTGTTTAAACAGATTATATTTGTTTAAACGAATAAAAAATTGTTAATATATTCTTTCTATACACTATACAGTAAGAAAAATAATTATATGTATTTTATTTAATTACATTTTTTTATCTTATCGAAAAAAACAGCTTAAGCGAATCAAAATTGTTCAAACAAATAGAAATTTATTGAAAATTAAAAGAAATGTATCGAAATTATATAATTATTTAACAAAAAGTAGCTTAGGATACCAATTTAAGAAAAAATTGGACATCTCTGGATCAATTTTTAAAAATTTTGAGAATAAACAATAAGTAATTTTTTAAATAATTACATGATATTTTTTTTTAGAAATTTACTACTTCAAACAATGACAAACTATTACATTTCAACCAGGAAATACGATTATTTTTTACATTTTTGGGGAATAAATAATTCTTTAAATGAGTTACATTTTTTTAAACAATTCAAAATTGTTTGAAGAGTCATGGAAAATATTTAAATTGTCCATTAGTAATTATTTGCATGAAAAAGACAACGGAAATTGCTAAAAAGTGACAATAATACGTAAAAATGTATTTTTTTTATTTTTGAGTCATATTTGGGGCGCTGTGTATACACTATACATTTTTTATTTAAATAACACATCATTTTTTCTACAACGCAACACTGTCAAGCCAATTGAAAGTCGTTTCTCTGAAAACAGAATATGCTCCTGTGAATAAATAACCAAATCGTGCATTTGTTTATAAAATTACTTTACAATTTTTTTAAATATACTAGAAGGACTAAGTTTCTTATTTGAGCATCACTGTTAAATTTTAAATAGTTTCAGTGAAATAAGAATATATCTATGTGACTAAATGGCCGAAGTGCATTTATGTATATAATTTTTTTATAACATTAATAAATATGTTAGAAGGACCAATTTTTCTGATGGAATATTACTGTTCAACCCCTTTAAAGTCAGTTTAGTTGAAGTAGAATATATTTCTGGAAATGAATGGCCAAATTATAATTTATGGTAGTTTTTCAGTTATTTATTTATGGTAACTTATCACTTCGAGTTGGTTCAATCAGTATTCACTACTTACAAACAGTCTATCAAGCGACAACTTATAATGAAGTACGGTTATGATTCCGGCAGTCCTAAAGAGTAATTTTGAATCAAAAGCTGCCGAAGTTGTATAAGGCCCTTAATTAGCGGAAATTGCTGAATAAGCTGCGGTGAGTAGGCAGGAGCGTTGTCGTGAAGGACCCAGTCGCCACTTTTTGGGCTCATTCCCAAATCTTGGCTCGAAATCCCTGAAACAATAATTTTTGTAATCCCGAGGTCTTCCTCTATCTTTCTCACTGTTAAACCAAGATTAAACATTAAAAAGACTCGCACTCGTTCCACATTTGAGTATCACTCATAGGCTCATCACCATACACTTTCCGAATCATAAAGATGGTTTTCGAACATGAATGGCCAAGTTTTTTGCAAAATTTAAAGCACATTCTTTGTTCGGTGCGTTTCGTCATCCTAAAATGCGGCGCGTACGTGTTTCAACGTTTACGCGATTGCGTACACTGTACTGTGCCGGATAGACCTCATATGTCATCTCAAAAGTGCAGTATATAAAAAATTTAAAAATCGGCTCTAATGACACAGGACCACAAAGTCTGAACCCTTGCAACACGGACCAGACTAGGTGGGTCTTATATTTTCGGGGTCGTTGAATTCGCATCGGTTGTCCGTTTGGTCCCACCAGTTCAGGGTTAGGGTCAGTTCAAAGTCAAACCAAACGGACAACGGATTTGAATTGAACGACCCCGAAAACCTATAGGTACCCTGACTTAATTGGTTAGCGATGAATTTTGTAAGTTTGACCTTAAATTGACCTCGACCCTGACCTGATGGGACCAAACGGACAACGGATTCGAATTCAGCGACCCTGAAAACCTACACGTACCCTGACTTATTTGGTTAGCGATGAATTTTGTAGGTTTGACCTTGAATTGCCCTTGACCCCGACCTGATGGGACTAAACAGACAGCCGATTCGGATTCAGCGACCCGAAAAACATATAGATACTGTGACTTGATTGGTTAGCGATTAATTTTGTGAGTTTGACCTTGAACTGACCTTGAGGACGAATTCGAATTCAGCGACCCCGACAACCTATAGGTACCCTGACTTATTTGGTTAGCGATGAATTTTGTAGGTTTGACCTTGAATTGACCTTGACCCTGACCTGATGGAACCAAATGGACCACGGATTTGAATTTAGCAACCCCGGAAACCTATAGGTACCCTGACCTAATTGGTTAGCGATGAATTTTGTAAATTTGACCTTGTACTGACCTTGACAACGGATTCGAATCCAGCGACCCCGAAAACCTATAGGTGCCCTGACCTATTTGGTTAGCGATGAATTTTGTATGTTTGACCTTGAATTGACTTAGACCCTGACCTGATGGGACCAAACGGACCACGGATTTGAATTCAGCGACCCCGGAAACCTATACGTACCCTGACTTAATTGTTTAGCGATGAATTTTGTAAGTTTGACCTTGAACTGACCTCGACAACGGATTCGAATTCAGGAACTCCGAAAACCTATAGGTCCCTTGTCTTATTTGGTTAGCGATGAATTTTGTAGGTTTGACCTTGAATTGACCTTGAATTGACCTTGACCCTGACCTGATGGGACCAGCCGGACAACGGATTCGAACTCAACGTTCCTGAAAATAGAAGACCCACCTAGTCTGGCCCGTGTTGCAAGGGCTTAGATTTTGTGGTCCTGTGTACTTCTCTTTGGAATTTAGTTAAGAGTATTAAGAAGAAAAGGTTCAAAATCGATTAAGAATTCTGGGCTCTGGGCTTTTTTAAAACAAATTTTGACACTTTCCCCTCTCTCCGTCGTGAAAAATTAGTTC
Organism: Andricus grossulariae; assembly: GCA_011634705.1. Taxonomy (NCBI): domain Eukaryota; kingdom Metazoa; phylum Arthropoda; class Insecta; order Hymenoptera; family Cynipidae; genus Andricus; species Andricus grossulariae. The sequence goes on along the minus strand of JAABKJ010007453.1, from coordinate 10,429 downwards.
CTTTTTATAAAAGTAGATATAAAATAGAAGGTAAATCGGCCATTTATTAAGCGAATCACGCCATAGTGCCAGAACGCCAGAGTTGGGTTTGATCTTCTTGGTGTAAAAGCGCGAGAACAGAGAATGAAGATACCACGAGATATCTGGCAGTGCAAAGGCTCTTGAATGGGTTAGAGGAGAGAGAAAGAGGTAGAATATTCCGAGTTGAATACACAACAGGGACACCAGAGTCATCAGTCTTGGCGTGGTTTTCTGGGAATTCTTGGTTTATCTCGAGAGTTCATCTTTACTAGGCCATCGAGATGACAATCTAAATTTCATGCTTTCCTCCCGGCGAACAACGAGTTTTCGCAACAACGAGTTTTCGCAGGTATTTTTCAAAAAAGTTTTCCAATGTTACAAGGTAATCTATACCTTTTGGAATTTTGGATTGAATCAATGCTCCTCTAATTAATAGGTTTATTGCCAAACTTGTAATAGCCATCGATACTTTCCCACCTCTTACATCACGATTCCCTTCTCTTCCCCAACTTCTTCCTCCTCTACTTCCCCCTCTTTCGCTACCCCAGCTGAAACTTCCCTTCTCCTACATTCCTTCCCAAGCCCACACTTCTCCACCCCTACTCATCCTCACTTCTTATCATTTCTCCTACTTTCCCTCACTTCATGTACTTTCCCTTCTCTCATTTCGCCTCACTAGCCTACTTCCTCTACCCTCATTTCCCGCACTACCACTCTCTTCATATCTTCTGAGTTTCTCAGATTCCCTTTCCCTCATTTCCCTTTGATTCCTCCTACTTTCCATCTACTAATTTCTCCTCATTTCCACTACTCCCTCCCTCATTTTCCCTCAATCCCCATACTTTCACTCCCCTCAGTTCCCCGCACTTCCCTACATCCCAACCCCTTATTACCCCCAATTGCCCCTATCTCCTCTTCTTATTCCCCGTCACTTTCTATACTCCTCAACCATTAATTTTCCCTCACTTCACCTCCCCTTACTTCCTCTCACTTCTTCTACTCTCCTTCCCCTCATTTCTCCTCAATTCCTTTTACTTTCCCTCCCCTTGTACTCCCTTACTTACCCTAGTTTCCCTCCTCGTATATCCCCTCATTTCCCCTTACTTCCCCTCTCATTAATTTTTCCCACTTTTTTACCCTCTTTGAAAAACAGCACGACAGATGGATGGACAGTAGGGTGGTCCAAAAATGCGTTGGAAACTTTTTTTTTGAATTTTTATGGGGACACTCCAGAAATTTGTTCGAATCTGCACAAAAATAAATCCATTTTTTTTTCAATGATATTTAGAGGTGCTGCAAGCCTCATGAAGTTGAGCACGTATTTCCCATAAGAAAAAAGAAGTTTTATGTCAATCTTATTCAGAATCCTCAATATTATCTCAATCGAGTTGAATCTCAACATTTCTCTTCACAATTAACCGTAGAATACGAATAAAATATCACTTTTCAAATATCAACACCATAAGTCTGTTTTATAAGGTCCCAAAGAAACCCCATAAGTGAAAAAATGGGTTTTGCGAGTTTGTCGCGCTAATTATGACTTTTTTTGTGGTTTTTTTAAATGAACATTGTTCCTGACACATGAGAGACGACTTCATTCTGATAATTAGATGGTCACATAAATTGTTCAAACAATTTATTATTGTTTTTAGCATTTTTCTCTTAGAATAGAGATAGAAAGTCGCGGTTTTTTTTTTTAAATGCACTTTTTGTCCAATATCCAATTAGATAGAGGTAATGGTTCATCAATTTTAATAAATATAATTGTTTAAACAATTTATTATTAATGTTAATAATATTCTCTTAGAAAAATTCTACAAAATTGCAGTTAAAAAAAATCACTTTTGATCAAATTTTCAATTAAGATAAGTTAAATAATGAACTAGAGTCAAGAAAATTAATTGTTCAAACAATTTGTTATTACTATTAATAATATTATATTTAAATAACGCTAGAAAGATGCGCTTTTTTCTCAAATTTCTGGCTTTTTGTTCAATTTTCAATTGGAGAGAAGAAATAATAAATTCAAGTTAACAAAATAATTGTTCAAACAATTTATTATCATTGTCAATAATATTCTCTTTGCTTCATTCGTAGAATTGGCGGTTTTTGCTGAAATTTTCAACTGTTTGTCTATTTTTTCATTAGGCGTGACTTAATAATTAAATAGATTTAGCAAAAATAATTGTTCAAACTAATTATTATTGTTGAAAAAAAATTTGTTTAAAAAATTCAATATTGTTTATAACTGTATTTTCTTAGATAATTGCTAGAAAGTGGCGGTTTTTTCTAAAATCGTTAACTTTGCATCGCCTTTTTCTTTATGAAGAAATAATAAGTCAACGACCACAAAAATCTCTCAGTAACTTATTCAAGGGAAAGTTGTATTCAATATGATACGTGTAGAAAATTTCAAGCACATTTTGAATATCTGTTTTATTTCAGACAAATATATGCACAAAAATGAAAGAGATTATTTAAAATATATTTTTCTCTACTGTTTATTTGTTAATTGTTAGTAATTAAGCAGACGAAGCAAAGTGAAAGATTTTAGAAAAAACTGTCATTTCTAGCATTTATCCAAGAAATGATAGTTATAAACAATAATTAATTGTTTAACCAACTTTTTTGTTAACTTTAATTAATTATTACCTCACTGAGTGAAAAAAGGACAGAAAGTTAAAAATTGCCGAAAACCCGCAACTATCAGGCATTGATATGGATGAAGATAGTCATAAACAATAATAATTTGTTTAAACAATTATTTTTGCTAAATATAATTAATCATTAAGTCACGTCTGATGAAAAATAGACAAACAGTTCAAAATTTCAGAAAAAAACCGCAACATACTACCAATTAAGCAAGGAGAATATTATTAACAATGATAATAAAATTTTTGAACAATTTTTTTTTAACTTGAATTAATTATTACTTCACTCCAAACGAAAATTGGACAAAAAGCCAGAAATTAAAGAAAACTGCATCTTTCTGGCATTATTTAAATATAATATTATTAATAATTATAATAAATTGTTTAAACAATAATTTTCTTGACTCTGATTAATTACTTAACTTATCCTAATTGAACATTTGTCTAAAAGTGATTTTTTTTTAAACTGAAATTCTGTAGCATGTTTCTAAGAGAATATTATTAACATTAATAATAAATTTTTCAAACAATCACTCTTATTAACATTAATAAACTATTACTTCCGTCTAATTGAAAATCGGACAACAAATAGAAAATTTGTGAAAAACGCGTCTTTTTAACTCCATTGTATGGTAAAATTGATAAAAACAATAATAAATACTTTAAAAAATGTATGTTAACATCAAATCATCAGTATAAAATGGTCTTCTATGCGCCAGAGATAATTTCCACTCAAAATTTTAACATAATAATTAAATCCTCAACCAAAAGGTGAATTTTTAACAAGTAAAATTAGGTTTTTTCCAAAAAAGACGAATTTTCTACCAAAGAGTTGAATTTTGTAGCCAAAAAGACGAGTTATATACAAAAGAGTTGAATTTCTAATCCGAAAATATGATTTTTCTACAAAAAAGTTAATTTTATACCATAAAGTTATACATTTTCAACAAATATAATGAATCTTCACCCAGAAAAAATTATTTCTACCAAGAACTTCAACTTTAATGTAAATGGTTTAGTTTCTAACCAAAAAATATATTAATTTAAAATAAAAAATTGTTAAATATAACAAAAAAAGTCGAAATTTCAGCAAAATAGGTAAATCCTTAACCAAAACGGATTAATTTTTAACCAGTCGCATTTTTGAACAAAAGGAATTAATTTTCAACCAAAAAAATTTAATTTTCTACAAAAGAATATAAATTTTCAACCAAATAGTTTTTTGAACTAGAAAAGAAGAATTTTCAATTTCAATTATCGACAAAAAATAAAATAGTGTCATTTTTAATTAAAAGAATTAATTATCGATCAAAAAATTCACGCTTTCAATAAAATAGCCAAATTTTCAATCAAATAGTTGAATATTTTACGAAATAACTGAATTTTTAACCACAGAAGATGAATTTTCAACCAAGATGATTAATTTTCTACCAAAAAATGAATTTTCAACCAAATATATGATTTTTCAACGAAAAAGTTGAATATTCAAATAAAAATGATAAATTTTACACCAAAAATGAAATCGTTAAATTTTCAGTTCAAAAAACTGATTTTTACCAACAAAAAAACGAATTTTTAACCAGATGTGTTCAACATAAAAAGTCGAATTTTTAACAAAATTGTTCAATTGTCAATCCAAATTATGAATTTTCAACAAGTAACAATAATTTTCTACCGAAATAGGTGAATTTTCAACAAAGTACATGAACTTTGTACCAATTAGTTCAATTTTTAACTGTGAAAGAAAAAATGTGCATTTTAAAAAAAAATCATTAAATTTTCAAATAATTAGTTTAATTTTCAAACAAATAGTTGAAATTTCTACCAAAATAATTTATTTTCGACAAAAAAGTTAATTTTCAACCAATTAGTTTAGCTTTCTACCAAATTGTTGAATTTTCAAGCCAAAAAGATGAATTTTCAACAAAAAAGTCAATTTACGCTCAAATAGTTGCATTTTCAACTAGAATGATGAATCTTTCGCCAAAAAAATTCATTTTTGTACAAAGTAGTTCAATTTTAAACCAAGTAGTTTATTTTTCAGAAAAAAAAATTAATTCTCAGCAAAACATATGATAGTTAATATTTCAATAAAAAAAAATTCAAAAAAAAAAAAAAAAATTGTTAAATCCTTAACCAAAACAGTCGAAAATGCAACTCATTTGTTGAAAATGCGTCTTTGGTTCTGAAAATTAATCTTCTTGGTCGAAAATGTAACTCGTTTTTTAAAAATGTGTCTTTTGTTCTGAAAATTCATCTTCTTGGTAGAAAATTCTTCTGTTTGGTTATAATTATCTAATCTACCAAAAGGACGAATTTTCCACCAAAACTATAAATTTTCAACCAAAAAATCAATTTTCAACTCGAAATGGAATAGTTACATTTTTGGTTAAAAAAATTGAACCTCAACCAAAGATAAAAAACGAATTTCCAACTAAAATGATGAATCTTCAAAAAAAAATGAAGGATCAACAAAATACATGACTTTTCAACCAAATAATTGAATTTTCAATTAAAAAGATGAATTTTCAACCACGTAGATGAATTTTTAACTAAAAAGGAAATTGTTGAACTATTAGGGGAAAAATTAATTTTTGACCAAAAATGAAACGATTTTTCAACAAAATAGTTAAATTTTCAACCGCAAATATGAATCTACAACCGAATAAATTAATTTTTAACAAAGTAGTTCAACTCTAACCAAGAAGTTGAATTTTTAACCAAAAAAGTAGAATTTTTCACCAACCGAAATTAATTTCGAACTAAAAATATAATGGCAGACTTTTCATTCAAATAAATTAAGTTTTAAACAAAAATGGTTTCATTCATTAAAAAAAGGGAAAGGAGTTTATGGACAACCCTCAATCTGTTGAGGTAATTTTCTTTCTAAGTTAATCGTTAAATAATATCAATTTTTTTAAATAAAAAATAAATGTAGAATGAAATAGTTTTAACAGCATTTAACATTTTTCGATTGATGGTTATATAAAATTCACTTTATATTTCGTATTTAAAAATAGAAGGGTGTCATTTTGATACTTATCAGTAGACGTTTTACTAGGGACGTCTAAAAATATTACAGTATTCATATAAAAAAGAATGATACCAATTCACAATAGAAATTTACCTTCAAATATAAAATCTACCCCTTGTAATATTTACGTTATAGTGTTATTCTTTTTCAGTCAAGTTCTTTGAGGGGACGAAAGCGTATTTTTCTATCGCAGAAATACGACACTGAAGTTAATTAAAAAGGGTAGTTTTTCCATTCCAAGTGTCCAGGATCGCCAAAATATTTGTGCTACGCCCACCGAATTTCGGTGGACCTAGCCTTCTTTTCCATTTTCCCCATGCTACGCGCACCGAATTACTGTGAACGTATAGGCATTAGACACGGCCTTTTTCATTTAGGGGCAATATTTTGATGAAGATCTGCAAGGGAGTTTTTTCGGCCCTCAAGGGTGCTATTTCACAGCTCTGCAATATGTGAAATTTTTCATTACTTTCTGAGATCTTATATCATTAATTTATTAAGTATTTCTTGATAGAAATAATAAATTTTCCAAAATAATATTGTTTTCTATTACGGAATTCCTGAGATACGTATTTTTTAAATTATATTTCTTTACGTAACATAAAAAAATAATTATGTTTTAAAATATAAAGAGGTTTCAAATACACTGTTGATGCAAAGTATCTAGGATTCTAAGGTTTCATGAAGCTTTTGAAACGTTTGAAAGTTTCAAAAGTTTTAAATATTAAGGCGGGAAAATTCAAAATATTTGAAAAATGCTAAGAAGTATTAAATTTAAACAATGAATTATGTATTAATATGTATATATATATTATGACTAAAATTTTACTATTAACTATTTAAAAATGTGTAGTTCGAAATCATTAAGAGTGCAGTGGAAAATTAAGTTTATTTTATAAGAAAAATGTCCAAGTTTCCAAGCTAATATTTTTAAAGTTTAAAAAATAAATCAAAATTCCTATTTATTTGTTGCAGGCTTCACGGTCTTTTTTTACCTATTTCCTTTTGACCCTGAAAGTTTATTATTATAATTTTGGTTGAGATCTCATATTTTTGGGTTAAAAATTTAATAATGCAGTTACAAATGTAATTATTTTGTTGAAAATTTAACAATTTTGGTAAAAATAATCCTTTTTGTTGAAAACTTAATTATTTTGTCGAAAAATCATTTTTTTCCATTTAACTTTTTCTATTAGAAAATGACTAGTCAAAAATTAAATTTTCTGCTGAAAATTCAACTGCTTTGTAGAAAATTTGTTCTTTTGATTTGACCATTCAACAAATGGGTAGAATTTTTTACTTTCATGAACAAAAAATCTATTTTGTTCGAAAATTCATCTTTTTTTTGTTAGAAACTTTATGTGAGGTTTCAACCATTTTGCTCAAAATTCATCTTTTTAATGAATTAAACTGTTTCTGATTTGAAGTAAAAATATTTTTGAGTAGAAATATCTTCTAATTAAGTTTTCGTTGAGAATTCATTATTTTTGGTTGAAAAGTTTATTATCATATTTTTTGTTGAGCATCATTCACCTCTTTTGGTTGAAAAATTAATTATTTAGTTAAAAATGTAATTATTTTGTTGAAAATTCAACAATTTGATTAAAAAGTCATCCTTTTCATGGAAAACTTCATTGTTTTGTTGAAAATTCGTTTCTTTTAAATTCATCTATTTTGGTAGAAAATTCAACTATATTTATGTAGTTGAAAATAATTTTCTTTTGTTGAAAATTCAACTGCTTTGTAGAAAATTTGTCTTTTTGACTTGAAAATTCAACATTTTGATAAATATTTGTTTACTTTCTTGAACAAAAAATCTGGGTTTTTTTCGAAAATTCATCTCTTTTGGTAGAAATTCTACCTTTTTTGCTTAAAAATAGAAATGTTGAGTTGAAAAGCAATCAGGTTTGGTTGAGGACCATTTTGTTGAAAATTTATCTTTTTTTTTAATTAATTATTTTTTGGTTGAAATATTATCTATTACATTTTTCATTGAAAATTCAACTTTTTTGTTTGAAATATCAACTGTTGACTCTTTTGTTGAGAATTTTATGTTTTTGCTTGAAAATTCAACTACTTGGTTAAACGTAGAACCACTTTATTTAAAATTTATTTTTTGGGTGGAAGATTTATCATTATAATAAAAAATTTATCTTTTTGGTTGAAAATGTAACTATTTTGTTAAAAACTATGTTTTTTTTTGTGAAAAATTCCTTTTTTTACTGAAAATTCTATTATTCTGGTTGAATATTCATCATATAAGTTGAAAATTCATCTCTTTGGTTGAAAATGTAACTATTTTATTGAAAATTCATTCACTTTGTAAATTAATTTTTCCTACTGAAAATTTAGCTGTTGCTGTTAAAGATTCATTATGTATTTTGAAAATTTATCTCTCCAGTCAAAAATCTATCCTGTTTTTTGAAAATTTGTCTTTTGTTCTAAAAATTAATCTTCTTGGTAGAAAATTCAACTATTTAGTTGAATTTTAACTTCTTTTGTTGAAAATTCAACTGCTTTGTAGAAAATTCGAAATTTTGACTTGAGAATTCAATAATTTTGTAGAAATTTATTTATCTTCTTAAACAACAAATCTTTTTTGTTTAAAAAATCATCTTATTTGTAGATACTTTATCTTTTTGGTTAAAGATGCAACTGTTTAATTAAAAGTTGATCGGTTTTGGTTCAGGATTCAACCATTTTGTTGAAAATTAATATTTTCTTATTTAAAATAAAAATATATTTTGGTTTCAATATTACCAATTACATTTTTCGTTGAAAATTCATCTCTTTTGTTTGAAATATCAACTTTTACCTTTTTTGTTAATAATTCATATTTTTTGTTCAAAAATTCAACGACTTGATTAAAAGTTGAACACTTTGTTAAAAATTCATTTTTTTTGTTGGAGGATTTATAATTTTAATTAAAAATTATCTGTTGGGTTGATAATGCAGCAATTTTGTTTTAAAAATCGTTTTTTTTATTAAAAATTAACTTTTTTTGCTGAAAATTTAATTATTCCAAGTGAATATCCATTATATAAATTAAACATCGATCTCATTAGTTGAGAATGTAACTATTTTTTTGAAAAGTCCTTTTATTTAATAATTTTTTTGACTGGAAATTTAACTATTTCTGTTAAAGATTCATCATATAATTCAATAATTTATCTCTTTGGTAGAAAATTTTTCTATTTGGTTACAAGTGTAACTATTTGGTTTAATATTTATCTTTTTGGTTTATATAATCAACTCTTCTGGTATAAATTAATTCTTTTTTGGTCAAAAATGCAGCTGTTTGGTTCTCTCTAAATTTCAATCAGTTAAAATTTTTATTAATATCAAATTGTGACTAAATTCTAGTCATAAATCAACTTTATTTTACTGATTAATCGTTTTTGGTTACAAACTCAACTATTTTGTTGAAAATTCATCTTTTAAATTCGAAAATTCATCCCTTTTCGTAAAAATTTAATCTTTGTGGTTAAAAATGCGACTGTTTAGTTCTCCATAAATTTGAAATAGTGCATTTTTTCAGTGATTTTTTATCAATTGGTGACTGAACTCTAACCACGAATCAGTTATATTTTCATGATACATTAGTTGGTTAATTGATTTTCATTGAGAATTCAACTATTTTATTGAAAAGTCGTATTTTTTATTAATTTAACTGTTTTTGATTCAGAATAAAATTCATTTGTTGTTTATTCATCTTCTATTGCATTTTTCGATTATAAATCATCTTTTTTTGCAAAAAAACTATTTAGTAAAAAATTCTTTTCTTGGTTAAAGCTTCATAATTTCAATTGAAAATTTATCGCTTCGGTTTGATATGTAACTGTTTCATTAAAGATTCAACGATTTTGTTGAAAATTAATCTTTTTGGTAGAAAATTAATATTTTTTCTTGAAAATTGATTGATTATTTAAATTGATGATCTTAACAGTTTAAATGGCTCAAATGAAAGGTGAAATTCTAAAGGTCTCTTTTTCAAAATATCCATTCAATTATTATTTTTCCTAGCTTCTGCCAAGAGTTGAAATTGAAGTAGAAAATTTCTTAAAAATCGGAATTTTATTTTTGACTTTCTCACGTGATAATTTAATACCCATTAGGTTAAATTACTTCAGCTTGGGCTCATTTAACGCAGAATTCAATAGTCATTCTGAAGATTTAAACAAAATATTTTTATCAATATTCTAGACGGCGCTATCACTTTTCAAAGTCAAGGATAATTTGAAATAGGTCACCCGGTTAGTAGTCCGATGCTGTCCCTCGGTATTGTAAATATTGTAGAAAAAGGTGTATCGGAATTTTTTCCCTATTGATAGATTGTCACTACTATCACGAATCTGCTTTATTGATCGTTTCTTGATAAATTTCTGGCTCCGAGGTCATTTTCTCGCAGACTGCTCGTCTAGCAGAATCTAAAGTGGTAGTTATACGTATATATAGGTATCCTTCGAAGATCGTTCGGTATCGATCAAAATTACCGATACCGACGATTATTTGTGTTATAGGAAAGCTGACATGTACATATGTGTGGAAAAGATTACAGAAAGCAGACCTTTTGAAATATCTCTGTCATCCTGTTTGCACAACTCTCGGAAAAATTTAGCCATCAAGAAACAAGGAATGTCGGGAAATGCATACACAGTAAAAAAAATTGTTCAAAATGATACCGAAATCAACATCATTTTGATATGCAACAAAAATGATACCG
>JAABKJ010007452.1:0-20958 GCA_011634705.1 Andricus grossulariae | reverse complement strand
TAAGCTGGAGATCCTGATCATCTTCGTGGACGATGATCTGTCGATACATTTTTTCGACATCTGCAGAAAAGACGATGCAGTGAAGACGCCACTGCAGCAAGACATCTGAAATATTTAATTGCAGTTTTGGCCCTGCATGAAGACACTCGTCCAATAAAATTCCTCGACTTGATCGCCGAGACCCATTAAAAACTACTCGTAGTTTCGTGGTTGAACTAGCTTCACGCCATACTCCATGATGCGGAAGGAAAAACGACCGTGAGATGCTCCTTGGATCTGCAGGGATGTTGAATGACTTCATATGCTGAAGTTAATTGAATTCTTCCATGAATTTTGAATACGCTTCGTGAAGATGAACATCTCGCTTGAAGCGCCGTTCCATATGAAGTAACATGCAAAGAGCTAAAGAGTAAGAATCTCCAAACGAGGTGACGTCACTCTTGATCAGAAGACTCACGATGTATCTGCCATCTTTAGTCCTAGAGTGAGTCTTTTCGAAATGTTTTTCACACTCTTCTTCCTCAGTTGTTAGTTACGGCTTGGGAGGCACGACTTCTGAATCCTCCCAAAATTTTTGAAGGTCAAAGAAAAGTTCGTCTCTCTTGGAACAGTGAAACATATTAACTGTAGATGAATCCAACGATGATTTATTCCCTGTAGCTCCACAGATAATCCATCCGAAGACGGTATTCTGAGCTACAGCAGAGCCTGGATGACCCTTTCGAAAACCTTGTTCGGAGCATTCCACTAAAGTTCGGATCCGCTAATTGAAGTCCAGTGAGATGAGGCCATTCCTCAACACAAATTGGATGCTCTGGGCGTTCAGAAATCAACTTCGGAAGAACAGGAGACCGGAGTTGAAGTTTGAAGCTCGACTCAAACCTTGGTGAGACAACGACGTTGACTGATCCACGCGATGTTCGCGACTTACTTTCCCCCACTCCTAAAAGAACAACAGGTCCTCTGGTACAAGGGATTTCAAGACTTTGAGCAAGGGACTCAGAGATTATGGACACGTCTGAGCCTTGATCGATAAGTGCTCAAACATACTTTGTATGACCAGCTGATGTAGTCACGTTAACCATTGCTGTTGTCAGAAGAACTAATGGTGGTTTATTTTTAATAATTTTCATCACAGAAACCGCATGAGTTGATTGTGCTTGATGAGGCGTTAAAGATGTAGCTTGAATTATCGAAGAAGACTGTCCTGAGCTTGAAGATGGGTCATGGAGCATCGTAAATCTGACACAAATTCTTTGATGAAAAATTCTGAAATGAATGAGACTCTAAACAATTGGTACACAATTTTCTTTGAAAAATGAACTCTTTCTTTTGTGCTATAGACTGACTTTGAAACTGTGGACACGACATTAGATAATGCAGTTCGCGATATAAAAAGCATTTCCTTTCCTGAAATGGCTTTTTTGTAAGCTGTTCTTTAGACGGTTGTTCCTTCATTGGCTGCTCTGTAATTGCGTTGACGTTGGCTGTTGTTGAATTCGACGACTTTGTGGACTTTCCAATCCTTTTCTTTTGGAATTGAGGCTTTGAGGATTGCTGAGACGAGGACTGATTAGACTGATTTGGAGTAGAATCTGAAACTTCCAAGGTCCGAATCCTGGTTTGTAAAAATGTTTTCAATTGGTCAAACGTTGGAGGATTCGTGGAATTTACAAGAGAAGTTTCCCAATCGCGGCGAGACTGACGATCTAATTTCTCCACAGTAACATATATTAGCCATGATGACCATCTGTCAATTGGTTCCTCTAAGGCAGATAAAGCTTCGATGTTATCAACCGTTGCATTATAAACTTTTTTCAGAGCACTCGAAGACTCAGCTTCCATTGGCTGAATTGAAAAAAGCTGAGCCAAATGAGAATTGATAAGAACCCTTTTATTTTCAAAGCGCTCCAAAAGCAGATCCCAGCAACGTTGATAATTGCCTTGAGTTACCGGAATTCGATAAGAAAGTTGAGCTGCTTCGCCTGTCGGACTGAATTTCAAATGATGAAGCTTCTCCACTAACGAGGCTCTAGGATTTGAATGAACCAAACATGTGCACAGATTCTTGAAATATGCCCACTCTGTGTAATTTCAAGAAAATTGGTGCAATTCAAGCTTTGGCATTGATCGATAAGATAATCCAGCAATTTGTGGGGCTGAATCGTTCATCGACGTAGAAGCAAGATCATTCGAGAGTTTTTGCAGTTCGTCCATAAACGCTTCCTTCGCGACTAGATATGCTTCTTCGGTGGTTGCATGGAAATTACTAGTGAAATAAATGTTCGTGGCATTCTGATCCCGAACCTTCACTAATTCCCAATGTTGAGCCTGAAAACGCGTCCAATTTTTCTCTTAGGACTCAAGTCATGAGACCAAAATTCCTTTAGTGATCTGTTTTAATTTTTTATTATTTTAAGAAGCAGTTTGGATCCGAGAGCAAAGCTCGGTTTGTTCCAGAAAGTAACTCGAAATAGACATGGTGAACATAAAACAGTCGACACACGTTAAACTAAAAGTCCGCGAATACAATCTTTAAAAATTATTGAATAAAAATTGTTTGTATCAGATAAAGCAGTTCGCCAATAAAATAATTATTATTTCAACTCAAATTATCAACAAGTTTAAAAATTCCAAATGCGTACCGATCTATCGAACCCGTATAAAAGTTACGAAATCCATGGACACTTGTCTGTATGCCTTTACGGAAAATTGAGAAAATTCTTCTAGAATCGAGAAAATGCATCCAATTTAATAGTCACTTAGTCACAGACACTCATTAATGCTCTATCATAAATTAGAAAATTTATGAAAGCATCTCACTAGTATAACTGTCACACAATGGTCACAATTTAAAGAATCGTTTAAGTCATAATGCACTGACGCTGCACATTGCACATTCAGTCAAAAAGTCACAAGCTACTAGTTGGTTTGACTCTAACAAGCTTTACCAGAATTTGTGCGAATAGTCCTCACACAAGAATTGAATCAATGAATCGAAAAATCCGGCTCGAAGGACCAATGTCTGAACACTAAAAAAACGACTGAACAACTCTGGTAGGAAGATATGCATGTTTAGGTCAAGTTATTTAAAAACACAGCACTTTTAATTAACAACGGATAATGCCGGAAAGCGTGGTCTTTATTAAGAACAAATTAAAAGCTTTACAATTAAAATAGACTGAACTTATTGCTTGGCGAACGCGGACTGACGAGACGAGAGAATGAAATTCGAAAACCGAGCAACAAGACTACATGTAAGACAAAGAGGGCACGAAAATGATAAGACCGGCTTAGACATAAAGTTTTATCTCATGAAATAGGAAAATAAAAGATAGGATAAATCGAACAAATATAAATGTAAAAGGAATACGAAAAAAATAAATTAAGAACACAAGTTTTAAAATTCATAAACAGTGAATTAATGTCCAATTTACAACAACTCCTAATAAAAGGATTATCCTTCGAACCCAAGCTCTGACGATTTCTGAACATTTCTCATGAGTTCTGACTTTTCCTGACGATTTCTGTCGAGAAACGTAACAAAAGTGGTCCGAAATAGTAAAAAAATCCTGACTTTTTCTGACGATTCCTGACTTTGCTTTTGTAGGGAAGGGACATTGATCCACAAATTGATGGGGGATCATGGTTATAAGTTGAAAGGAGGCGAAATTGAGAGGTTCTACATTTCAAGCAACTATTGCATTCTTCAAAATGTTTCTTGAAGTCTTCTTTCCTAATACGACCACTTCTGTATGATAAACAAGGTTTCGGGAAACGTATGAAGTAGAAGAGGTTAAGTCCGTTGTGTGCTTTAGTACGACTATCACTTTAACATAAGCCGTACGTACAAAGCATAAACGCCCCATACTTACTTTTTCATTGAAATTCGTTTTCACTTTGAAATTATTTTCGATAACTAGTCATAAATGTTTAAAAGTTAAATAAAACTGTTTTCACTGTGATCAACGAGCAAAAGCGATCGCAACAACTGGAATAAACAGAAAGTACATTGCACATGTGCAGTAAACTTTCCGATAGGTAAAATCGGTAAAATGGTCTATTCTTTCCAATCGGGTACTTGGAATTTGGCACGTGATGGCAGCACTTTCGTCTTGCGGGAAATATTTAAAGACAGTTATTTACTTTTTTGGAATAATATACATTTTAAACAGTATATATCAGGAGTGAAAGTATAAATAAACATTGAATAATGTTTACCGGATGAAAGTTGTGCTACGATGAAAAATGTGCTAATAGTTTTTATGTTGAAAAAGTAAAATCAGATACAACATAAAAATAAAAAAATTGATTTTATATCAGTGAAAGGAGCAAAATTGTTATTTTTTGTTATACTTTCTTGGATTGTTCATTGAAACGAAAATTCTATGAAAGGTTATAAGTTTTAAAACCTTTTCAAATTTGAAAAAAAGTGAACGAATATTTTGAATACGTGAAACTTCAGAAAAGCGATTTAATTATTATTTTATTATATAAAAGAATGTCAGGCTGTTATTATTTAAGTAAAGTGAAACAATTGAAAAATACTATTAGAGATAAAAGATTTTTTATCAGAAAGGGGTTTTAATTTTCAACTATTCGCTACAATTAACACATAAATTGACCTTAATATAATAAAAAATTTAGTATTAAAGCAACTTTGTAACTTTTTAGTTTATTGAAGTATAAGTACTCAAAATGATGGACAACATTGTTTTTAAATTGAACAGTAAATTTACATAAATGTCGATGATGTAATTCTTAAAGTATCACTTCACTTCTATCACTAATGATTTACGTAAAACCCACTTTTTTTATTATTCGCAAGGTAGCCACTAAAATCGAAGACAAAATTTGAAATCATTTCCTAATTTAATAAAATTGACACCAGGCAGCAAAACTCAAAGTTTAAGTTTTTAAAGCTGAACCTTTTTTTATATAAAGTATTCAAGACTAAATTGCAAATTAAGCATATAAAGTGGAAGTTTTTTTCAACACTGAGCATTTTAGAAATTGAATTAAAACATTTGAAATACATCGATTTCGAGTTTAAACGTTCAGTAATGTATGTAAAAATTACAAGCCTTCTAGACATTTTTTCTAACAAAAAACACTCAAAATCGTACAATATGGATTCAGAAGCCTTTAACTTTTTTAATTTGAAATGAGAAACTCCAAAAATAGCATTTTTAAATTCAGGCTTCTAAACTGCTCAATGTTAAACTTAATAATTTCTTAATTTTAGAATTTCAAACTCAAAGTTTGGAAAAATTGAGATGAAACTCTTATTCTTCAGTATGCTAAAATGTCGAAAAACGTCCGTAATGTTATATAAGAGTTTATGAAATTATGAGAATTAAAACTGGATATAGAAACAAAAAATAAACTTTTTCCTCGACTTCAAAATAAAAAATTTGACCAAAAATATAGAAATATGTGGCCATTAATCACAATCTTTCAGGAAGGTTAGAATATAAAAAAATGTCTGTAAGTAGTTAAATCTCGAAGTACATTTCTGTCAATTAGTGTTAATTTTTTTAACTTTTCAATTATATAAAGCCTTCTGAACAATCTAATACTGTACAATTAAAAATTTAAAATGTTTAAAATTAAAAGATTTCAAGATCAGGCATGGAAACCAAATAATTTGAAATATTTAAAATTAAATAACTTAAATATTTCAAACTAGAAATTCTCAAGAATTTCAAATCAAAATTATTTATAAATTTAAAATTTTTATATTGCAAGACATTCGAAAGGATTAGAAAAGTTTTTCTACTGAAAATAAAAAAATATTTAATTAGCTACCCACAATTTATTTAGTCCGAGTTTCAAAATATTGGCGCCATCCTACATTTTATAATGATTCCAATCGTTTTAAATTGGGTATCCATTATTTTGAGTTAGAGCTTAAGTTGTCACTACAGCATTTTGATATTGCGATAATTATTTACAAGCGGTTTTTTACTCTTTCAAACCACAAAATAATAAAAATATGAATTTAAAAAGAAGTAAATAAACGTTTTACAATAATATACCCGCTATAAATGAAACTACTACTGCCTACTTGATAATCACACTATATCACTGTCACATCGTTAAATTGCATTATTTTTTCGTGTCGTTAACCCACATACTTTCGATTCTTCATTCAGTGAATTATAAAATATCCGAACTAAAAGATTCATGAGTTTAAACATTTAAAAAATTGTTTTTCACAAAATATTATTTATTTATTAAAAATACAATAATAATCAAATACTTTTATCAAAGAAATTTTTGTTATGCTTCAAGTTTTTTAAAATTATTGTTTGAACTTAAAATAACAATAATTTAAGTATATATATATATATATATATATATATAAAAATTTCATCATTGTATTTTTAATAAATATATAATATTTACTGAAAAACGACTTTTGTCATGTTTGAATTCGTGAATTCCATCATCCGGGAATTTTTTACTTTGGATATTTCCTGTCGGGAATTTTCCAATTCGGGATTTTTATGCATTGACAATTTTATAATTTCGGGAATTTTATTAGGAAATTTTCCAATTCGGCAATTTAATAGTGTCGGAGATTTCATTTTTCGGGATTTTTCAGTCATCGCTTTCGGAATTAGATTAAAAAATAAACGTAAAAGTGTTGAATTTTTATTTGTAAATAAAAGTTGAACAATGATTAAATTAGAAAAAATTCGAATAAGTTGGAGGCTTTTGAATGTTTCGAACACAAAAAATTAGGAAGTTCTCAAGAATTTTGAAAGATTTCAAAATATGTGTATTTTTTAAAAGAATTCTGGGAAGATTTGAAACGAATATTTACTTCGAAAAAGTAATTAACTTTAAGAGAATGTTTAAAAGTATTTCCAAACATTTCAAAAGATTCACAGAATTGGAAAAAAATTTGGAAGCTTTTGGAGGAATTTTTTTGCAGGATTTTACAAAAATTTTAAGAAAATTGGGAATCATTCTAAAAGATATTTAGGAGTTCGAAAAAATTTTGTTTAATAATTTGAAAAGATTTAAAATAATTTAAAAGAAAATTGATACTTTTGTTGATTTGAAAATTAAATTTTGACTTTTCATTTTGAAAAATTACATAATTGTAAGAGATGCACGGCGTGCCTGAACGGAAGTAAATTTTCATGAACGTCTCAGATCTTAGCAGAATCTTTGAGTAGAACATAAATGGGGATGTTTTGGAGAAAGATAGAAAGATTTCGTCGAGCTCTGTCAAAATAAAACTGTTTTAAAGGTTTTTTATACCTTTTTTCACTAATTTCATAACTAAAGCGGCTTTCAAATACTTTTATCAAAGTTACGTATCAGCGATTCTCTACATTAATTTTTTGGGTCAAAGAACTTTATTTAAACAAAATTTTCCTGCTTATCCAGTGTCGCTATTTTATTTTTAGACAGCCACATGATTTTTTTTAAGGTCAAAAAATGGTCTGGTTTTACGCAATTTTCCAAAAATTCTCACAATTTTTTAAAACGAGAGTAGATAGCGCACACGTTGGGAAATTTGGAGTGTGGGTCAGTCATGGATGACACTTTGGGAAATTTGGAGTAGGGGGTCCGGCCATTGCTGGTACTTTGGGAAATTTGGAGTAGGAGTCAGGCATGCATGACACTTTAAGAAATTTAGAGTGGGGGGTCCGTCATTGCTGGTACTTTGGGAAATTTGGAGTGGGGGTCAGTTATGGATGACACTTTGGGAAATTTGATGTGGGGGGTCCACCATTGCTGGTACTATGGGAAATTTGGAATGGGGTCCGCCATGGATGATACTTTAGGAAATTTGGAATGGGGGCCAGTCATTGCGGGTACTGTAGGAAATTTTGAGTGGGGGGTCCGTAATTGCTGGTACTATGGGACATTTGGAGTCGAGCGCCATTAACACAACCATATTAAGGGTTAGCATAACCTAGAAATACACAGAAATCACTAATGCTCATGCCAGAAATATCAGCGTTCATACATAATTTACTATGGTCAGTACTTTGGGTAATCTGAAGAGGGGTCCCTGGGAGAAATTGCGTGCTGTAGGATGAGGAATAAATTATATAAGGAGTAAGACTTAGACAATCAATAGCACGCCTTATGTCCAATCTAACTTTTTAAATGTAAGAAGTTTTTATTATAAAAATTAAATTATTTCTAAAAATCGCAATTGAAAATTATTTTATACCAATAATGTAATAAAATAAATGTCAAAAATGTTGTTAATTCTTATACACCTAAGTTATTTAAGCGAAATAATGCCACCTGAAACTATTGTTGGGTTTGGGGATTCGATAGTATTTGAAATAAAAGAGGAATAAACAATTTAACATAAATGAACAAATAACTTTGCCAGATAAGAAATAGGTGAAATTAACAGTGCTGGGATGCGACACGGTTTACACGGTCAAGTGCCATGTCACGTGCAGTATGTATACGTCTCAGGGTGAAGCGGCCCGGAGCGGCGCCCCTGATAGAAGAACAATAAATGGGCCTGAGGCCTGCCAATCGTTTCGGTGATTGTTCTTTGATATAAATTTATATACCGTTACTATTTGAAAAATTTACAAAAATATGAGTAATATTATACATTATTCTAGCAGTTTAAACGACTACTTTAATATATAATTGCCTTAATACTTTAGGGAAGGAAACTTTGGAAATTGATATTAAATCATAATATTTTAAGCAAACACATGAACAAAGTGAATAAAGTAACAATTTTTACATCTTTCATAATTTATTACAAAGATTTTCTAATATTATTTTCTACATGGAAATAATGTTTTATTGTTTTAACTTAGTTTCTTCTTTCAAAATTCAGAATGTATCTGCTTTGACCCATATTATTCCCCAAAAATTTCCAAATAACAAACAATGTAAACAATCTCCCTAAATTGAATACCCACAAAAACTGAAAAATTATTTCGAGTATAAATTATTGTCAAGAGAAAACTTCTGCATTAAAAAAAAAAGAATTTCCCATCGATCCTAAAATTGAATCTCGCTTTTATAACTTTAATATTCCACTGGGGTGGCAAAAATTTCAACTGAATATTATTTTCAATCGAATATTCTTATGTCAACGAAGCGCAAGCTTATCGAGATAAAATGTATTTAAAGAATTTTTAGGAGAGGTATTTTACCACACAAATGAAATTTTGTTTCACTAGTTATAATAGTTTACATACATTTTCTATCATTTATGTATGCATCTTTATTCACTGTTTAAACTCATTAATATTTATCATGATATAAAAAAATTTGTTCACTTCAAATGAAAACTAAACATTTATTTCGCATAAAAATATTGGAAACGAGCGCCTTACCACAAAGAACTAATTTTTTCTTCAGTTTTATTGAGAACCAAATAAATAAATCGATAATATATCTGTCCTATGTGGAGAAAATTTCCCTAAATGAAAATTATTCTTAAAATATTTACATTACTGTTGTCGTTATCAGGAATTATTTTTGCTTTTAATAAAAAATGCACAACTCTCAAAAAATATTAAGAATATCTTATCTAGACGTCTGGGTTTTTTGGATGAATATCGAATATCATGCAAACTTGTTTAATGGGAGGAAGCGGAGAGGGGAACTGTTCACCCGGTGAAGCCTATTATTTTATCAATACGGTAAAGCTAGATGAATAGATACTACGTATGAGGAATGTAAGGATAATAAAAAAACGTTTCAAAATTCCATGCAACTTTGAAAATATAGACTGTTAACAAATATTTTGAAGGAAATAAATCTTTTGTCCAAAAAATAAATTAGTATACTGTCACTTCAACATGTAAATCATTTTCTATTTATCGAAAGATTCATTTAACTCATTCGGCTTATCCATATTTTTCAAGTTAAAGAAACATATATTGTATACGAAACTGTGAATAAAGTAATTAGAATAACTGTAGAAAGTTTTTGAGAAATAGAAAAAAAGTTTATATCACAAAGAATTATATACATCTGTTCGTACGCGTAGTCGATGTCACTCGTTGTCACTCGAGAAATGCGCTGTATCACTGGTTGAATCTATCATTTAGCGTCACTGGTATATCCAGTATAACTGTTTTATTTGAATCACTTACTGTGGGTCACCCAGTCAAAGACGGAAAATCCCTGGTTCCCCAGTAATAATTAAAAATACTGATTCAGTCATTGACAATTTCACTGTTTCAGTTTAGGAGAGCATTCACAACTTTCTGTGCAGATTCGTCAGGTTCGTATTTGACACTTTTAAATGGGAGTTCAGTATTCGTAATTTTCTACTAAATTCTAACTTTATACCATGTAATTTTCATTTTGTCTGAAAAACACTGTGGAAATTCCAACGAATTTTAAATTGTATCAAATAAAGTGTTAGCCACTGATACCCAGAAAACGGCTTAGCTGTGATAAAAATATGTACGATCTCCTGTTACGATAATAATTCACATGGCTCACCCAACAATTGATTAAATATGTTTGTCAAATGAGAGGTCAGTGGAAGTACGGAGGGAATATCGATGAGTCATAAAATCTGCTCTCTTAATCTCTGTATCCCTTTTGGTAACGAGGTTAATTCTTAAGTTTTATAACCTATAAATGGAAATAAAATCGTACATTTATAAAGTTATCAGATCACACAACCATGAGAATTAGATTTACGACGTTACATACCGTAAATCTAATTAAAACGGAGTGAAATCTTGATCACTCAACTAGGATACAAATATTTCACAATTACACAATTCACTTGCATCATTGGTGTTGGACTTTGTGATGATATGGAACGTATTTTCAAAACGTTTATGACACTAACTTTTGCTGTCAAGTATTTTGAGTGTTGACAATCAAAAAATATGAACATCTACTGCAAACTAACCCTCGTGAAAATAAATACCGATTTAATACCACTTGAGGACTAGTTTCAAACCACGTTTTGTCTTTTCCTGGTGTGTACCCTTCAGCCTATACCTGCATCATTTTTAGGGCATTGAAATAGACACTACTCTCTCTCTCTCTCTCTCTCTTTCTTTCTCTGAAATAAGGAAAGCTGGCTGGGACAAAAGGATTGTGGTCTTCTGGGGACCAGAAAAGATCAGTTTAAGACCACTTTGAGACAGGTCTATACCTGCATTTACTGTAGTCTTAAGTTGGTCTTTCTTTTCACGAGAGAAAACTAAGCGAATAAAATGCCACTAGACAGTACCCCAGAAACTCCTAGCATGGATGTCAAGGTTTGTTACCGGAAGTTCCTATACCAGTGCCCCCCTCCCCATCCCCGTGAATAAATTAGTATACTGTCTCTTGGGCATGTGGACCATTTTATATTTATGGAAACACTCATTTGACTCATTCGACCTATCCATTTTTTCACATTCAAGAAAAATTATTTGACACTAGACTACGAATAAAGTAATTAGAATAAATGTAGAAAGTATTTAAAAAATAGAAAAAGATGTATATATCACAAAAAATTATATACGGAGAACCTCACTTCCAAATACATTGAAAATTTTCTATGTAGATTCCTCAGGTTTGTATATGCGACAGTTTTCTGTCCAACTATAATAATAATGTACATGTTTACCCCCACAACTATTCAAATATGTTTAGCAAATGAGAGAAGTCAGTGGACGGGCCCGGCGAAACACGTTGAGTCCAGGTGTGTAGTTTTTCAAATGTAAGAACGGGGGGGGGTCATAATTAAGCATTTCATAATTTCAAAACAAAAATTTGACGTAAACGTAAAACTTATTAGTTTTCCTTCTGCGTAATCATTTCAGACAACAAACAATCTTTTTATCGCGATATCAAAATTCTAAATCATTCATGTTCGAAGTGCAAATACAGAAGTCCGTTTCGAATTTTTACAGATAAATTCATCCATCAGAATTTCTAAATC
Source organism: Andricus grossulariae (assembly GCA_011634705.1). Taxonomy (NCBI): domain Eukaryota; kingdom Metazoa; phylum Arthropoda; class Insecta; order Hymenoptera; family Cynipidae; genus Andricus; species Andricus grossulariae. The sequence goes on along the minus strand of JAABKJ010007452.1, from coordinate 9,056 downwards.
AAGCTTATCAACATTTTCAGGGTCTGATTGGATCAGATCAGATTTGGTCTTTACGCGCGCATATTATGAAAATGGATCAAAATCCAAATACATGTTTTTTTCGCTCCAATTTCCAGGTGGGTAGTACTACCCACCGTACCCACCTGTTCCGCCGGGCCTGATGACTTTGACTCTGTATTTATGGAGATGGTGTGATTGATAATTCAGGCATCGACCTGACGCTGTAGGCTTTTGATACCAATCGGGTTTTAAAGAGTTGTCTTCCCTTATGATCAATTTATCGAGGCTTGCTTCTCTTCACCCACTCGAAGGAGCCCTCCAGTTATTCTTTTGACTTCGAACAGTATTCTTCTCTTTCTCTCTCTCTCTCTCTCTCTCTCTCTCTCTCTCTCTCTCTCTCTCTCTCTAGGCTGGATGAGTGTAGGAAGTAGGAGGAGATTTTTTGTAGGATCTCTTATGTATGTGATATTAAAAAACAGCGTCCGCAATATCTTTATGATAAATTTTTTGAAAGAGTTACTATTACTGATCGGGCAGTTAGACAGACAGAAAGGATTCGAGTTCCACAGAGCACAACTGTAACTTTTCAGAAGTCATTTATTGTATCGGCGACGACTTTGTGCAACAGTTTACCTAAAGACATAGTTGGTGCAGAGACAGTTTACTGCTTGAAAAGCAAAATTTCCAAATATTTGAAAGATATATAAGATTAGTAATGTAGTCTTTGTAATGCATTAAGTATGTACCTAATTTAAGTGAAGATTGTTATATTTAGAGAGCATATTTTACGCAAGTTGAGCAAAGCAGAATTAAGTATGAAATTCTGTGTGTATACATATGTATGTTTTACTGTTGTGTCCTTAAGGGTTCAGCCCAGGACAAATAAAGTATCAATCAATCCCTGGCTCTCTCTGTCTGCTTCTCTCTCTTCTTACAAATGATAACCCGTATGTTGTCTACAGTATACCTTGCACAGGGTGTGAATGTGTATATACAGGGTGTCCCAGAGTCAAGTGTACGGACCTATATGGCTGTATAAAAATAAAATTCCTTTTCCAAAAATCAGTTGAAGTTTTAGTTTTTTAGTTATAAAACATTCAAGCTGGACCAATTAGGAGCGTACTATAAACAGTCGTGCGTGTGTGAGCGGGAGTCCAAAACAGTGTAGTGACCGCTGTTTTTTCGTCGCTAACCCCACCTCGGCGCTTATTGCTTCAATAACACTACGTTGCACCCTCGCTCACTTACGGACGTCTAATTATACCGCGCTCCTGATTGGTTTAGCCTAAATATTTTATTACTCAAAAACTAAACCTTCAACTGATTTTTGCAAAAGGAATGTTCGATTTACCTAGATAACCTAGCAAATGGACAGCCATGGCCAAACATGCATGGTATCAGGATCACAGATTTGACTTTGACCAAACTAGAATCCTTAGAAAAATCACAAATTACAAAAAATGAATGTGACTTGAAATGACTCACATAACATGTAATCCGAAAGCAGTAACCCAGCGTACTGACACTGAAAATCTTTCTGTATTATTCCACGCGTTACTAACTAAACTTCATTGTCAGTTGTCAATTAGTCCCAATTATTCGATAAAAAAATAAAAATTTATTTAAAATTATTCATCAATTTAAATACGAATAAAAGGGGAGATTTTTAATTATAACAAAAATAAATAACAATAATAACAATTTTCCTGTATACAACCAATAATTTAAAAAAAAGTATGCTTACTTCAGTCAGTATTGCCTATCTCTCAAGGTATGGCGGTTTCTAAAAAACCTAAATGCGAGCAAAGTTTTTAAAAGGTGTTCAGTAATCTAATTAGTATTTTTAAAAGTGTTGAATCACTGATGAGGGCCCATAATCCGGGCCGAAAGGTCTGATTCAATGATAAATTGATTTCAATTTTTAGTGACCCTAAAGCCAATTTCATCATCAACATCCAAATATTATTTTAACTGAGGGTCGATACAACTCCTTTCAAAAAATTATTTTGAGGAAACAAAAAACAGATTTTCACCAAAAAAATACAGACCTAAGTAAAAAGTGTATACGACAATAATTGTTTTACACGCCTAGCACAACCCAGCACAACTATCAAATTTGTGAAATTCGCATTTTGATAAATTTTAGATCCAAAAAATTATTTTTGGGGAAAAATACTAGTATTTCCCCCAAAAATAAAGACCTGAGTAAAAACTGTATGAAACAATAATTGTTTTGCATGCCTAGCACAACCCAGCACAACTTTTAGATTTTCGAAATTGACATTTTTTACATTTTTGTTTGTGGTGTCTCAAAAATAGTTTGTTGTGAATTTTGGTTCAAATTTTGACTTTTTCAAAAAATCCTTTATGGCAAAATAGGACCCTAACCTACCATAATATAGCACAACTTTTGTTTTTCGAAGAAACAAAATGGTGTTGCTGATCCTAAATTTTTTTTTTCGAAAAAATCTTCACGGCACAATAGAGAAAAAACCTAGCACAATTTAGCACACCTTTTTTTGAAAAAAAAAAACAAATGGCGATACTGACACTAAAACAGTTTTTTTTAAATTCTGGTTCAAATTTTGATTCTTTGAACAAAAATTTGCGACACAGTTCAGCACAAATCTAGCACAACTTTTTTTTGTTTGAAAAAAAAATGGCGGTGTTAACTTCTTGGAAGTGCTATTCAGCCCTTTCTACCAGAATTCTGGCAGCCTAAGAAAATGTAAAAAGAAACGTCCAGGGCGTAGAAGATAGGGCTTCATTTTATTTTTGAAACTCTAGTAATACAATTTTCAATACACGAATTAACTTATTGTCACTTCATTGCGATTTACAACACCATACACTTTTATTATAAACAAAGCATTTTATAATTTTGAGGTCAGATTGTTTCTCAGTGCACCTAAATTTACAACAAAAAACACCCATAAATTTTCAACCATAAAACAGTAAAATTTTGTAGAATAGTGATATTTATTCCGTTTTTGACATTTTTTGTCACTTTTTAGATTTGATCGAAAACCATTGCTTATATCGTGAAATTAAATACAAAAGAAATTATATTTTTTTCAACATTTAACAAATTTTCTAATTTCTGATTAATTGCGCGAATGAAATATTACTCGATGTTAAAAAACTTTTATTCAAAGTTGAATAAATTTATTTGATATTAAGTTTCAATTGTAGAGACAACATTTCTATTTATTTTATTTAACACTGTAAAGCAAAATTTCCTACGACTTTTTTACCTCTCAAATATAATTTGCTATTAAAAATTAAATTCAAAAAATGTTTGGAAATATTTCATGTTTTAATACATCATTCTATCGTTATTAGGAGATAAGATAGCCTGTCAACCCAGTGTTTCAACATTTACCGCTTCACATCATTTTTTTTCGCTGAGTGTTTCCCACTTTTGTAGCGCGGTCAAAATTTGATAACATTATAGCAGCCAGGTTGCACGAGGATCGCTGATTCTCCATTTAAAGTTGTTTACAACATCGGTATGAATTAAAATGATCAAAGCTTTTCATAGAATACAGTTTTATCAATCTAGTGAAGACCCTGGTTACTAGAGTGATCCACACTATCCGCGGACTTTTAACTTAAAACGAAACCCTGAAACGAGATCCTCGTTATCGGCGGACTTTGATTTTTTTTAAATTCCTGGAGCTCATTATTCAATCAAACTGGTGTATCACTAGATTGCAATAGGTTCGTTGATTCTTTATTTATCGTTGTTCACAAAATCGTAACAATTTAAAAATATAAAAAATTCCGTATATTATAAATTGCTATAATATCCATTCAATCCATTGAAATGATATATTTTTCAAGGTAGCTGCGAATTTAAAAGGTCTGTGCATAAATTTGGGGGAAGTATAAAGACCGAGCGCGTAGCGCGAGATCCAACAGATGCGCGCCCTAGGCCAGTGAATGCGAACCAAACATTTATGAACAAATTACACTTAACGAATTTGAGAAATAATGAAAATTGTTGCTTAAAATTACAAAAATGTACAACTATACTATTTTCAGTTCTAATAAATATATGAAAGCGATTCAAACTCTCTAATAAGGCTCGCAGAGGCTCTCCAATTATTTACAATCTCTATATAATACGTGATTGTTTTTTTTCTCGTGATAATCGCGATATTTTCCGACATTTTTTTTATAGAAAGTAAGTGTTAGAAACCAGAGAAGATGCCATTTTTTGATGCCGAATATCTTTTTGAACAGGAGCTTATCCTTAATACGCGTTTCCCGAATTTCGTATTTTCAACTGAGAAAAATTTGTTACATGAGCATCTGTTTACAAGGAAACTGTATTATCATCGGCGATGGTAACAAATGATCAGTGGAGATATCTTTCACCACGCGTAAAAATGGAAATAAACACAATCGATTTAAATTAACTCCTCAAATGACAGAAACTTTTAAAAAACAGCGTGTTTCTGAAAAAAGATTCTTCTTTCGATCTCTCCATTAGCTCAGTGGTAAGAGCAACCGACCGGCAATCGGTAGACCTGTGATTCGATTCCCAGCGTAGCGACGGAGATCTTTTTTCAGAAAAAAAATTGAATTAAAAATTTTTTAATTCATAGCTCCATCTAGTTTGAAAAGACGTTAAAGAATTTCTGCTACTTGAGGCGTTAACTTAGATCGATAGGGTTTAATTCCATTTTTACGGTTGGTGAAAGATATCTCCACTGATCGGTTGTTACCATTTTCGATGATTATACGGCTTCCTTGTAAAATTGATTTTTATAAAAACATAACATCTTGCAAAACCAGCGTGTTTCTGAAAAAATATTCTTCTTTCGATCTCTCCAGTAGTTTAGTGGTAAGAGCACCAGACCGGCAATTGGTAGACCTGTGATTTGATTCCCAGCGAAGCGAAGGAGATCTTTTTTCACAGAAAAATTTAATTCGAAATTTTTTAATTCATAGCTCCCTCCATCTAGTCTGAAAAGGCGTTAAAGAATTTCTGTTATTTGAAGAGTTAACTTAGATCGATAGTGTTAATTTCCATTTTAACGTTTGGTGAAAGATATCTCCACTGATCGGTTGTTACCATATCCGATGATAATACAGATTCCTTGTTAAACATACATTTTCCTGCAGATGCACAATCTGCTAGATACTTCAGAAAAATTGAATTAAACAGATTTTTGTTTACACTTTATGAATGTTTTAAAAAAGTGCTCCCCTACCCCTCTGTCCTTTTTGGATTTTGAAATCCAAAGAAACATGGTTTTTAAAACTTTGAATTAGATCCAATTTGAGAATCCAATAGCAAAAACCCGATCCAATCAAAAGTGTAGAGAGGACGTTGCGATTTCATGTTTTTTGTTAATAACAAACAATTGATTAAGAAATTAGCCTCGAAATTTTCAGACAAAGATCTTTGTGCATCTAATTTGTTCCAGCAAATTACCTTTTTCAGCTAATTTGACTGTACTATTAGATAAGTTTTTAGAATATAAAAAAATATTCAAAAGTAAATATTTTCCGAGTTAAGTTACAAATTGTTCATGTAACAAATTTTTTCAATGGACAATGCGAATCTCGGGAAATGAGTGTTAAGGATACGCTCCTATTCAAAAGGATCTTCAAAATTACGGGTCAAAGAAAGGCACCAGCTATCGGCAGCAAAAAAGGCACCCTTGCTGATTTCGAAACTTGCTTTCCAACAAAAAAAAAACGATTAGAAATTATCGTGATTTTTGCGAAAAAAAACAATCACATATTATTTAGAAATTGTAAGTAATTAGAGAGCCCTTGCGTTACAGTTTGGAGTTTAAATCGCTTTCATAACTTTACTAGGACTCAAAATAGTGTAGTTGTAGATTTTTGTAATTTTAAGCAACAATTTGTTCATAAATGTTTGTTTCAGGTTCATGAATTTTTTCAAATTGCACCCATTGCCTCTAGTGTAAAAATAATGCTCTGAACTTGACTCTACTTAAGTGTGCCCGAAATTCCTTACTTTTTTTTTTACATTTTTCAGTATGTAAAGCACATTTTTTTTTACATTGTCGCCTTTAAGCTCATTTACTGAGTTGATAAGCTTCAAAGCCATCTGACTCGAATTTACTCGCCGATAGTAGTGATCCACATTATAGGCGTACTTTGAATTTAACCAAAATTCCCTTCGATTATTTTTTAATCAAAGTGTTGCATAGCCAGTTTACACCAGGTTCATTGAATCTCCATTTAGAGTTTATCACAACATCGGTATAATTTAAAATTGTACAAAGAATTCTCATAGATTACAGTTTTAGAGACTTAGTGCACGACCCCGATCATGAAAGTGATCCTCGTTGTCGCCGGATATTGCATTTTTTAAATTCCTGCATATTAATATGTACTCAACCTGATGCATAGACAGATTGCACTCAGTTTATTATGTTTCTAGTTAGAGATGTTCACAAATTTTCATCGCGCGCTGCGCGCGCGTGTCGCAAGTTTGGTCAAAGCATCGACAACTGTAATTTAGTGATTGTGAATTCTGTTCAGTGACATCTTTACTTCTTTTTCTGAAAGATGTCGGATTTAACTGACCCAATTATTAAAATTGTTTTTGAAGATCTTTGTATTTACATTAGGGTCTTATGAGAAGTAACATATATAATTACAAACATGCATTTTATAAAAAATGAATTGGCAAACGTTTCGACCACGGATAGGGGTCCTCCTCAGTCACAGATATTTAATTAAAAAATAAACTTAAAAATAAATCTTTGGTATACTTAAAATATTTTATACGAACAAAATATGAATATATTATACTAACTTAAAATTAAATATTTGGTATACCAAAGATTTAATATTAAGTTTATTTTTAATTCAATATCTGGAACTGAGGAGGACCACTATCCGTGGTCGAAACGTTGGCCAGTTCATTTTTTATAAAATGCATGTTTGTAATTATATATGTAACTTCTCATAAGATTCTAATGCCAATACAAAGATCTTCATTGTTAATTCTCTTTTGTTAAAGCTTCTTCGGCTTTAACGAATACATTCTCATCACGTATCTCGTGCTTCCCACTCGATTTTATCCAAATTGCGAACTTTTGTTACACAATTAAATTTAATTGAAATTATTTTCTGTTACACTCCTCAGAATAACAGCCAGTCGCGACCTTCGATGTATCAATACACCAATAGGTCGCAGGCGCGGATCCAGAGAAGGGCTTCGGGGGGGGGGGGCAATAATCACCCTTCCCCTCTACTCTCAAGGGGGAGGTTAATAATAGTTTTGAAGTTATTTCTTCGCTTTGAATTTTTATTATAAATTATTTAAATATATTAATCATGAATGTTATAAATATAATTAACAAATGTTTAAATAGAAGCCATATATTCATATTTACATATCTGCGTCTTGTATGCCATGGTATAATAATTAATCAACAAGTATAAAATATTCATAAAATTTTCGAAGTCAAGCATAAACTATAAAAAGATGATTGTCAAACAGCAAAATTTAGGCGTCTATTTCCACTCTTTGCGAAGCGCGTAATTATCCTTTCTACTTCCACTGAGATATCTCTGTGCACATTTAAAAGTGCGAGACCTGTCAGACGATCTTAGCCCATAACAGAACGAAGCCAAGTCTTCAGCCTGCGGAGCGTAAAGAATGTTCTTTCTGCAGTAGCGTTACTTATCGGCAACGTAGCTAATATCTGAAGAAGTTTACTTATCAGTGGGTACACGTCTTTATCACAGGTCGATAAAGCTTCAATAGCAGTGCTAGGAACGGGTGATTGGTGACGGGTCCACTTCTTTTTCCATAGCAAATACTCATTTTGCAGCAGAATGATTCCAGTTGATTCGTTTACATCAAGTAAGGGATGAAATAGATTTATTAATTTCTTGATGCTATCAGTGTGCTCCTCTTTTTTCGCATCAGACTCCAAAGCACAGGTTGGCAAGACAAGTGGTAGGTGAAAAGCATCAAAAGTACTGGAATCAAATCTTGAATTTAAATCCACGAGCACATTATCCAGTAGAGGAATAAAAATGGACAGCCGGTAATAATCTTCTGTAGTTTCCGTTTGGTAGTTTGCACGTTGGGTTTTACGGCAGCAGAGGCGAGGTTTTTTCATTTCAATACCTAAATTAGAAGCAATTGCGTTCGCACGCATCCATACGCCGTGTTTGAAATAGTTATTCGCATTCAAACGACGCTCTTCGAGAATGGATATAGTGTCAGCCACGAGATCAGCAGCATTCTTCAAATCGAGGTTGACTTTTTGTAATTGTGTGCTTAGAGGAATAGACAATGCAAGAACATCGCTCAGGCAATTCATCGCTACCAGAAATTCGCTATCGCAAAGGGATGTTGCTAAAGATTTAGCTTCACTAGATTTGGAACTGTCTTGCCATGTGGAAATTTCTTCTAGTGAGTCCAGAATTTTTGGAAGATCCGTAAAAAACTGGATAGTTCCATCACGTCGATCCACCCATCTAGTCTCACATAATTTGGTTAATTGATGCTTGAGATGGCCTAAAAGTACTTTGTTGCGCTTAGGGGATGCAGCAAAGAAAGAAATTACTTCCTTCATTATACCTACGCTATTCCGCACTCGTACCACTTGAGAAGACTCGGACAGTGAGAAGTTTAAAATATGATACTTACAAGAACATTTCAGTGCATTGACACATTTATTGTGCACCTCAGTCACAGCACCCCTTCGTTCAGACAACATCACCGAGCAACCATCTGTTCCAATTCCAACGCAGCGGTCCAATGGTATAGACAGTTTTTTCAACTTCCGTAAAACTACTTGTCCAAGGGCCTTTCCTGTAAGCGAATATTCTTTCCCATCCTCAGCTAATGACGCTTTGTTTAACTGAGCATCTTTTTCATCAGAGATGATCTCTTCAATCTCATTAGCAGGGACGCTCACAAAGTCATGAAATGCATTGATGAAGCCGACGAAATCCTCTCTTATTTCTTGCGAATTGTGAGTATATCTCAGAATAAGGCTTATTTGAGATTTGTGGCTCAAGTCAGTGGTCTCGTCAAATGAAATGGTGTA
>JAABKJ010007451.1:0-20958 GCA_011634705.1 Andricus grossulariae | reverse complement strand
TTCAAAAAGTGTGCCAAAGCACAATCGAATCTGATCAATCTTTCGAAAGTTATCGTGCCTACACGATACTACAGACTTTAGACAGATAGACAGACAGACAGACACCTTCGTAAAAACCGTTTTTTCTGACTCAGGGGGCCTCAAAACGTCGAAATTTGACTGAATCTGCGAAAGTCATTTTTCACATAAAACCAATACCTTCTCATTGAGATGAGAATGTAAAAAGGTAAAAAAATGTATAATCTCACGTAGATCGGATAAATAATAAAATAATTTATGCAGCATAAAGTACGTTGAACTCTATTAAATGATGACATATTTACTATTAATTATACCGAGATCTTACCCTGCAATTTCGTTCGGCAGTTGGATAAGAATAAACGACCCTGAAAATGAAAACTGTGTTTATATTTCATACTCAGATATGAGAAAAACTTATTCATTAGACTATTTATTACATATTTTAAAAAATCATTAAGAATTTACATATTTTATATTTGAAATCAGCGCGTGAAATACAGACTTATTACTAAGGTTTGCATTCTTGATGAAATGGTTCTAAAGTACGAAAATCCCTCCAAGTTGGTGGCAAAGCACTGTGCAAATATAAGCCACAACGCTTACATGGGTCGTTGAACAAGCTGATCAAACTGTGGAACCAAGTCTGCAAAATAATTATAATTGTTACTATTATTTATTTATATTATTATTCTATATATGATATAATTATTAGATTGTTATATCAACTGTAGTTAATGCAGTGGGGCCGTACAAAAACTACGTCATATATGGAAAATATAAATGTGAATAACAATTTTTTGGTATATACTCTTCCCCTATTGCCCTCTTTACCCTTTTCTCAAAGGATTCCTTTTTTCCCCCATATATTAAGAAACTTCCCCCTTTTCGCGCTTTTTCGCGTAAACGCGAACTCAATTAATAGAACCCAAAAAAAAATCCAACTATTTTTCGTTGAAAGTTAATTCCTTTTCATTGAAAAGTCTGCTATTATATTTTTGGTTCAGAATCCAATTTTTTAATTAAAAATTCAACTATTTGGTTAACATTTTTTTTCAAACTTGAAAATGAATTTCCTTAACTGAAAATTCAACTCATCCATCTTTGACTGAAAATTGATCGTTTTAATTGAAAATTTAACTATTAAATCTTTCATTGAGAATTCATATTTTTTGGTTGCAAATTCAACTACTTTGTTAAAAAAATTCATTTTATTGGTTAAAGATGAAACTATTTTGTTGAAAATACGTGTTTTTAGGATGAAAATTAATTTCTTTAACTAAAAATTTAACTGTTTTATTTTTGGCTAAAATTCATGTATTTTGTTGAAAATTTGTCTTTTTTGGTTGAAAAATGATCTTCTTGATTAAAAATTCAACTACTTGGTTGAAAGTTGAACTGCATGTTGAAAATTGATTTTATTAGTTGATGATTCATCTTTTTGGTTGAAGATTCGCTTTTTTAATTACAAATTAATTTTCTTAGCTGAACATTTAACTAGTGCATCATTGGTTGAAAATTGATCGTTTTTTTTTTGGAAATTCAACTATTAATTTTTTCATTGAGAATTCATATTTATTGGTTGAAAATTCAACTACTTAATTCAAACTTGAATTACTTTGTTGAAAATTCATTTTATTGGTTGGAGATTGAAATATTTTGTTGAAAATACGTTTTTTTGACTGAAAATTAATTTCCTTAACTGAAAATGGAACTATTATATTTTTGGTTGCAAATAAGTAGTTTTGAGTTCAAAATTCATGTACCTTGTTGAAAATTGGTCTCTTTTGGTATACAATTAATCTTTTTGATTGAAAATTCAAGAATGTACATGATTGAAAATTGAACTACATGTTAAAAATTGATTTTATTAGTTGATGGATTCATCTCTTTGGTTGAAAATTGAACTATTTTCTTGAAAATTCTTTTGTTGTTGAAAATCAATTTTTTCAAATGCAAATTTAAATATTCCATTTTTGGTTGAAAATTACTCGCTTTTAATTAAAAATTTAACTATTTGGCGTAAATATTCTAATTTTTTGTTGAAAATTCGTCTTTTTGGGATGCAAATTCTATTAATTTTTAGAAAATTCCATTCTGTTCGTAAAAAACGCAACTGTTTTGTTGAAAATTAATTTTTTTGTTGAAAACTCATATTTTCAGATTAGAATACAAATGTTTTTTCGAGAATTCGTCTTTTTTTGTTTAAAAATTCCATCATTTAGTTGACATTTTTTTTCTTTCTTGACTGAAAAATCCTTCCTGGTTGAAATTTTGCTTTTATTTTGGTGAAAAATGCAAACTGTTTGGTTAAATATTAATCTGTTTTGGTTAAGAATGCAACTATTTTGTTGAAAATCCTTTTTTTTTAATTCAACTGTTTCTTATTTAAGATCAGAATAGTTTTTGGTGAGAATTAATCTTTTTTTTTTAATTGAAAACTCAACTATTTTAACTACTTGGTTGAAAGTTTAACTTATTTTTATGTATTTGGTTTAATTAATTCACTTGGTTTTAATTAATTTTTCGGTTGAAGATTCACCAACTTAGTTGTAAATTAAATTATTTTTTTGGAAATTAAATTATTTTAATAAAAATTCAACTACTTTCTTGAAAATTAAATTATTTTATTGAAAATTATACTGTTTCATTAAACATTCGTCGTTTTTTATAGAAAATTCGTCCTTCTGAATTGAAAATTCAACTTTTTTTCTAAAAATTCTTCTTTTTGGCTTGAAAATTCAACTATCTGGTTGAAAATGCAACTGTTTTTGGTAGAAATTTAATATTTTTTGTTTCAAATTCGACCATTTGATTGAAAATTCACCTTTATAGTCAAAAATTCCATTATTCTGTTGAGAATTTAATTATATTGTTAAAAATTCAACTGTCTTCTGAAGAAATTGTATTTCGTTTGCCTTGAAGATTCGACTATTTAATTAAAAATGCAACTGTTTGTGGTTGAAGCAAATTATTTTTGTTTAAAAATTCTATCATTTTGTTCAAAATTCGTATTTGAAGGTTGAAAATTCGTCTTCTAAGGTAACATTTCAATGATTTCTTTGAAAATGGAACTTTTTCATCTAAAATGAAATTATATGCGGTTGAAAATTCAACTATTTGCTTGAAAAATCATCTTAACGGGATTAAAAATCAAGTTTTTTCTAAAAAATTCGACTTTTTATCTTGAAAACTCGACTCTTTGGTTGGAAATGCATTTCCTTTGGTAGAAAATGAATCTTTTTTGTTTTGAGAACTAGCATTTTGGGCTGTGAAGTCTGTTAAAATATTAAGTTTGTATGTTTTGTGTTTCATTTGAGGTGCTTATGAAATGAAATAGAAGACAAAAATTGTCTGGGGTGTTTGTATTTGTGACGTCACCCTGGCAGTTCAAGCTTTGTGAGATGACCTGTGACGAAAAAGGGGAAGGGTGGAAAAAATGTTAAAAATAGCGTGACATAGTTTTTGAACGGCACCATTGGTTATCTTGACTGAATTATTATTTTGTTACGTAACTACTCTAAAATTTACCATCAAAGATCTTAAAGCCAATTCAGGAAGAGCAGGCGAGTAAAAATGTAGCATGGCAGCATGAGCATTTTCCGTAACTTTTCGGAAGACCTTGTATCGAGATTCAGTCCAGAGATCCATAGACTCGTTATAACCTTTCACTACTATCCATTCGACCATTATACCTTTGAAAGCAACCACTGCTTTCAACACGTGGCCCAGTGTTATTTGAAGAACAGCGTTGGATGCAAATGGTCGTGAGATTGTAAACGTCATATCAGGAAAAAGTCGATCAAATTGCCCAATAACATTGTCAACTTGCCTGCAAAGACAATAAAACTGAATAAAATAATGTTGCCGGTCACTCGAATTTTAAAATTCAAGCTTCAATCGTGAGCAATTGAAGATTCAATAACTGAATTGTAACATAAAGTATCCAACGTGAAAATAATACATTTGAAATATTAAAAATACCACCCTGCTGAAAATGTTTGATAGGATTTGATTAAAAAAATGTAATACTTTTCAATTCGTTTTCTGTAGCCATAATTTAATTAATTTCCTTTACATTCTGTCAAAATGAATAATCATCTTTATCGGAAATTCCCCACGGTGTCCCGCTAGAAGGGCAAGCATTTTATACCAAGTTTGGATAGAATTGCTAGTGCTTTCTAGCAAAGCGAAATGAGCCAGTCTCCCAAAAATTCCTATACAGTTCTATTCGTTTATTGAAAAAAAATCAATCCAATCCTATCAAATGTGCTACCCCACATCCGTTGGCTTATCTTATACTTTGCTATCAACATTTTCTCATTGAATCAAACTCTATAATATCTTAAACTATTATTATCAAAAATTTTCCTGGTCCTGAAAATTTTCTATCGAGTCTTACTCGTCGAGAAATCTTATACTTTTCTACCATGATATTGTCATTCAAACTCTATCAAATCTTATGCAATGAGAAAATTTTGATAGAAAAGTTTAAGATTTCGCGACGGATATAATTTGATAGAAATGTCCGAGATTCTGATATCCATACATTTCCGCAGGCTTTTTCAAAATTCCGCACTTATAAACATTTATTTCTTATACAAACAATTTTTGTGACAATTTATTGGGGTTTTCTAAACAAAATATAATAATATACATAAAATAAGTATATGTATATTGTATAATCAAACCCAAGAGTTCAACTTTTATTCTTCGTCTTTTGTTGGCAAATTAAATTAATTAAATCTTGAACTATTTTTATATAATACTGCTCCATGAAAGATAATTCCTGTTTAACAAACCCCTGCTTTTAATAAAAACTTGTTAAATAACACCTTAAAAATGACACGAAATTTTTGCTCATAAATTTGAGGACATTCTGCAAATAAAAATTCGCTGAAAAATGTAATATCTTTACAAAATAAATAATGTGAATGTAGAAAATTTTTAAAATACTGAGTTGTGTACTTAGAAAAAAATACATTTATCTAACTGAGCTTAAAAAATATTTTGTATATTTGAGGGGTTTCTACCTATCAAAGTATAGTCAAAAAATCGAGAAGTAGAAAAAATGAAAGACAGAGAAATAAAAAAGAAAAAAAGAAATACAAAATTCAGTGTTTTACTTTCATTTTTTCAACTTCTCACCTCTTTTTCTAATGCTTTTCTTATATTATACTTATATTATACTATACCGAAAACATGTTTTCTTTCAGTTTTTGATTCCTTAAACTTGGCAATTTATTCTAGTGTTTATTGTTAATTAGGAACACATCAGAAATCCAAAATGTCTTCGTATACTGAGCTACCGATAAATATAATTTGCTCAAATATACGTCTGCACTCTAAAAAGTTGCTACATTTACATTTTTTATTCTCTAGGCATATTAAATTTATTTAATGAATTTTTATCAATAAAAGTCCTTAATGTAACAGAAACGTATTTTATGGTGCAATGTATAAAAATGTATCTTTGGGAAGACTGTTATAATTATAAAAATAATAATTTGCTCAGAAACAAGTACGTAAACTTCGTATTTTTTCAATGAATTATTTCTTTTTAGTTTCAAGTTATGTTAACAAAACTTCCATTTATTATAATCAAGCATATGTTTGATCGGGGTTGCTACAAAATCCCAATTTCGAAATTCTCTGTCTTTTCCCAGACCAATTATTTATTTTCCCTGACTGTTCGCCGACGGATAGAGTTGGATAAAAACTACCAAGATTCTAGAACATAGGATTTGATACAAGTCATGCATCAATAAAATTTAATAGAATCTCAATGAGAATCTGTTGATAGAAAAGTATAAGATTTCTCGATGAATTGAGTTGATAGAATTTCAATGAGAAGCTGTTGATAGAATAGTATAAGATTTTTCGACGGATAGAGTTGGATAAAAACTTCTAAGATTGTAGAACATAGGATTTAATACAAGTCCTGTACCAATAAGATTTGGTGGAATTTTATGAGAATCTGTTAACAGAAAAGTATAAGATTTCTCGATGGATAGAGTTGGATAAAACTTCTAAGATTCTAGAACATAGGATTCGATACAAGTTCTGTTCCAATAAGAATTGATAGCTGTTGACCGAAAAGTATGATATTTCTCGATGGATAGAATTTGATCGAAATTTTAGAAAATAGGATATGATACAAGTTCTTTATGGATAAGATTTGATAGAGGTTTAATACGAATCTCTTGATAGAAAAGTGTAAGATTTCTCGGCGGATAGAGCTGGATAAAAAATTCCAAGATTCTAGAACATAGGATTCGATACAAGTCCTAAGCCAATAAGATTTGATAGAATTTTAATGAGAATCTGTTGACAGAAAAGTATAAGATTTCTCGGTGGATAGAATTTGATCAGAATTACCGACATTGTAGGGGATATGACATGATACAATTTCTTTGTGTTAAGATTTGATAAAGGTTTAATGAGAACCTGTTGATGGAAAAGTATAAGATTTCTCGATGGATAGAATTTAATAGCTTTAATGAGAAACTGTCGATAGAAAAGTACACGATTTCTCAACAGACAGAATTTCATAGAAATATCCAAGATTCTGGAACATAGGCTTTGATACAAGATTAGTGCCGTGAGGATTTGACAGAGTTTTAATGAGATGCTGTTAGTCGAAAAGTACAAGATTTCTGGGCGAATAAAATTTGATAGATATTTCCGGCATTCCGAAACATAGGATTTGACTCAAGTCTTGTTTCGATAATATTTCATAGTTTCAATCAAATCTGCTGATAGAATTTCATTTATGAAGTTTGTTTGATTCAATTATTTAGGATTTCTATCAAAGGTCCTTATAGAATTTTATTTAAATTCCACTTCTTGATAAAAGTTTGATTGAATTTTCTGTAAATGCCTAGAATTTGATTCAATTTCATGTTTTCTCTGGATAGAGAGTCTATTAAATTCTATAATTTTCTATACTTTTTCAGCAGGGAACCTACATATTGAAGAATTCTTTTCAGTTCAACCGTTCAATGGTACATAATTTCGAACTGGAAGCCTTATACAGTGAGTATGTGCAACTTAAATTTAGACTTACATACATTTCTATTGCTTAATTTACTTACGGCTAATAAAATGCATATATAATTACATACGGAGGTGATAAATTGTGTGAGCTGGACTGAATTCGACCTCTTTTTCCTCTGCTCGCATTTGTATAGGAGCGTTTTAGATTATTTTGACTCAGCAAAGACTGCGCAATGTTACTGTATTCATGAACTTTATCCGTCCATTTATAACTATTAATTAAAGAGCTATAAAGAGCCTGCCTTTCTTGGGTTGTTTCTTGACCAAGAAAAGAAGTGCTTGCCAAATTAAACGGACCCGGAGGTGGATTTAAACTGTTGATCGCCTGCTCTACGTCCCTGGTGGAAGTGAAAAAAATCATTATTCCTGCTCTTTTAATGCTTTAAATAATAAATAAGTTTTACAAAAACATCAACGCATCATTGTATTTCAATCTTTTATAGGTTAGGAATTTCTTAATCAGTATTTTAATTATTTAATAACACCTAGTGGTCACACAAGTATTATAAAAAGTCGCTAATTAGTATACATAGAAAGAAAACTGAATCATTTTACTATTCTAATAATACATTTTAAAATGTTATCACTTGCCACACTTTGCTCCAAACGTTTCTAGGTTAGGTCAGAGGAAGACTTCATTGATTTGAACGGGTTAAACGTAATTAATTACCGTAAACTGACGCCCACTGTATTTAGAAGTTCCTGAAGTTCGCAAAGATACTTTGTTTCTTTGTTTTCTTCTCCATGGTCAGCTCGAAGACCATTTGAAAGTGCTTCGAAAACTTGACCGACACTCGATCGTAGGACTTTGATTGTTGTCAATGCTGTTTGCAGTTGCTCCATTTCAATTGTTTAATGCACGCACAATTACGGTATTAAAAAAACACTCCACTATATGAAAATTCTATAATTTTGACATGAACATTGTAAGTTACTTATGTACAAAAAAAGGAGAAACACTTGACAACTCCTTCACAGAAGTAAACAGAATTTTTCTAAATGGAGGGCTTTGAGATGACTCCTCTGCTCATGCGCAAAGCGTAATTTACAAATTTAAAGTTGTACAAAAATGTACTACGAAATTCTTGGAAATTTAAAAAAAAATGTAATGATCAAATGTGGACAACATCCAACAAAATAGTTCAATTTTCAAGCCAAAAATATGAATTTTTCGAATTTTCAAACAAAAAAGATTAAAATTAATCTGAAAACAGTTTAACTTTCAATCCAAAATGACCAATTCTTTAGGAAAAAATGTCATTTTCAACCAAGAGAGATGACTTTTCTACCAAAAGGATTTTTTTCAACCAGTTAAATAAAAAAAAAAAAATCAAGAAAATAGTTTAATCCTCAATCAAATAGATCAATTTTCAACCAAATAATTGACTTTTTAACTAAAAAATATATTTTCTAAACAAAAAACTACTTTTCAAACAATTAAATTCAACCAAAACATACGACTTATTAACGAAATAGTTGAATCCTCAACCAAAAAGATGAATTTTCAACAAATAAGATTAATTTTCTCACCAAAAAGACAAATTTTAAACAAAATACATAAATTTTCTACCAACTAGTTGATTTTTCAACTTATAAAGGATAAATTTCGAACCAAAAATGGTATAGTTAAATTTTCAGATGAAAAAAATTAATTTCAGCCAAAACCAAACTAAATTTTCAATAAAAAAGTTAAATTTTCAACCACAGAGGGAAATCTTTAAACAAACATTACTTTTTATCGAAGTAGTTCAACTTTCAAACAAGTATTTGAAATTTAAAAGATGAATTTTCGACCAAAAAGATTCATTTTTCACCAAGAATATTAATGTTCTACCAAAAAAGACGAATTTGTAAACAAAATACATAAATTGTTAACAAAATTGTTGAATTTTGAAGCCAAAAATACGAAGTATCTACAAAACAGCGAAATTTTCAAACCGAAAATATCATTTTTTAACAACAAAATAATTTTTTACCAACGTGTTGCTTTTTCAACTTATAAAGAATAGATTTTCAACCAAAAATGGAATAATTAAATTTTCAGATAAAAAAAATAAATTTGAACCAAAACGAAACTTAATTTTCAACAGAAATATAATTATATAATATAATAAATATCATTTTTGAACGAAAAAGTTTATTTTCTATCAAACAAAGTAGTTCAATTTTCAACCCAGTATTTTAATTTAAAAAAAACGATTAATTTTTAACCAAAAAGATTAATTTTCCACGAAGAAAATTAATGTTATACCAAAAAGACGAATTTTTAAACAAAATACATGAATTTGCAACGAAAGTTTTAATTTTTAAGGCCAAAAAGACAAAGTACCTACAAAACAGTTGCTGCATATATTAGCGAGCGCGAAGCGCGAGGTAAAAATATTATCGAGCGCAAATAATTGTAAATGAACTTAAATTAACTTTAATTAAATGACCGTATTTTCTGAAGGAATATTTAAATATATTTTAATACGCACAAAATTGGACCTTCATGAAAGGAAGAATATACAAAGACCTTTTAAAACTTTATTTCGCATTGATATATAAAAATAATCGCATTCAAGTCGAAGAATAAAAAAATGCAACTTCTGGAGTTATACAATATTATAAGTGTAGTGATAAAAAATTGTCAAAGTAGGTAACTAAATCGAAGACTATGGTTATTTTAAGTATCTATTACTTCTTGCATCCTGAAACAATCGCTTACAATCTTCCATTTATCCCCTATAGCGGTTATTAAAAAGTTTTGATTAAAAGGTTTGGGCGTCTTATCTTGGTACTTTGCTTGTCCACTGACTTTGACGAGGAATGTTAGTTGATTTGCTACAGCAGGTCCTGTTCAGATAAAGCAAAATTTCATATAGATGTATAATACAGGCCTCACAGTCCCTATGGGATAAAATATAGTGACCAAAGGGTACTTTTTTCGCGCTCAAAGTGTAACAAAATACTATTAAATACAAATAGCTAATTTTTCCTTGTATTTTCTTGTAGTAAAGTACAAAAGTTAACAATAAAGTACAAGTTTCTACAATTCAAAAATTTGTTTAACCTTTTATTAATTTTTTTTTTACTTTGTTGTAAAAATCTACAAAGTATTATAAAAAACTACAGGATTTTACATGTTTTCAATTGGGGCGTTTGACGTCATAAAAACAATTTTACATTTTTACCAAGAACTTTTGCTATTATAATAAATCACAGATTAAGCAGCAATTTCAGTTATGCAACATTTTTTTACATTAAAATTTTACCTAGATATCCACATCTGTCAAACGTAATTTTAAATCAGAGATGTTATTTACTTTTTAAAATAATTTATGTACTAAATTGTTTCAGACAGGGAAATGCATTTTAGTGAAAAAACCCTTATTTCAAAGTGTGTATAAGTTTATTTTGCAAGTACCGTATCGGATCAAGAGTGGTTATCCTTAAAATAATATCAAACTTATTAAAAGTCCAAAATTATTTTTTATATTTACAAAGATTTTAAAAGATTAAAAAAAATTTGATTAATAAATAACAATTGAATAATTATTAATTTGGAAAAAGTTCGAGTAAGTTTAAGATATATTTAGAAGTTTTGAAAAGATTCAAAAATAATTTAAAACTTGAAAACATTTCAAAACATTTAAAACGAAATGTAGATTTTTTAAGTATTCGAACAGAAAATTTAGAAGCTTAAAAACAATTTGAAAGGTTTCAAAATAATACAATTTTTTAATCAAAATTCATAGAAAAACTCAAAATAATTTTGTTTTGAAAAATTAGTTCACAGGCTTTTAAATACAATGAAAACATTTTTATCTTTAAGAGTTAGACTCTTTTAATTTAAATTACCGTGTTCAATTCTTTCTTAATTGTTCAATTTTTATTTTCAGTCAAAAAGTTGTTCTTTTTCGACCTGGGATGAGAAATATTAAGAACATTACAATGACATCATTTTAAATGACATATATGGTGTTCAATCGATTGTTACATATTTGAAGAAAAAAAAAACTTCAAACGTAAGGTTTTTTGTTATTTAGTAACGATTATTCATTATTGTCTTTTAATATTCTACCATTCCTTTAAAGTTTAAGCAAATACGTTTTTTGTCATAGCGATCATGCATACATCTTAATTTAAAATTATCTCTTTGTAATATTGTAAATATTTGTCATCCTAGGTCTAAAAAGAACAACTTTTTGGCTGCAAAACCTGTAAATTCTTATAGTTGTAAATTATTGTAGGAAATTAAAACTATAATAGAATACAGCAATATATAAAAAAAGTACAATATTCGTCAGAACAATAGAAAAAAGTTTTACTTTCCTGTAATTTTGGTTGTAATTTATTGCATTTATTTGTAGATTCCTGTAAAAATGGTTTTAGTTTTTTGCACTTTTTTGTAAAAATTGTTCACCAGGGAATTAAATAAAAACTGTTTAAAACTGAACAAAATCAATTGAATTAAGTCGAATTGAGTAAATTTAGGAGAATTCAAGTGAATTAAACCAATTCAAGAGAATTCCAAATAATTTAAAAGAATTCAGAGTAAATTAATAAGAATTCAGGGCGAATTCCAATCAGTAATTGCAAATCTCTTCAAATCTTTTACACCCTACTAATTTCTAACCAAAAAAAGACTAATAACCACAAATAAAATTAAAAAGGATTCAAATGAATTGGAAAACATTTTATAAATAAAAAAATCCATTGATTTTAGTACAATTTGAGTAAATTTAGAAGAAATTAAGGGAAACGAGAAGAATTCGATGAACTTCATCAAAAATCAAACTGAATTAAAAAATAATCAAGTGAATTTAAAACAATTAAAAAATATGAAAAAATGCAATTAATTGAATAAGCTTGAAATAAGTTGAGAACAAATAAAGAGAATTTAAAAGAATTTTATGAAATGCCTAAGAATTTAAGGTGAGTTTTAAAGACTTCAAGATGAATTAATCAAAAACTTTTTAAAATCCATTCGAGTAGAATTTAGTTAATTTAGAAAAATTCAAAAGGATTAAAAATAATTCAGAATAAATTAATAAGAATTCAGGGCGAGTTCCAAATTAATTGAAAACAATATTTGAAAATCACTTCAAATCTTTGAAATCCTACGAAATTACTCACTTCTTGTGAATACATACTTTAAAATCCATTAAAATATTACAACATCCCGTGGAATTACATTAAGTCTGATGATACTTCTTGAAATTCTGGAAAAATATATTAAAATACCTTGAGCACTTTTAAAATCCGTTAAAATCATTGAACTCTACGGAAATCTTATAAAATTCCTTGGAATCTTTTAAAATATCTTAAAACCTTTTAGGTCCTGTAAAAGCCTTCCATATCTTCCGAAATTCTACGAAATTCTTTAAAACTGCATGCAAATTTGTTCAAATACCTTAAAATGATTAAAACACTTGAAAATGCCTTGGAATCTTTTAAAATACTCTAAAATATTTCAAAGTCTTTAAAATCCCTTCAAACTATTGAAATAAATAAAAAATTTCTGGGAATATTTTAAAATTTCCTAAAATATTTCAGACTTTTTTATATTTTTTGAAATCCCTTGAAACTTATTAAAGCTCTTGAAAATGCCTGGGAATCTTTTACAATACCCTCAAATATTTCAAATCCTTTGAAATCCCATTAACTTACTTAAATCAATTAAAAATTTCTTTGTAATATTTTAAAATAACCTAAAATATTTCAAATCCTTTAAAATCTTTTGAAATCCCTTAAAATTTTTTAAAGCTCTTGATGGTGACAAGGTATTTGAAAAAATACCTTAAAATATTTCAAATACTTTGAATTGAATTAAGTAGAATTGAGTAAAGTAAGAAGAATTCAAGTAAATACAAAAATTCCAAAGAATTTAAAAGAATTCAGAATAAATTCATATAAATGAAGTGTGAATTCAAAAAAATAATTTAAAATCTTTGAAATCCTACGAAATACCTCACTTCTCGTGAGTAAATTCTTTAAAATCCACTAAAATATTATAAAATTCTGTAACATTCTATATCCGATATTTCCTGAAATCTTGGAAAATTTATTAAAATACTTCATTGGAAACCTTATAAAATCCCGCGAAATCTTTAAAATATCTTAAAATCTTATAGGTCCTTTAAAATCATTACATATCTTTCAAAATTCTAGAACATTTTTTATCCTAAAATATTTCAAGCGCTTTAAGATCACTTCAAATTAACAAAAATAATCAAAAAAATTCTTTGGAATCTTTTAAAATTTCCTAAAATTTTTAAAATCCTTTGAAATCTTTTGAAATCCCTTGAAACTTTTGAAGCTCTTGCAAATTCCTTAGAATTTTAAAAAATACCCTAAAATCTTAAAAATATCCTGAAATATTTCAAAATAATTCAAGACAATTCAGAAATAGGTATAGAATATATATTGTATAGGAAATTAACTGAATATAGGGTACAATAGGGGATATAGGGACCGGTCTGAGGCCTGATAATTGTATTTATAATTAAAATCTCTGGCTTATAGTGTTCATAATTTAATTTATATTTTGCATAGTATATTAAACTAATGGTTTACCGGTAATCGGCTGAGCATCGAGAGTAATAATAGAATGATCTGAAGATGGTAATTCTATCCAAAATTTCTGAATTTGATCCTTCCCTTCGATTCCGTTTCCATTCCACACCATCGTTGCCGTGTCGAGATAAAGTTTGGAAATGAGCTGTTAAGATTAATAATAATAATAATCTAAGACATGGTAGCTCTAAGAAAGCATCCAGAGGCGACTGTTGTCACCTCCAACACTCGCGGCCACTGTGTAAGCATATCAGCGGTAAAAGAACTGAAAACTACATCATGCTCCTAATTTTGTACCTACATCATCGCAAATGATTTCATACGACGTATTAAATTAACTAATTACATCTTCATCTCATCAGTCACTTGACTTAGTCCGTGGCTATGATGGAAAACCGGGTTCTTTTTAACCCGAGAACAAGTTTGAAAAAAAAAAATAATAATTGACACCATACTCCTATTTTTGTACCTACAACATCATCGCAAATTATTTCATACAACGTATTAAATTAACTAATTACATCTTCAACTCATCAGTCACTTGACTCAGTCCGTGGATATGATGCAAAACCGGGTTCTTTTTAACCCGAGAACAAGTTTGAACAAAAAAATTGACAAGTGTTTACAGCTAATACATACTTTTCTAGAAACATAGTAGAAAGGTTTGATTTAGTGGAAATAAAAAAGTGGCATATTTGCGAATTTTCTCAAACACCACCAAAATCTGATTTTATGGTAAAAAAGCCGTTTTTTGGTGATTGCTCATTTTAACACGATGAAAAATCACGAAGCTGGAATCGAAAATATTTCGAAGTTTTTCATTTTTTCCGGACTTCTTCAACTTCAAAAACAATTCAAAGATATTTTTTTAAAACAATAATTGTTTGCTGTTGATCAAAGTGTGTTCAATTCCGTGTTGAAATTTGACTGAGTTATTTAATTTCAAGCTAATTTAGCAGGTGAATTCTAAACTAGAGCGAAAGCTGATATACAATTTTCGCTCATTGTTGGTTGACTGCTTCAGTTATGACAGTGAAAAATATAAAATCATATAAAAAACGCTGCAACAGGGTGCCGCAGACCTTAATTTTTAAAATTCCCTGACTTTCCCTTGATTTCTCCTCAAACAACTTTTCACTTTCCCTGGTCATTAATATTCCAAGACCAGAATTTTAATCTTGTAAATTTTTTAACAAAGAATACTTTATAAGCAGAAGAAACCATTTTAAATTAAAATTTATTTATTCAAAAAAAAATTTACTTTTCGGCCATTAAAGGTGAATTTTCAATCCAAATGTAGAAATTTTCAAAAAATAATTTAATTTTCAACTAAACTGTTGAATTTTTAACGAAATGGTTGAATTTTCATCATACGTAATAATAGTTTAAAATTCTAGAACTTTAAAAGTTTTGACTTTGAAACATTCAATTTAGTTTTCAATTCAAAATTGTCAAATTTTAATTGCTCTGAATTGAAAATTATTTTAATTCAAAGGTTAACAATTTGTAATTGCTTGTAATTAGAAATAATATATAATTTCAATTCTTTTGAATTTTAAATGGTCCGATTTAAAAAATTCTAATCTGAATATATACAATTTTTATTGTTTTGAAATTGTCTTATATTCGAAAGTTTAATCTGAAATCATTCTATTTCGAGATTATTCAATTCAAAATAAAATTATTAAATATAAACGCTTTAAATTAAAAGTGATACAATTTCAACTGCTTTCTAATGAAATTGTCCATTTTTCAAAATTTCAGTCTGAAATTTTTCAATTTTGAGAGCTTCCGATAAAAAATTTTTCAATGTAAACAGTTTAAATGTCAAATTATTCAATTTTAAACGATTTTATTTAGAAATGATACAAGTTTAATTCATTTTTATTCCGTTCGAAATATTGTCAATTTCAAAATCTTTCAATATATTAAAAAAAAAATTTTAACGCTTTTGAATTAGAAATTCTTAATTATTGTTTCAAAGTTCTTTTAAACGTAATATTCTTGATGTTAATATAATTTTCAAATAAATAGTTTGAAAAATGGATGAGATGTAAGTCAAAATTTTATTTGATTGATTTTTAATTAATATTTTTATCTTTTTTAAACTAAATACATAGTTGAATTTTAAATACAAAAAGATCAATTTTTAACAAAAAATTGAGCAACTACATTTTTATTAGAAAGAATTAATTTTTCTTAAATAAAAACGAATTTTCTACGAAAGAGCCTAATATTGTACGAAATAGTTTAATTTTATACTAAATTGTTGAATTTTGAAGCCAAAAAGACGAACTTTCTATGATGCAGTTGAATTTTTAATCAGTGAATATAAATTTTCAGCAAAGAAGTTAATTTACAACCAATCAATTGAATTTTCAATAAAATAGTTAAATTTTCTTCCGAACTGTTGAATTTCCTAGCCAAAACTACGAATTTTCTACAAGTTGAATTTTTAACCCGAAAATGTGAATTTTCAACAAAAACTTAATTCTCAACCGAAACAGATTAATTTTTAACTAGTCAGTTGTATTTTTAACAAAAAAAAAAAAAGAAATTTCTGCAGAAAGAGGTTAATTTTGAAACCAAAAAGATGAATGTTTGACAAAATAAGGTAAACGTTCCAGTAATCGTGACCTTAGTTCCAATAATTGTGATGCTAATTTTCTTACTATTTATTTAATTTTAATGAATGTAATTTCTATTTGTTATTATAAAATGCTAAAAATAAGTGGGGTTTATCATTAAATGTTACTTTTAACATACTTATTGAACAATATATTTGAATATTAACAAAGTTTCACGATTACTGGGGCCGTCATGATTACTGGAACATTTACCTTAATTGAATTACATTTTTTTTAAATTACATTGTTGAATTTCCAATTCAAAAAGACGAATTTTCAATAAAACAGTTAAATTTTCAATCAAGAAGTAGAGGGATACTTTTTAGGACTTTTTAGCAAAATTGTTGAATTTTGAACCAAATAAGATTAACTCTGAACCGAAAAGTTAATATTAGATTTTTCAACTGAAAAGAATGAACTTTTAACAAAAAATAGTTGGATTTTCATATTGGGAGAAAAAGGGTAAAGACTGTGAAGCCTGCTCTAAGCACATAGAATACCTCATACCACATAGGAATATTAAATAACATTTGAATCTTAAATTTTTCCGTTTGTCTCCCTAAAGGTATTTATTATAAAACTCATTAGTTAAACATTTTAATAAGCAAATTTGCAATGAGTGACATTTTTTGTAAAGAAAATTGAATTACCCAAATACTTAAAAATGTAAAATTTCGCGCTGCCAAGAAAACTAACTTCAACCTAGTCGTACAAAAATGCCAAACATCAAAATAGCGATTTATGAACATTTTTCAAAGTTTTCATTTCAGGATAAAAAAACCTAGGACAAATGCGAAATTTACAGGATGATTAGTTAAAGGAATGATTTAAAAACTGTAAATCTCAGATTTTTTCGTTTACCTCTCCAAAAGATATTCATCTAGGAAAATATGGAAAACCAGCCTGAACTGTCTAACGCGTCTATTTAAAGTGAAATTTTCGTATTGCAGGATCAATAAGTAAAAATGGAGGTCAATTTTGGATAAAATAAGCAAAAATTAACTTTAGGGGATAATTTTTTATTTTTGAAAATAATTATTTCAATGTAAATGATGCAATGAAAATATTGAAAAATTGTGATTTCGCACCTCTTGTAAAAGGACAACATTTTATTATTATCTGACAATAAAATAACTTTCGCTCATGTCACTTTTTTCTAAACCCTTCAACTGAAACTGAATTCTTAATTATGTGTGTGAATTTGGCAACATTCTTTCTTCGAGTTTTTCAAATTACCCAATCGGCATTGCGGAAAAACGACAACCATGGTTTCGATATTTTCGTGACACACCTATTTTTTAGAAAAGGATAGTTAAAAGAAACTCCATATTCAGAGGTAAAACAAACTTACATGTCTTCGTTTGTCCAAGCTCTCGTAATAAACTTTTGTAAATTCCTCCGCTGTACGGCAAGCTTGATCAATTTTTTCTCTCAGTTCCTATATAAAAACATAATATATATTGAAAATATTTGATTAGTTTCAATTCACAATTTAGCCGGTCATAACAAAATTAACTTTGACGATATTTATATATTACGAGAAATGTAAAAACAAAAACTACAATTATATAATTAGTAAAAATACGTAATTTTGGAGACAAAAAAAAAAATTAATTTAAAGTTACGCTCTGGAAAAATCATAAAAAAAAGAAAGTGAAGTGTTTACAATTGTTAGGTTAGGTCTACAAAACTAATATTTTTCGTAGTATCTAAGGTTAGAGTTATGATACATTCACGTAAATGAAAGAACCTACCTCTTCCATTGTTTGTATAAGTTTCTAAATTGTCTAATTACTTATAACAGTAATAATAATACAATTTACGTGATGCAAATTACTCGGGACGCTGAAGATTTGTTTACACGGAAGAGCCTGACTGCGCACTGTGCAGGCAGGTGCAGCTGATCAGGGACCATTGGTCCATTTCCCATAAAAAATTATAAAATTGCTAATAATACACAGTATCTATTTTTTAGCAATGAGAAATTCTTTTCAAAATTACTCAAAGAATAGTTATTAAATAAAACGATAATAGTTTTCTGATTGCAACGTCAATCTCAAATAAGCGCGCGGTAATGTACAGTGCACACACAAATCAACGAGCCCTCCCACCACAGCAATTAGCACCAATTAGATATTTCAGATTGGGAAGAGAAATCCACGAAGGAGAAATTCCTTCGTGGAGAAATCAAAGATGTCTGCACGCCGAGGACCAAACAACCATATTATTCGCATAGGACAAAACTTTACGTTTTTAATAACTTAGAAAAAAATAATTTTTACCATTAGTATATTTGGATAATACTTTTTGTTCATCAAAGGCAATTCAATTCAATAAAAAACGAAATATTTTTTATACAACAATTTTATTATTTAATTGAATAGATTTAGAAAAATAAGAAAGAATATCCAAATCTATTTATATCGAAAAAAAATATTTTTCCCAAGCTATTCAAAAAATAAAATTTCGTTCTGTGCAATTGGTATTATTGTTTGACCCTCAGTGTGCGGCCATCTTACCATCTGACGTAACAGTGAAATACCTAATTACGTATTTCCAGTTTAGTGGGGGGGGGGGCATCCAAGATGTCAGCACACTGATGGATAAACATTAATACCAATTTACTTTTTATTTTTTAAAAGCTATCTTGAAGAAGAGAAAATTATATTCATTTGTATAGAAAATTAAAATTTTTGTGCAATAGCGAGACGAGCTACGAATAAACACAAATGAGAAAAGTAGTTCAACAAATTCTGCCACACGGCAGAAGTGAAACTTTGATGGATTAACTTTGAAATTTTTGTTGAGGAATCACCATGAATTTTGAGGAGATCCCATAGTAAGGGAGTGCAGAGTGTGAGAGAAGAGAGATCAAGAGAGATCATATACATTTTACATGCTTTGCTTAGCCTTGCAATAGTGGGGATATCGAAAAGGAGTCTTTAGAGCAAAGGGAGACGCGAATAGAGAGAGAAGGTATAGAAAGTATATGTACTTGTAAGAGAGAGACAGAGGGATAACCGTTCGTTCGGTCGCTCGTTTTTTTTCAATTCACTCCGGTCCCAAAAGAAGTTTCACTTCAAAAATGTTGTCTACAAAATTTTATTGTAGTGACCTGCGTATAGACTTCTGTTTCACAGAGGGTTTAAAATAAAAGGGCACAGTAAATCACATTAATACTAAAATTCACATATTTTTTAGGTAATTAGGGTATATTCCTGTCTTGAATCAAATCTGTATTTAGAGTGAAAAATTGGCTAATTTCAATAGTTATAATGTAAAATGTTTTTTTTTTGTATGCTCGGGTTGGAATAAAAAAAAAGTTTTACGTACAAAAATTAGCCAATTTTTCACTTTAAGTACAGATTTGATTCAAAACAGGAATAGGCCCCTAATTATCTAAAAAAGATGTAATTCTAGTATTTATGGAATAAAATGAAGCAATTCAGTTTTGAGGTAGGGTCCTAGTTCCAACATCTTTAACTGAAAATTTAACTATTCATTTTTTGGCTGAAAATCTATAATTTTCAGTTAAAAATTCCACTATTACAATAGTCACTTTTTTTTGCATGAAAATTAATTTTACTATCTACAAATTGCCGCCGTGGCTACGTATACCGAAATTTTTGTACGAATTGCAGGATTTTTGGGGTACGAATAGCGGGACTTTCAGTATATGCATGTGGATTAAACAAGGATAAAAATAGATATAGCACATAGGTAGACAGACAAGGGGGAAGAAGATATAGACAAGCGATATAAACAGATATAGGGGATAAGCGATGGATAGGCTGGGATACATTGTCCTTATCCCTTTTTACATTAACGATATAGGAAATGATTAAAAGTGATAGGATTTATACCCCTTTACTTTCGGCACTGATTCACGATAAGTGTATTCAGATATTACTTTTTGTTTTACAGATGCTCTTCAATTAAATAACAAAAACTTTACAAAACAACAATTATCGATTTTATTATTTATTTAAATAGCTTTTGAACAATAAATAATGGTTAATAATTGTTTGCTCCTCGTCGTGCAGACATTTTGGATTTCCGCCACCCAAGAAACAATCTCCTGCAATCTTTTCATGATCAGTGATGCTCAGCGATGGGTAAGAAAAATACTCGTGGTAATTTCCTTCGTTTTCTACGGTAATTTACCTGGTATTTTACGTCATCAGTTTTCTTAATGGCGTAAATCAGAGAGTATTAAAGAGAGTGGAAGGTGCCATAAGAGCCTAATGTATTTTTCCGTACACGATTTTCAGCGCTCCTACAGTCTCGGGGACGAACTAAACATGAATAATATTAATAACCCAGGAAACAAAAATCGATTAGATGAATTTAAATCGGCAGTAAAAATTATTAGAATCGGCATTCTTAAAAGGTAATTGCTGATTGCGATCGATTCGTTACAAAAATTGATGTATCCGATGTGACCGATTGGAAAAAGGCCGCGTGAATCAGACGAAACATTTTCTAGAATCTAAGTTATCCCTAATAGCACGGAACGTTCCTGGAACGTTCCGCGGGCACGTTCGGAACGTTCCAGGAACGTTCCCAGGAGGTGTAAAATGTCCGCCGGTTGGGAACGTTCCACTGGAACGTTCCTAACAAAGATTACCATTATTGTTATTATTATCAATAAATATCGCGTAAACCGTAAGTGATAGGTCAAATTCGATGTCAGTTTATG
>JAABKJ010007450.1:0-20959 GCA_011634705.1 Andricus grossulariae | reverse complement strand
ATATTGTCAGTATCTTCTTTCAACTTTAGTGTTTTCGGGATCTTGTATACCTCTCTCCAAAAAGTCTCTACCTCGTTAGGCTTGGGTGAATTTTTGACAGAAACAGGGTGATCGCTAGAGAGGCGAGATGTGTCAGCAAGAAACTTCTGATTCTCCCTGATCCATCTCTTCCTCTCCTGTATTCTCCCCCTTGCGTCAGATAACAGCCGTATTTTGTCAACATTATGCTGCTTGATTGCCAGCAGCTTTGACTTGTTCAGTGTGTGATCTAAGATCCTCAATTCTTGGGCGAACTTTCGAAACCTTCCCGTGAACGGTCTACCAGATGTCATGTAGTCAATCACACATTGAACACGGGACGCATTCTGTCTTGCCCATTGAATATTCTTGTTCCGTTGATGCGAGCGTCTTTTGGTCTTTTCATCCATCGTCGGTTTGAGCCGACGATTTGAATCAACCAAAGCTCTCGCAGCACCATAAACTGAGCAATTGATGGTCCAGCAAGTCATCCTTAAGTTGATTCGATCACTCAGTGTGGGCGTTTTGCAGGTTCGTCGTCGTATTTCCATCTAAATTATTTTCAGCATCCCGAACTCTAGGATGATCGGCATTGTTCGCCGACTCATTGTAGGGTGATCCGCGCGTTTGATCGTTTTGAACCGCATCTACAACTTTTTGGTGGTTTTATGGTATAATTTGTGTTCGCCCGAGCAGCCAGGGAGAGGGTTTGCCCGTCCGTGCAGAGCCCAGCGTGCAAGAATAAGGGTGCATACTCTGAAAGGTCACCCGGTATCCCAGAGTCACCGTTTAAGGCACACCATCCTAGTACCATTCAGCTTTCGGCACGGTTTTTACGCCTCCGCTTAGGGGTTATTCCTTCGGGACCATCCCTGGACAATTGTCCGCGACTGCTTATTAACTATTGTAACCATATTCCATTTTATTGAAGATTTTTATATTGATCAAAGAAAGTCTTAATCTCTGTGCTAAAACTATCTAGAAATAATTTCTAGTGGTTGAAAATTAATTTAAAAAAACTATTGTATTACTTTATGAAGAAAATAATTAACAAAAGTTATTTTTCGGGATGGAAAATGTTTAGATCATTGAAGTTCAGAGTTTCGGTATGAAATGTGAGAGCAAATAAGGTTTTCTTAAAAATAGTTGTTTAAACAATTAATAATTGTTGTCTTTTTGTGAAGTGTTACAGCAAAGAGTCAAGGAAAATACATGTTTAGTCGATTTCGTAAACAAAATTTGAACGTACTCGTTGAAATATAGCCAAACCATTTATTTGTTTATGAATATTGCTGAAATAATCAACACTCCTTGTTAATTTGAACATTATCATAGAGAAGAGTCATCGCCAAGGCATTCTTAGTCAATTTCGTGAACAAAAATTGAGCTTATTCGTTCGAAACTAGCCAAACTCTAAATTTTTTTGTGAAAGCAAAGAGTTATCTGAAAGACATTTTTTGTTGATTCTGTAAACAACTTGAGCCTATTGGTTGAAAAATAGCAAAACTCTGAATTTGTTTGTGAAAATTGTGTAAATAATAAATATTTTTTGGAAATTTGCAAAACACTATAGAAAAGAGCAACCGCAAAGACATTCTTAGTTAATTATGCAAAAGTTGAGCTTTTTCGTTGAAAAATAACCAAACTCTGAATTTCTTTATGGAAATTGTTTGAATAATGAATAATTCTTTAGAATTTGCAAAGCACCATAGAAAAAAGTAATCGCAAAGATATTCTTAGTTAATTCTTGTTAACAAATTGAGCCTATTGGTTGAAAAATAGCCAAACTCGGAATTTCTTTATGAAAATTGTTTAAATAATTAATAATTATTGTATATTTGCAATGTATTGTAGGAAGGAGTTAGTGGAAAGAGATTCTATGTCGAGTCTGTAAACAAACGGAGCTTATTCGTTAAGAAAATAGCCAAACTCTGAATTTTTGTATGAAAATTGTTTAAATTATTAATAATTTCTCTAAATTTTCAAAGTATCGTAAGAAGGAGTTATTGGCATGACATTATTGGTTGATTCCGTAAATAAATTCAGCCTATTCGCTGAAAAATAGCCAAATTCTGAATTTGTTTATGAAAATGGTTTGAATAATGTATAATTCTTGTAAATTTGCAAAGTATCATATAAAAAAATCACCGGAAAAACATTTTTAGTTGATTTCGTTAAAAAAAAATTAAGCCTATTCGTAGAAAAATAGCCAAACTGCGTTTGTTTATGAAAATTGTTTAAATAATTGATAATTCTTAGGAATTTGCAAAGTATATCAACAGTCACAGGAAAAACATTCCTAGTTGATTCTGTTAAAAAAACTTAAGACTATTGTTGAAAAATAGCCAAACATGGAGTTTTTATATGAAAATTGTTTAAATAATAAATAATTCTTGGGAATTTGCAAAGAATCATAGAAAAAAGTCATCGGATAAACATTCTTGGTTAATTCTGAAAAAAATTAAACCTATTTGTTGAAAGAAAGGCCAAACTCTAAATTTGTTTATGAAAATTGTTTAAACAATTGCAAAATAGCATCTATTCCCTTTGAATTGTAATCAAACTTTTATTTCTCGCACTTTTCATAGCAAAGCTCTGAATTTCAATGAGCAAAGCTTTAATAATCTCGAAAATAACTTTTGTTCATTAATTTTGTTTATAACGTAATAAACAATTTTTTAAAAATTATTCTCACCCACTGCAAATTATTTAATGTGAATGTCCCAGTGATCGTGATGGTCCCAGTAATCGTGAAACTTATTTATAATTTGAAACGGGGATATGCAGGAGAAATCAAAGGAGATGAAAGAAATGATGGAAGAAAATAAAGAAGAGATTGGACTTATAATAGAGGGAGATTTCAATGCGAGAACAGGATATAGAGGAGGAAGCGAATGGGGGGGGGGGCGAGGAAGAAAATCTAGACAAGATACTTAACGGGGAGGGAAAGAAATTGTTAAAGAGTTTTGAGGAGTTGGGATGGCTTATCTTAAACGGAAATATAGAGGCAGATGAGGTAGGGAAATACCCGCTCAGAAGGAGAAAGGGGAACGGTAATTGATTATCTAATAGTGGACGATGAGGTAAGAGAGAAGATCAAGAAACTAGAGGTAGGGGATTATATAGATTCTGATCAGTTTTCCGTAATAGTGACATTAGATGGAGAAAAAAGTAATAACAAAATGGATGAAAAGGAAGTGAAGGTAAAAAGAGCAGAAAGAGGTTATTGGACAATGGAAGGAAAAGAACAGTTCAAAGAAAGAGTTAGAAAGGAATTTAGCAAATGGAGAAATGAAAAAAGTAGTGGAGAAGAATGTAGGAGAAAAAAGAAGGAGTACACTAAGTTGTGTGATCAGAAGAAAGAGGAGGAGAATAAAAGGTTTGAGGAAGAGGCGGAGAAGGCTAGGACGGGAGAAGAGGTTTTTAAGGTAGTAAATAGAGAGAGAAAAATAAGAAAAAGAGTAAACCAGGATATTGAAATGATAGAATGGAAAAAATATTTTATGGATTTGCTTGGAGGGGTAGAGAGAAAAGTTATTACTTTTCTTGTTATTGACCTACAAACATAGGCATGATAAGCGTACGCGGAGATCGAACGAGAGGCCTACGAAAGCCAGCCCCATCACTTACCACACAAATGTGCGTGACGTGTCCGTGAGCTTCACTGGCTCGGGGCTAAAAGTGTAGTGACAAGTGGAGGGAGTGCTTTTCGTAGACGGATCACCACTACTCAAATGCTGGATTTGCGGGCTCTGCTATGATCGCTCGTCCTGTAAAATTCAGCTCTGACGCCTTAGGTCCCTTTCTTCGCGGACGGTCACATATATGTTCTGAATTGTCTGATAAATAAAAGGATTAAAAAGGGGGAAAGGGGCATTGATAGAAATATTCATAGACTTAAAAGCGGCGTTTGACTCCTTGGACTGAGTCGAGATCGAAAAAGTTATGGTGAAAAAGGTTATACGAGAGGGCTTAGTAAAGAGAGTATCGGTAATTTTCAGAGAGGCAAAAAGCAGGGTAAAGGTAGGAGCGCAAGTAGGAGATAGTTTCTGGTTAGTGAGAGGAGTAAGGCGAGGATGTCCTCTAAGCCCACTTTTATTTAAGATATTAATCTCAGATTTAGAAGAAGCAATGAAGAGAAAGGGATGGGGAGGAGTGATGGGAGATAAAAAGATATATACACTGGCATACGCGGACGATATAGTGTTGATCGCAGAGGATGAAGAAGGTATGATGGGCTTAACTACAGGTTCGGAGAAATACTCAGATGGGAAAAAGTTGAATTTAAATGTAGAAAAGACAAAGATAACGAGGTTTAGAAAAAGAGGGGGAAGAAAGAAAGAATGGACTGGGAGATGGAAAGGAATAAAGTTAGAAGAATTAAAGGAGTTTGAATATTTGGGATATACCTTGCAAATGAATGGAGATCATAGAGCTCATATAAGAAAAAGGATTTAAAAAATCGGCAGGGATAACGAAACAGATATGGGGAATAGGAAAAAGAAGGTTCAAGAGATTGAGCGTTTACAAGAAAGATATATAAGGCGGATGCTAGGAGTAGAGTGGAGGACGCCTGGATATATGGTGAGAGAAGAAACAGAGAGGGATATATCAAATATTAGGGCGGGTAAGAGAGCATGGAAATTTGAGGCGGAAGAAGAAAGGAGGGAGTTTTTTAGTGCTAGATATATAGGAGAGGGAAATGGAGTAAGCTGTGAGGAATTGGAGAGAACGGACAGGGTAAGACAATTAATGGAAAGATGGGGAATGATTGAGGAATCAAAATATAAAAAATGGTATAAGATGATAAAATAAGGAAGGAGTACCAAAATATTTAGAAGACGGATGGGGAGAGAGAAGATGGACCAAAATACCAAGATTTAGATTGGGAAACGAGGTATGGGTGGGGAAATATTGGGAATAGGAAGAGAACAGGAAGTTCAGTATACGTGAATGGGAGGGGGAAACATGGGATCATGTATGGGAAGGATGTAGGAGAGAAATTGAAGGTAAAGAAAGCTGGCAGGTGAATGCGGTAAAGATTCTAGGGGAGTATGGAATGGGTGAGGAGTGGATGAGGGAGTTGGAAGGGGCTAGATGGGCGAATGAGAAAGAATGAAAGAATGGATGTGCAAAAATGGCAAAATGAGAATGAGATAGAAGATATATTAAAGTGAAGGAAAAAAGGAAACATAAGTCGCATATATTAAAAGCGTAAAAATCTGTAAGCAGTCATTATGTAATAGTATAAGTAGATTAAGATGCGGTTGCGATCGCTCTCACTCGCTCACTCTCTTGCTCTCTCGCTTTCGATCGCTCGCTCACTCTTCCGATAATAAAATTGCGCTATATGAGTATAGAAGTAAGGAGATAGATGTAAGAATTGATGTACATATTTGTAAATAGTAAGGATAAGATAATATAAAGTTTGTAGATGGTCTTGTAAGAAACGGAGGTCATGTAAAACCTTAGGGGACACATTATGAATAAAGAAAGAGAAGTTATGTACCCCTCCTTTTATTTACTTCCATTACTTGGCCATTGCCAAAGGCAGACGTTTTTGGAAGAGAAATGTAGCTCTGGTAACAGGTGGAATCTGAAATGCGAAAGCATTATGTAAATTTTATATTGGCTTTTTTTTATCTTTTATAAAACTGAAAGGAATTGTATGCAGAATCTTACAATATAGAAATGATTCTATAGAGATAATTGAGCAAGATTATAATTAATTTATTTCATAGTTCATTTTCCAATATTCATCAAGGTAGACTTACATTTGATTATTTGAATTTGATTCAAATTTTTTATTATATTCCATTTACTACGTTTTCTGGACATATTTTTTACATAAGTGTTTTCAATTATTTTTATATCAACTGCAATTTCATATCTATAATGTTACTTTTTATTTAAGCAAGGCAGACGCATACAACAGTATTTCAATTTATTTTTGACGTGAGCACAAGTAACTTTAATGTTAAATAATATTCAAAATGGTATTTCTACAATCAATAAAAAATAACCATTTTTATATTTTTCAAATTTATTTGTTTCTTTTAGGTGATTTTTTTCAACTGAAAATTTACTATAAAAAATAATTAAAGTTCAATGAATTAAAAGTTTCTAAAAAAACTTGGTAAATTACTCTTAGATTTTCAGTTTAATGTATAGAGGACAAAACATTTTCGATTACTTTATTTGAGTAATTTTATTTTCAATTGAAACAGTGGAGAGAAAAGTGTTGTTTTTTTATATATCTGCGCAATTATAACTAAAAATAATCTGTTTGTCATCCAAAAATTATTACCAACAATTTTTGACCTGAAACTTTCTAATTGTTAAAAATGTTTAATTTATTTTGCCTTTTGGAAAATTTGAGATATTTATCCAGTTACTGGGATTTTCAAAAAGTTGAAACCATAAAATGAGTTAAAAAACTTTTCACTTTAAAAGTTTTCAACCAACTTCCCAAATTATTTTCAAAATTTTCAATTTCATTAACAAAGTAAAAAGTAATTCTTTAGATATCTACTTAACGATTTTTACAAATCCCTTCGGCCTCTGAAAATTATTATCAAAATTTGTTAAGCTAATATTTTCTAGTTTTTAAAAATCTATAAAAAATGAAAAAAAATTAATCGCTCATATGCTCAAATATTATATAATATATACCTTTGTTCTACTGATTATTATCGATAAATTATGAATATATTACTAAGATAAAATACATGAAATTTCAACCGAAATAAGATTTTAACCTCACATAAAAGAACAGTTGAGTTCGTGACAAAAAAGACAAATTTTTAACAAAATAGGTGAATCCTGACCTGAGAAAAAAAAATTTACCAGTTGC
This sequence comes from Andricus grossulariae, assembly GCA_011634705.1. Lineage (NCBI taxonomy): Eukaryota > Metazoa > Arthropoda > Insecta > Hymenoptera > Cynipidae > Andricus > Andricus grossulariae. The sequence goes on along the minus strand of JAABKJ010007450.1, from coordinate 14,088 downwards.
ATTTTCGGCCAAAAAAGATGATATTTTTCAACATGAAACTAATTTTCAAGAAAACAGTTCAATTTTTTTAAACAAAAATATCAAATTTTAACAAAATAGATGAACTTTCTACCGAAAAGATGAATTTTCAACGAAATAGTGTCATTGTCAACCAAAGAAATGAATTTTCAATTGAAATTTTGAATCCTAATTAAAAAACAATGAATTTTTAATAAAACAAGGTTTTCAGCCACGAAAGAATAAAATTTTCACCAAATTATCATTTGAGGGAATAAATGGTTTTGAATACAAAATAAAAATTTCGAATAAATATTTCCTTTTTAGGTTTGTCTGATCATTTGTTTTCAGTTTTATAGAAATATAATTTTCGTGAGGTTCTTGAGAAAATTAAAAAAACATTTTGGAAAATTATATATATATCAAAAAATATAATTTTGTTTATTTCACAGGATTTTGAAAATTTTTAGGAAAAATTCGAGTCAGTTTGAAGGATATTTAGTACTTTTAGAAGCTCTGAAAATAAATATCTTTCAAACTGACTTGAATTATTTCTAAAATTTTGAAAAATCATTTAAAATTAAAAACTCTTTTGAAATGTTTTGAAAAGTATTTGAATTTTCTTTAAAAATTGAGTTTTAAAAATGTTTTGAATTTTTGTAAATCTTTTCAAATTTCAAATTATTTTTTATTTAATTCTATAAAATTTAAACCTTCTTGATATCTTTTAGATTTATTTAAATTTGTCCAAAAATTTTCCTAAAATTCAGAAAAATAAAAGAAATTGCATTTAAATCTTTCAGATTCTGTTTTGACAATCTTGGAAATCTTTTGAAAATGTTCAATCTTTTTAAATATTCTCCTAAAATAAATGTTGAAAAATAAAAAATTAGTTTAAAATTTCCCCCGAATTTTAGGAAATATTATTCTAAAATTTTGAAAAATCTTTGAAAATTAAAAAAATTTCCTTTAAATCTTCCAGGTTTTTTTTCGACATTTGTAGAAATCTTTTGAAATGGTTTGAAACCTTTTAAATCTTTTTTTAAATCAATTTTTCAAATTGACTCGAATTTTTTTAAATTTTTTCAAATTTAAAATTATTAGTTAATCATTTTCAAAACATTAAAACCTTCTGAATATCCATTACATTTATTCAATTTTTTCCAACAATTTTCTTAAAATTCTGAAAAATAAAAAAAATTGACTTTAATTCTTTCAGATTCTGTTTTGACAACCTTGAAAATCTGTTAAAATATTTTCATGTTTTCAAATATTCTTTTAAAATAAATGTTTTCAAGTCATTTCAACATTTAAGCCTTCTAAATATCTATTAAGTTTATTCAAATTTCTCCAAAAATTTTTATGAAATTCTGAAAAATAAAAAAAATTGCCTTCAAATCTTCCAGATTCTGTTTTGACAATCTTGAAAATCTTTTGAAATGTTTTAATATTTTTAAATATTTTCCTAAAAAATCAATTTTTCAAAATGTTTCAAATTTTTATGAATGATTTCAAATTTCAAATTATTTTTTATTGATTTCCAAGATATTTGCATGAACCTTCTACATATCTTTTATATTTTTCAAAAACTTTTCTATAATAAATTTGAAATGTTTTGAAACGTTTTTAAATCTTCTTTAAAAATCAATTCTTCAAAATGTTTAAAATTTTTGTAAATCTTTTCAAATTTAAAATTACTTTTTAATCATTTCCGAAATATTTACAAAAATTTCATAAATATCTTTCATATTTATTTACATTCTTCCAAAGCTTCTCTTAAAATTCTATAAAATAAAAAAAAATACCTTTGAATCTTTCAGATTCTGTTTTGACAATCTTAAAGATATTTGGAAATGTTTTAATCTTTTTAAATATTGTCTTAAAATAAATTTAAAGAAATAAAAAAATCATTTTAAATAATCCCCGAATTTTAAGAAATATTGTCTTAAAATTTTGAGAAATAAAAAAAATTGCCCTCAAATCTTCCAGGTTTTTAAACATATCTAGATATTTTTAGAAATGTTTTAAAACCTTTTCACATTTTCTTTAAAAATCAATTTTTCAAAATGTTTTAAATTTTTGTGAATATTTTCAAAATTTCAAATTATTTTTCAATTATTTCAAAAACATTTAAACCTTCTAAATATATTTTTTATTCATTTAAATTGTTCCACAAATTTTCTCAACATTCTAAAAAATAGAAAAGATTACCGTTATATATTTCAGATTCTGTTTTGATAATCTTGGAAATCTGTTGAAACGTTTGAATTTTTTTAAATATTCTTTTAAAATAATTTTTTTAGAGTATACCCCGAATTTTAAGAAATATTTCCCTACAATATTGAAAAGTCATTGAAAATTAAAAAAATTGCCCTTCAATCTTCCAGTTTTTTTCGACTTTTGTATAATCCTTGAAATGTTTTGAAATCTTCTTAATTTTTTTTTTTAATCAATTTTTTAAAATGTTTAGAATCTTTGTGAATGTTTCTAGATTCCAAATAAATTTTCAAGCATTCCCAAAATATTTATGAAAGCCTTCTAAATATCTCTCATATTTATTCAAATTTTTCCAAAAATTTTCTTAAAATTACAAAAATAAAAAAAAATGCATTCAAATCTTCCAGATTCTGTTTTGAAAATCGTGGATATCTTTGTAAATGTTTAAATCTTTTGAAATATTCTCTTGAAATTAATTTTTTAGAATAAAAAATCAGTTTAAATTTTGCCCCGAATTATAAGAAATATTTTCTCAAAATTTTGAAAAATCTTTGAAAATTTTAAAAATTGTTCTTAAATCTTCTAGGTTCTTTTTAGATATTTGAAGTTATTCGAATTTTTCCGAAAATGTTCTTAAAATTCTAAAAAAAAAATTACCTCCAAATCTTCCAGATTCTGTTCTGACAATCTTAAATCTTTTGAAATGTTTTGATCTTTTTAGATATTCTTTTAAAATAAATTTAAAAAAAAATAAAAAATTAGTTTAAATTATCCCCAAATTTTAGGAAATATTTTCCTAAAATTTTGAAAAATCAAAAAAATGGCCCCTAAATCTTCTAGGTTTTCAGACATTTGTGGAAATTTTTAGAAATGTTTTAAAACCTTTTTAAATTTTCTTTAAAAATCAATTTTTCCAAATTTTTTAAATTTTGGTGAATATTCTCAAAATTTCAAATTATTTTTTCATTATTTCGAATACATTTAAACCTTCTAAATATCTTTTAAATCTATTAAAATTTTTCCAAAATTTTTCTTAAAGTTCTGAAAAATAAAAAAAAATTGTCTTCAAATCTTCCCGATTCTGTTTTTACAATCTTAGAAATCTTTTGAAATGTTTTAATCTTTTTAAATATTCTCCTAAAATAAATGTTTAGAAATGAAAAGTCAGCTTAAATTATACCCTAATATTTAGGACATATTTACCTACAATTTTTAAAAATCCTTAAAAATGAAAAAAAATTGCTCTTAAATCTTCCGGATTTTTTTCGACATTTGTAGAAATTTTTTTACATGTTTTGTAACGTTTTTAAATTTTCTATAAAAATCAATTTTCCAAAATGTTTTAAATTTTTGTCAATCTTTTCAAATTTAAAATAATGTTTTCCTTTCCAAAAAATTTAAACCTTCTTCCTGATTCTGTTTTGACAATCTTGGAAATCTTTCGAAATGTTCATATCTTTTTAAATATTCTCCAAATTAAATTTGAAAAAAAAAATTATTAATTTCCAAAACATTAAAACCTTCTCAATATCTTTTTAATTTATTTAAATATGTCCACAAATTTTTTTAAAATTCTGAGAAAAAAAATTGACTTCAAGTTTTCCAGATTCTGTTTTGACAATCTGAGAAATCTTTTGAAATGTTTTGATCTTTTTAAATATTCTCTTATAATAAATTTAAAAAAATAAAAAAAATCAGTTGAAATTATCCCCAAATTTTAAGAAATATTGTCTTAAAATTTTGAAAAATTAAAAAAATTGCACTTAAATCTTCTATGTTTTTAGACATTTGTAGAAATTTTTAGAAATGTTTTGAAACCTCATTAAATTTTCTTTAAAAATCAATTTTTCAAAAAGTTTTATATTTTGGTGAATCTTTTTGAAATTTCAAATTATTTCTCAATTATTTTGAATACATTTAAACCTTCTAAATATCTTTTAAATTTATTACAAATTTTCCGACATTTTTCTTAAAGTTCTGAAAAATAAAAAAAATTGCCTTCAAATCTTCCCGATTCTGTTTTGACAATCTTAGAAATCTTTTGAAATGTTTTAATCTCTTTAAATATTCTCCTGAAATAAATTTAAAAAAAGTCAGCTTAAATTATTCCCTAATATTTAAGACATATTTTCATAAAATTTTTAAAAATCCTTAAAAATGAAAAAAATTACTCTTAAATCTTCCGGATTTTTTTCGACATTTGTCGAAATTTTTTAAAATGTTTTGTTATGTTTTTAAATTTTCTTTAAAAATCAATTTTTTTAAATGTTTTTAATTTTTGTAAATCTTTTTAAATTCAGATTAATTTTTTTCATATCCAAAAAATGTAAACCTTAATATTCAAGTCTTCCAGATTCTGTTTTGACAATCTTGGAAATCTTTCGAAATGTTTTACACTTTTTAAATATTCTCTAAATTAAATTTGAAAAAAAAATAAAAAATCAGTTTAAATTATCCCCCGAATTTGAAGAAATATTTTCCTAAAATTTTGAAAAATCTTTGAAAATTAAAAAATTGCTTCTAAATCTTACAGTTTTTTCTCAACATTTGTAGAAATCTTTTCAAATGTTTTGAAACATTTTAAAATTTTCTTCAAAAATACATTTTTCAAAATGATTGAGATTTTTGTAAATGTTTTCAAATTTCAAATGATTTTCTAATTATTTCGAAAACATTAAGGCCTTCTAAATATCTTTTGAATTTATTTCAATTTTCCCAAAATTTGTCTTAAAGTTCTGAAAAAGGAAAAAAATGCCTTCAAATCTTTCCAATTCTGTTTTAACAATCTGAGTAATCTTTTGAAATGTTTTATTCTTTTTAAATATTCTCATAAAATAAATTTGTAAAAATAAAAAATCAGCCTAAATCATCCCCCGGAATTTAAGACATATTTCCCTGAAATTGTTTAAAATCCTGAAAAATGAAAAAAATTGCCCTTAAATCTTCCAGATTTTTTTTTTAAATTTGTAGAAATCTTTGGAATTTTATGAAATCTTTTTAAATTTAATAAAAAATCCATTTTTTATAATTGAAAAAATTTTTTTGTAAATATTTTCAAATTTAAAATTATTTTATAATGATATTCAAAATCTTCTAGATTCTTTTTTGACAATCTTGCAAATCTGTTGAAATGTTTCAATCTTTTTAAATATTCTCTTAAAATGAATTTGTTGATTACCCCCTGAATATTAAGAAATATTTTCCTAAAATTTTGAAAAATCTTTAAAAATTAAAAGAATTGACCTTAAATATTCCACTTTTTTTTTCAAAATTTGTAAAAATCTTTGAACTGTTTTGAAACCTTCCTAATTATTTTTTTTTAAATCAATTTTTCAAAATGTTTTGAATTTTTGGGAATATATTCAAATTTCAAATTATTTTTAAATCATTTACAATATATTAACAAAAACCTTCTGAATATTTTTCATATTTATTCAAATTTTTCCAAACAATTTCTTAAAATTCTGAAAAATAAAAAATGAATGCCTTTAAATATTTCTGATTCTGTTTTGACAATCTTGGAAATCTTTTGAAATCTTTTAATTTTTTTAAATATTCTCTTCAAATAAATTTTAAAAAATAATAAAATTAATGTAAATTATCCCCAAATTTTAAGAAATATTTTATCAAAATTTTGAAAAATATTTTTAAATCTTTTAAAATTGCCCTTAAATCTTTTAGGTTCTTTTTGACATTCGTAGAAAACTTTTGAAATGTTTTCAAACTTTTATAAATTTTCTTTAAAAACCAATTTTTTAATTTTTTTTTAATTTCAGTGAATCTTTTCACAATTTCAAATAATTTCTTAATAATTTCCAAAATATTCAAACCTTCTGAATATCTTTCAAAATTGTTCGAATTTTTCCAAAAATTTTCTTAAAATTCTGAAAAAAATTGCCTGTAAATCTTCCAGCTTCTGTTTTGATAATCTTGGAAATCTTTTGAAATCTTTTCATCTTTTTAAATATTCTCCTAAAATAAATTTAAAAAAATAAAAAATCAGTTTAAATTATCCCCCGAATTTCAAGAAATATTATCCTAAAATTTTGAAAAATCTTTAAAAACTGCTCCTTTGCAATTTATTTAAATTTGTCAAAAATTTTTATTAAAAGTCTGAAAAAAATTGCCTTCAGTCTTCCAGTTTTTTTTCGAAATTTGTAAATTTTCCATCAATTTTTCAAAATGCTTCGAATTTTTTTAAATGTTTTTAAATTTCAAAGTAATTTTTAATGATTTCCAAAATATTCACAAAAACCTTCTAAATATCTTTCAAATTTACTCAAATTTTTCGAAAAAATTTCTTCAAATTCTCAAAAATAATAAAAAATTCCTTTAAAATTTTCAGGTTTTGTTTTGACAATCTTGGAAATCTTTTGAAATGTTTGGAAATCTTTTGAAACACTTTCTTCAAATAAATGTTGCAAAACGAAATATCATCTAAAAAATTTTCCGAGAAATCTTAAGAAAAATTATATTCTTTTGAAACCTTTCAAAATTCGAAAAGCTTCTAAATGTTTTGTTCGCAATCTTCAAAAATCTACATTTTCTTTTAAGTAAAATTATTTTTCTATCCTTTAAAGACTTCTAAATATCTCTCAAACTTATTCAAGTTTTTTGTCAATTTTTGTAAGGCTGCAAAATTGAAACATCTTTTTGAAGATTTTCTGTGAATCAATTTAAAAGAAATAATTGAAATTTTTTCTTGAATCTTAAGAAAAAAATTTCATTTTTTTAAATCCCTCAAAATCCTTATAAAGCTTTAAAATATTATTTTAAAATCTTCGAACATCTACATTTTGTTTAAAATTTGTCGATGCCGGTAATTTTTTCGTAACTGGTACCGACAATTTTTTATCGTTACATAATTTCATTTTTCTCGTCTCTTTGAATTTGTGAAAAAGTTGACAAATTATAGTTTGGTGGCAAAATGTTGAGAACAATATTATTTCCCCATATTGAAAAATAATTGAAATTAAACTGGTCTCTTTTTCCAATAGTGTTTAGAAACATTCAGAAAATATTTTTATCATCAAATAGAATAATATAATTACTTATTTTGAATCACTAAACTGATGGTGCATAATATTCTTAATATAACCTCATTTAATATGGTCAAAGGGTTATGGATAGAATCCTTTTATAATTTTCAAAATATTTGGTCAAAACGTTAAGAAGAGAATATTGTTGCCCTTATTATTAAAGAATCATTTACGATTGAAAGTTTCACTCTCAGAAATACATGTTTAGAATGTATGTAACGAATCAGGTATTGAGCAACAAAATGAGTGTGAAGTTTTCGAGAATCTCGTTCCACCAATTTTTTTAGATAGGATGTTGTTTTAAAACAGGGTTATTTTTCACCCAATAGGTACTCGCAAGAATGATTCATTTCTCCTTTTATCAGAGATTCTCCACAAGAATTATTACTGAAAAAAAATCCGAACCGATATGTAATCTGCTGGATAAGCGGTCTCATTCGCGAACAAGCGTTCTAATTATGGTAAATCGTGAATCAGTGAGTTCTCTATCATCAGTTTTCTATTGGAAAGAGTGCTAAGCTGCAAATTCTATATAATCGTAACGTGCACGCAATTGGCTTTTTTCTTCTTGTTCATTCAAAGAAGAGGAGTAAAATCCAGAAACTTGCAGCTTGACAGAAACGAGTTTTACCAATGTTATCAGCTTCTCACCGCCGACTGGCCGTCCATAAACTACGTTATCAATTTGAGGAGGAGGGGGTCGTGCCGAAAACTACAGTTGGTAACAGGTGTGTGGGGGGGGGGGTCAGGGAAAGTAATGTTACGAACTTACATAACATGTAGTACATTTCCTGATGATAAATTTTATCAACGTTTGCGAGTTTTGCGAGTGGTGTCCCTGCAGCGGTACAGTTCAATAATAATTTAATAAGTTTCAAAATAACTTTCACATTTCAGACTTCACACACTTTCCCTCATTCCCTTCTTTCCCCCTTTTTTCAAAGAATTTCTCTTTTTTCCCTTGTTTTCAAAAAACTTCCCCATTTTCCCCCTTTTCTCGTTTTTTTTCTGTTTAAAAGCGGACTGACTTAATAGAACCCAATAAGAAAATGTAACTATTTATTTTGTTTGAAATTCATCTCGTTTTGTTAATTTTATCATTTGGTTGAATATTCAACTATTTTGTACAAAATTCGTACCATTTTTGTCTAAAAAATAATTTTTTCAACTAAAACTTTAACTATTCCATTTTTGATTGGAAATTTATATTTTTCAGATGAACATACTACTATTTGGTTGAAAATTCGTATTTTTGGTAGAAAATCAATCTTCTTGGTTAAAAAAGTATCTGTTTGGTTAAAAATTGAACTATTTGGTTAAATTTTGAAATCTTGTTTGAAAATTAATTTTTTTTGTGAAGATTGATCATTTTATCTGAAAATTTATCTCTTCAGTTAAAGTGCAGCTAATTGTTTGAAAATTCATGTATTTTGTTGTATATTCGTCTTTTTGGTAGAAATTTAATCCTCGTGGTTAAAAAAGAACCTTTTTAGTTGAAAATTCAACTATTTGATTAAATGTTAAAATATTTTGTTGTTGTTGAAGATTCAGAATTTTAGTTGAAAATTTAACTATTTTGTTGAAAATTATTTTCTTTTTTTGCTGAAAATTAACTTTTTTAACTGAAAGTGTAACTGTTCCATTTATAGTTGAAAAGCAATATTTATGGTTGAAAATTCAACTATTTGGTCAAAAATTAAACTACTTTTTTGAAAATCTATCTATTAGGTGAAAAATATTTATTTGAAAATTTAACTATTTGGTTCATAATTCATGTTTTGTTTGGTTTGAAATATAATTACTTGACTGAAAGTTGAACTACTCAGTAGAAAATTCCATCTTCTTGGGTAGAAAATCAATCTGGTTTGTTGGAAGTTCATCTTTTTTATTGAGGCTTCAACTATTGTGTTAGAAAATCGCCTTTTTTGGTTGAATTCAACTGGTTGAAAATTCGTTCTTTTCTTTGTTGAAAATTAATTTTTTGAATGGAAAATTAAATTCCTTCATTTTTAGTTTAAACTTCAACCATTTGGTGGAAAATTCATTTATATTGATTAAAAATTAACGTTTTTGTTGTCAGTTTATCTTTCCCAGTTGAGGAGTGAACTGTGAATACAACTATTTTGTTAAAAATTCGTATTTTGGTTCAATTCAACTTGTTGAAAATTTAAAAAAAATTTAACGAAAAATTTACCTATTCCATTTTTGGTTGAAAACTTTTCTTTTTTAATTCAAAATTTAACTATTCTGTTGAAACTTCAAGTATTTTGTTGGAGGTTCGTGTTTTGGAAGAAAATCAATCTTCTTGCTTGAAAATTCATCTTTGTAGGTTAAAAATTCAGCTTTTTGATAAAAAATTCAACTATTTTGTTAAACGATTAATTATTTTACTTAAAATTCAACTATTTTGTTAAAGTCATCGTTTTTGGTGTAAAATTGAACTATTTAGTTGAAAATGAATTTTTCTTCATTGAAAGAGAAACCTTTTGGTCGAAAATTCAACTGCCTTCGAAAAACCTCGTCCTTTTGTCTTGCAAATTCAATTACATGTATGGTTGAAAATGCAACTGCTTTTGGTTGAATTTTGATCCTTTTTGTTTAAAAATTCGAATATTTGGTTGCAAAATGCATCTTTGTAGGTTAAAAATTCAACTATGTGGTTAAAAATTCAGCCATGTTGTCAAAAAAGTAATTACTCTGTTGAAAATTTTAATATTTGGTTAGAGTCATCTTTTTCGGTCGAAAATTCAACTGTTTTGTTTAACATTTGTCGTTTTTAATTCAAAATTCATATTTCAGTTTATAAATCACTATAGGGTGACGTTGCCATATTGCCAATCACATCGAATTACTTGAATTACAAGTTTATCAAGCTGGAATGGACGTGAATTATTTTTAATTACAAGTAAATTACTAGGATAACCTGTATTATTCCGAATTATTTAGATTACAAGTGGATGACTCCAGGTTAAAACTGTATTACCCTGGATTACAAGTGGATTACCGCGGATTAAAAACGGATGACCGAGGAATACTGGGATTAATACGAATCAGTTGAATTACCTCCGGAACAAGTGGATTACCCTGGATTACCAGATGGGATAACCGAGCGTTCTAGCGTATTACCAGAGTTGTGTTCCCCTCAACATATTGGCAAATGAACTCACTAGAATCGCGAAAAAATGCAGAAGAATCGTGAAATCCATTTTAAGCCAACGGCTACATTAACTTCTAGGAGGGGGCGGGGTATGAAGACAAAACTACGGTCGTCAAAGAGGATGATGGGGAGGAGGGATAGCCCAAAACTTGTTATGTAGTTTATGGAAGGCTCCCTAGAACTGAAACTGAAACTGGGCACCACTTTCATACCACCTTGTACGCTTACGCTCCTTTATGTGCTTTTACCTTGTACATATATATTAGTAAATTGTTATATATTACCACGTACCATACGAGAGATGTTTAATAACTGGATATTTCGATTTATGCACTGGGCGTTATTTATTCTTCATCGAGGTTGCAGCTTGCGAGCCAGTTTCGTCATCCGTATTTAGCGCGGAAGCGTTTGCGAAGGACGTGACATCTGCATGCTAATTGCATTAATTGCATAAGCTCGCAGGTCATTGAATGGAAGGGTGGAAAGGGAGGTTGAGTGCATTTATAATTGAAGGGTTCTCCCTTTGCATACACCTGTCGCCCTGCAATCTTAAAAGATTCTCAGATGCTGTCCTGCCCTCTGATTTCGAGCACGTTCCGAAATTACATTCCCCAAACTCACACTGTGACGTTAGCAACATGTTGCGTTGGCCCTTCTTTAAATTCCTTTCGAGGATGATACAAATCTTAAGGGGAACCTTAATTTATATACAGAATACTGAATGAAATTACTGGGCAATTAATAAATGGCAAATATTTTCTATAATAGGAGAAAAATGTGTCAATTAGGATAATCGGTACAGTGATTGACCACGTTAGGAGTTTTTCCAGTTTAACAATTGAAAAAAACACTATAAGTTTCAAACAAAATTCTAAAATACACAGATGGATAGTAAAATGAATAAAGGTTTAAATTAACTTAGTAAGTTGAGCGTTAGAAGTAGCAGATAATCTATATATTTAAATGAAATTTAAATATATGTTGAAAAAGAATTGAATCCCTGCAACGACATAGTGATTTTTATTAGGTATTTTCACTTCAACCACCAGCTAACTTCACTTCTTTGATTGCTGAGGGGAAAACAAGGGACAAGTGCATGGGACGAAACTTTATTTTTGTAATATCTCCGTAATTAACACATATACAGAACAAATTAGTTTTTACGAAGATATTAGCAAAATAGGGCAAAAATGGACCGAATCCCATGCATTTGGTCCATTGTTTTCCCCTCAGCATTCAACGAAGTGATGTTAGCTGCTGGTTGAAGTGAAAATACCTAATAGGTCACTGTAAAAACTTGAACTCTCTTTTTTCACGGTATCATTTTTTCCGTGTCATGTTTTTGAATAGAATAACTTCATGCTATTATTTTCAATGTAAAATAAATGAATCTGGGTTCTCCCACCAGTGGTTTCATTTGAGTTACCACTCGAGACTGTTTTTTCTGAGTCTTATTTTAATGTCGGAAAGTAGCCCTGAAACAATACTTTTTTCTTTACAGTGGTCAATGATTGTATGATTGGCCATTGAAATGTGGTGAAATACATTCATTGGCCACCTCGCTGGCCACAATAGGTTATAAATAGCTGATTTTTAAATCGCAGTGAATAGCCACTAAATTGTATAATGATTAGCTGAAGCTAAAAACTGTTTTTGACATGATTTCCACTCATCATTCGTAGAAAAAGAGACAAAAAATTATATACATAGTCTACAAAAAGTTTAAACAAACTTGAATGCTTATAAAGAATAATCAGAATGGAAAAGAAACTTCATTTTCAAAATTCCCTACACTTTTCCTTATTTTCCTTGACTAATTTTTTATTTTCCCTAACCATTAATATATAAAAAGACCAAAATTTTAATCTTGTAACATTTTTATTATATAATCTTTTATGAATGGAATTAAAAAAAAAATAATAATAAGCCCAATATACTTGAAAAAGGTAAAAAAATGAGGTATTTAAATGTAAAGGGATTTGAGGGAAATGAGAAAAACTCGATGAAATTCATAAAAATTCAAGGTGAATTAAAAAAAAATAAGCGAATTGAAAACAATTCTAAAATATATTAAATTCAGTATGTTTGAAATAAGTTTAGAAAAATTCAAGAAAATTGAAAGAGAATTTGACGAATTGCCTAAGAATTCAAGGTGAATTCAAAAGACTTCAAGATGAATTAAAGAATCCGAAGAATTGAAAAAAAATCAGGAGAAATTAATAAGCATTCAGGGTGAATTCCAAATAAATTAAAATTAATTGCAAATAATATTTGAAAACCTTTCCAAATCTTTGAAAAACTACGATATCCCTCACTTCTTATGAATAAATATTTTGAAATCCATTAAAATATGATAAAATCCCATGAGACTCTATGAAATGTGATGATATATCCTGAAATCCTGGAAAATGTATTAAATTACCTTGAGAGCTTTTAAGATGCCTTTATATAATAAAAATCCTCGGAGAACTGATAAAATACCTTGAAATCTTTTAAAATATCCTAAAACGTTACTGGCCCTGTAAAATCGTTCCATAACTTCCGAAATTCAAGAAAATTCTATACAGACGCACACAAATTTTTCAGTTCGCTTAAATTTTTATAATCCTTGGAAATTACTTGAAATATTTTCAATCTCTTGAAAATGCCTCACAATATTTTAAAATAGGCCCTGGCTGCGGGTACTGAAATTTCGGCAAGAATAGTCAGATTTTTTCGGTACAAATAGAGCTGGAAAAGGGGCTATTTGCACAGAAATCTCAGTACTATTAACAAGATTTTTTCGGTACGTATAGACACTGTCTTTAAAATAAACTAAAATGTTTCAAATCCTTTGAAAACCCTTTACAAAATTTTTTAATCTCTCGAAAATGTCTTAGAATCTTTTAAAATATCCTAAAATATTTTAGATCCTTTGAAATCCCTTGAAATTATTGAAATTAATAAAAAATTCCTTGAAATCTTTTGCATTTCCCTACAATATTTCAAGCCCTGTGAAATCCCAGTAAATTACTGAAATCAATTAGAAACTGCGTAGAATGTTTTGAAATACCCTAAAATGTTTCAAATTCTTTAAAATCCTTGAAATTTTTGAAAGCTCTTGATAACTCCTGAGAATTTTAAAAAATACCCTAAAATATTGTTAATCCTTTAAACAGTTCCAAGGAATTTCAAAAGATATAAAAGCGCTGAAAAATTCATTAAAATTTGAATAATTCCTTGGAATTTTTAAAAATAACGTGAAATATTAAAGAAAAATTTTTTAATTTCCAGGGATATCAAAAGATTTTAATTTTTCAGACATTTTCAAAAGCTTGAACAAGTTTTAAGGGATTTCAAATGATATAAAAGCTCTTGAGAATTCCTTAGAATTTCTAAACAATGAATTCGAATAAGTTGCAAAAAATATTTGGAATACTTTTCAAATCTTTGAAACACTACAAAATCCCTTAATTTTTGTGAATCAAATCTTTGAAACCCATTAAAATATTATAAAATTCCGTGAAATTCTATGAAATCTGATGATATTTCCTGAAATTATGAAAAATTTATCAAAATTCTTTGAGAATTTTTGAAATACCTTAAGAATCTTGAACTCATTGATTATTATTATTATATCATTAAGCCGTTTCCCTTTCGGGGTAGGCGTGAATTGCTCGGTTGGAAAGTAGTGATGTG